>CM070553.1:70702883-71044875 GCA_036346405.1 Phyllostachys edulis
GGCCCGAGCGGAGACCCCGGAGACCTCGAGCGCAGGCGGTGGTGACGAGCGGCTGCGCGGCAGGTCGACTCAAGCCGAGGGGAGACATCAAAGATGACGACAAGCGACGACCTCCAGATCGGATCCGAGAGGCCGCGGTGGGGTGACAAGCGAAGCGACGGGAAAACCCTAGATACGCTCTGATACCATGTTATGAATAGCGCTTGTATTCAATATGAGGCCAATGGGCCAGTATATATACACAAAATACAGGTGGTGAATATGCACATAACCCCTCATAACAATAGGGAATAACACACTTAGACATATATCTCTAACATATTTAATATAAATTAAAATGAATATTGCTTCTTACCCCTTCCGTGACACTTCTTAGTTCACAAAAAAGATTTAAGGGCATTGATGTTAAACAATTTCTGGAGTAGGAATTCTCAGAATGAAAGAAACTACTGAATTTAGGATTTCTAACGGCGTATATAAAAATTGGTATAAAATCTTGTCATTTATAGGGTGTAATTCATCGGACCTTCAAGAGTAGTCTGAAAACATTTGGTAAAAGAAACTCTTCTGAGAGTCCGAAAACATTTGGTAGAAGAAACTCTTGTGAGTGTGTTCTCTTGCAGGCTGGATCTAAACGCTAGAGGGTGTTTAGCACAGATGATGTGACCAGAGGAGCTTCTCGGGCTTGCCTTTTGTTGGAGGAATTTGCCACATCGCCACTAGATGAGATGGATGGGAGCAAGGCCATGGAGATCGCCACCAAACTGAAATCCGACTTCGAGAAAGATGCAGCCGATAATCCTTGGCTTCAGCAGTTTTTCTGAAGGAAATCAATCTCTGCTTGGATGGGGATTTTGTTTTGCTGTTAGAATCATTAGAGAACTACGTTGATGCAAGGATCTTCCGATCCTTTTATTAGTACGCATCAGCATGGGATTACCATATATAACTTGTCTAAGTTTTACAGGATTTCCGGCACAGCAAGTATTTTAGGTAAAGATGTTTTGTAAGTAATACCTGCAACGCAGGTAAAAAAAAACTGCACCGGAGTATTGGACGGAGTATTGTGGAGTCCAGTAACGTGGGAACTCGCAAGGAGTCGTACGGGAAGAGTAAATTTGGCAAAGCTATCACAAAACTAAGCATTTCAATTTGCATTTTGATAAACTACACAGTTAGGCATACCGTTTCAATAAACCCCACGTCCCTTAACTCCCTTCGATTGTATCGGAATCTCACAGGTCGGATCCACGGACAGTCAATGACACGTGGGGTCCATCTGTCAGCGGCTAAACCACCTTTCCTCTCCACCTGTGAGACAAAATACGACCTGCAGACAGGAGACGCCATAGCAACAACAGAAGATCTCAGCAAGAGTGTAGTCCCCTTCTTTTGATTTTGATGATTAATGATAACCAGAAATTTGGGACTAATATTTTTCATGAGTATGTACAAGATTTATATAACATCTCAAATATGGGTGTGTGTTTCAAATATAAGAAAATGAGTAGAAATTAAAACTTTTCTTGCATCTTAAAGTTTTTGAACTTTCCTGTAATTCTTGTAAAGGAATTGTGGAAATCAAAAACCTAAACCTCTAATTGACTAAAGTCAAACCCTTCTTCAACCTTTGTCGAAAATCTTGTGTCAACCTTGGGAAATATTTTTCCTTGGTTCTAGGGATGCTGTGTGACCCCTCTGAAAAAATTCCATAATTTTTAGAAATTATTTGATAATTTTTGGAGGCAAGTCAAATCAGTTTGACTCTTGGTCAAATCCTAGAACAAACCTTGAGGAATTTCTTGAGAAAAATACAGTGCATGAAAATCTCTAAAAATTTTATGTAAGGTTAATCCTGGAGTGAGGAAGCTTCAGTCAAAATTTTAGAATTTTTGGAGTTAGTTTGCTACCTCTAAAAATTCTTCCAAACTCAGCTTTCAAATTTAAACCCTAAACCAGTGCACTGTTCCTTGGGTCCGAGCCCGACCTCCATCTTGACTCGACCCAACCAACTAACTGCACCGGTCCTGTTCAAAGTGGCGCGTGTTGTGGGTCGTCCGATCTCCATCGCACCGTCCATGTTTGCGCGAAGCCCCTTAACCCTGATCGCGTGCGAGCCGTTGGATCGCCATCCAACCGTCGTCGTTGCGCCCATGCCTGTTGGTCCGACTCAACCAACTCGCTCACTGTTGGACTCAAACTGCGCCGTTTTCTCTCGCTGGCAGGTGGGCCTCCGCGCGCGGGTCGTCTCCTACCTCGGTCGCCTTGGCGTCTTGCTCGCCATGGCCATGGACGAGCGGGGCGTGGAGTAGCCTTGCGTCGTGTCCACTCCGTGTCCTCGCCAACGGGTCGTAGCATTAAATGCACATCTTGCTCTCTCCCTCAAAGTCGCCATTCTCACCTGCTCCCGTCGCTCAGCTCGCCTAGGACAGAGCATGGACCGTGGCTCACCTTTGAGCATGCGCCTGCTCCATGCCTTGCTCTACTGCTATAAGAAGCTCCCAGGCTCCTCCTCTGCCTCCCTTTAGCATCCTTGTAACTTCCCTTAGCTCCCTCTCTGCTCGAGTGAGCTCAAACACAAAAACCCCCAAATCGCCATTGTCGGTCGTGGAGCTCCTTCATCGTCGCCGGCGCTCCAGTGGTTCATTTGCAAATCCACTCGCGTCACTTCATGTCCCTCTTCATCTTGAGCATAATCTCTAACCTAATTTTGGTTTGCTTTCTCAGGAATCAACTAATTTGGGGTTTGTTCAAATTCGGCCGAAATTCAATCTTTTCATCCTCGCCACCGGTAAGCTCCTCCTCTCTTCAATTCTTTGCTCATGGACCATCCTTGAGCCCTATTGAAGCTAACCCGATGACCCGGTCTTGCTCAATTTGTTCAGGCCGTCGTCTCCTCGTTGTCGTCCTTAGCGCCGGTGCGGTTCAACGTCGCCAGAGCTGCTCTGACCTTCACCTTGCCTCCGCGACCCTTAGGTAGCTTCGCATTAGTCCCTAGATGCTCGGGCACCGCTTACTTGAACTATTGCAGAGCTCATTTGCCGTTGTCGTCGTGGCCGTGCATGTCACCGCCGCTCCTCACCGGCTCACCGCCGTTCTAGGCCACAACCGACGGTGTGAGTGGTACCATTGGGTGCACAAGGCTATTGCCGACCCATTCCTGTGCTTGGTTCGCGCCGCTATGGCCAGAGTTGCCGGCGATTAGCTGTGGAGTGCGTCGGGCTGTGTTGTCGGACGCGCTGGCAACTGTAGCTGGACCATTAGGACAAATCTCGCGTCATTAACTCCTCTAATGATTAGCTTAGTATTTAATGGCTGCCTTAAGCGACTAATGAGTCGCTGACTCGCGGGCCCCACGCGCTTAAACGCGCACTGTGCGCGTGCGCAGCGTGGAGTCGCTGTGAGCCGTCCATCTCCAGATCAACGGCTGAGATTTGCGGGCGTTCACGCGCGCGCGCGTTCAAACGCGTCAACGTCCGATTCGTGTGAGCCGTTGGATTTGATCTCAACGGCCCGCATTCGTTTGATTTCGCGCGCGCGTCGTCGCGTCGGCCAGTTCATCTTGGGCCGTTGAATCCAAGATCGACGGCCCAAGCTTTTCCACGTCGTTTTGATTTAAGAAATTTCCCAAGAGATTTAATTGTAAACTGAAAAAGGTATTAACTTCAAAATTGCATAACTATTTCATTTTAGCTCCGTTTGAGTTGATTCAAATTTTGTTAGCTCTGGTTTGAACTAAGATTTAATCTAAAAATGGTTGGAAGCTTGGTTCGGCTCCAGAAAATGGTTTGGTAAATTTGTTTAGAAATAGGCTTTAATTGTTGATCTAAAAATTGTATATTAACTTGAAAATTACGTAAGTAATTCTCTATAGATCCTTTTTGAGTGAAACCAATTTTGTTGGGTTCCTCTATTAGTGTGCTTAATTGTAGAATAGGATTTAGGCATGCCACTATTTTTAAAATCTTGTGGGTCCATTTTGTTTTGTGCTCTTTTGAATATTTTTGAAAAATCATAGAAAATGCATTCTAGCTCCAAATGAGGTGAATCGAATTGTGTTGTTCATCTCATAAGGTGCTTTGCTTACCATAAAAATCTCAGGTGCAACACCTCTTTGAAAAATTGTGCTAAAGAATTAAATTCGGATGAACAGTACCCGATTGCAATTTTTCAGCATTTTCCAGCCGACTGATTTTGTTTTGGCCATAACTTTTGCATTGAGAATCCAAATAAATTGGTTCTTGTTGCTAAATTCCTTAAAAATCATGCTCTTTCTGTTGTAAAAATTTCAGAGCATTTGGTGATAGTTGGCTGTTGAGTCTTTTCGGTATTCTTCGTTTTTATCGGTTCTTTTTCGCTTTTTCGTTAGGTGCCGACGAGCACGTTGATCTTGAGAGTGATCCTCTGCAGCATAGTGAGGAACTTTAGCAAGGCAAGTAGTTTGATCATATTTAATCCCATTACTTTCAAAGTCTAATATATTATTTGCAAAGTGTATGTATGCATGCTCTATTTTGTTGTTAAATTATTGTCGATTAGTTGATCCTATAGATGCATACTCTGTAGGTAAATGTTCAATCTCTACTACTAAGCCTAGAAATATCTTGCTGTGATTTAGAGTTCGTTGGATGAGCTCTTGCCACTTAGTAGATTACGTGTTGATATTGCTTAGAAATGCTTAACTAACGGTAGAATTGGGCGGTCATCGACTTAGTCGATGATCTTGATCACACAAATCTAATTATTATTCCATTATGTCCAGCACTTGTGCTTTGTTAATTTGTAAAGTCAAAAACTGAAAATGAAAACTGTTTGGACTTGGGCACAATGGATGATGGTGTGATTTGTTGGTGTGTAGAATGGTGCCTAAGTCAACAAGGACCGAACATCTTGTTACACTAAACCAAGCAATTTTGCGTGCTAACCACACGAGGGTATTGGGAACCCCTCTTGACTAAGTACTTTGGGAGGTATTAATTGATGAGTCGCGGGTGGTAAGAAAAATGTTTGTCTTGGGATGAGAGGGATGGGTTCCTTTCTAGGTTCTCCATACCCAGGAGCACCCGCAGTTGCTTCGGCTGGGCCGGTGTCTCCGACTCAACATGTGGGTTCTTAGTGGGAGCCCTTGGGGGGCGGTTCACTAAGGCTAACCCCCATACGTGCGACTCTTAATTAGTACAATCCATTGGAAAGCGTCTCGTAGGACTTAGCCGTGCCGGCATACCAAAGGAAGTGTGCTAAATAGCTTGGCGAAAAGGCGGTTTGACGTGTGGGTACATTGGTACACCCCTACAGGGTATAAACTATTCGAATAGCCTTGTCCTAGATTATGGACACGCTTGGGAAGGTCTTTCGAGAGTTAGACTATAACCTTTCAATTAAAATTTGATGTGGGTGGTATGAATGGGTAATTCATGCTATTGTTGTGGTGACTATTGGGTTAGTCACTTCGAGAATTGTTGTTGTCATCTATCTATTGTTATTATGTTGTTGTCTCGCTGTTATTTGCAAATTAAAAACAGATTGCAAAAACTGCTTTAAATCTATTACATTATTGCAAATGAAAATTGCTTTATGCTGAAAACAACCTACAGCCTTCTCTATTGTTAAAGCTTGCATGTAGCATATGTATAGGCTTGTTACACTACACGTAAGTCTTGCGAATACATTTTTGTACTCATTTACTTTGCTTAATTAATTTGTTGCAGAGGAGGTTGATCCCCAAGGGATCCACTTTTGTGAGTTGTGCGGTGGATTTGACGACTAGGTTGGCGGCCCGGTTGGTTGCCTTGTGGGCTATAGGCAAACCGTATGGATTTTGTTTATCGCCATCTTATGACTTTTGCTTCCACTGTTTATTTAACTCTCTTAGTTGTTATTTGGCCGGTCGGCCCCTTTTGTAATAACTCTATTATGTATGTCTTTTGTTTAATCTAGTTCGTGCTTTGGTTCTATGTCTTGTATGGAATTGATGGATGATTTTGTAAAGGGGTGTGTATACTGTATTTCTGGGAAGTATACATATCTCGAAGATACGAGTTATTTTGTTTGTGATGCTAGGGTGAATGGATGACTAAGCATTACAAGCCGAATAAGCCGAGGTCCTCACAATTTACATCCCAAAATTGAACATTTTTCATGAGTATGTACAAGATTTAAATCCCAAAATTGAAGAAAAAATGAGGAAAGGACACCAAGACTTGCCCTTCGTGACCTCAAAAGAGCTAAGGACCAAGGCAAAGGTATAATTAGAAGGGTTAAATATATTTTCTAGTCATTTTACCGGTCCAGGAGTCTGCAGAAAGACAGGGTTGATAGAATTTGCATTTATATTTTTTTGCATAATACTAAGAAGGGTATTTGATTTCCTAAGAAAAAAAAGAAACGAAAAGAAGTACCTAGAGTCTTGTCGGTGTCAAAGCTAAAATTGATGCATTCATTTATTCCTAGACTCTGAATGGCCTCTAATGATCTCAAGGTTAAGTGCTTAAGTGTAGCTTTCCATTGAAAATCCAGAGAGAAGTGTAACATCCCAAATGTATAAATGGGTGTGTGTTTCAAATGTAAGAAAATGTGTAGAAATTAAAACTTTTTCTCACATCTTGAAACTTTTGAACTCTTCTATAATTCTTGTCAAGAGTTGTGGAATTCAAAAACACAAATCTCCTGTTGACTAAAGTCAAACCCTTATTCAACTTATCACAAATCCTGTGCCAAACTTCGGGAAATATTTTTCCTTGGGTCTAGGAATGATGGGTGACCCCTCTGAATTATTTCATAATTTTTAAAAATTATTTGATAATTTTTGGAGGTAAGTCAAACCAATTTTTCAATTGGTCAAACCCTAGAACAGCCTTGATGAATTTCTTGAGAAAACTGCATTGCACAAAAACCTCTGGAAATTTTATGTAAGGTTAATCCTGGAGTGAGGAAGCTCCAGTTAAAATTTCAAAATTTTCAGAGTTAGTTTGCTACCTCTAAAAATTCCTCCAACCTCAGCCTTCAAATTTAAATTTAAATCTAGCACTGTTCCTTGGGTCCGTGCCACTTTCCAAAGTGGGTCTAACCCAACCGGATCCCCAGCCCAGCCCGTGCTCCTCCCCCGCGCGAGGTCGTGCCCGTTGGATCAAAATCCAACAGCCACGACCTCCGCCACAACCAATCATGCCCACCACCGTAGAGCTCCTCCTCATGAGGTCGTGCTCCGTTGGATCCAAATCAACGGCCACGACCTCCCCTCTCATCTCGTCGCCGTCAGATCCAGATCTCACGGCCACGACCTCCCCTCCCTTTTCAGTATCTTGCCTAACAGCCACGACCTCCTCAGCGTTGTGCGCAGCGGCCATGACCTCCCCTCAATGTTGTGCGTCCTTGGATGTAAATCCAATGGCCACGACCTCCCTTCATCGTTGTGCGCCCTTGGATGTCAATCCAATGGCCACGACCTCCCTTCAACGTTGTGCACCCTTGGATGTAAATCTAATGGCCACGACCCCCCGTTGCGTCGTGCGCACCAGCCACGACCTCCCCTCAATGTCGTGCTCCGTTGGATCAAAATCCAACAGCCACGACCTCCCCTCCATGTTGTGTGCCCTTGGATCGCAATCCAATGGTCACGACCTCCCTTTACGTCGTGCGCAACGCCCACGACCTCCCCTCCATGTTGTGTGCCCTTGGATCGCAATCCAATGGCCACGACCTCCTATCGGGTCATGCGCAACGCCCACGACCTCCCATCGTTGTTGTGTGCCCTTGGATTGAAATCCCACGGCCATGACCTCCCTTTCGCGTCGTGTGCAACGCCCACGCCCCCCTCCTCCGTTCAGCGCCTTTGGATGTAAATTTGACAGTCCTGACCTCTCCTCTATGTTGTGCGCCGTTGGATCAAAATCAAACAGCCACGACCTCCCATCGCTTGTCCGCGTCGCGCACAACAGTCAAGACCTCCCCACCTCTATTCCGCGCCATTGGATGCAATCCAACGGCCATGACCTCCTATCTCCTTACCGCGCGCGACCTCCCCTTTTTGTTTCGCAACCGCCCGATACGAATCCAACGGCTGTGACCTCCCCAATTGAGATCTTGTGGTCGCGACCTCCCCCTTTCCTTTGCAGACCACCCCGGTTCTGATCGGAGGGTGATGACCTCCCCCCTTTTCTTATCGAACGATCGATATCCACCCCTGTTCTTCTCCTTCCTCGGGCTCGCGCACGTGCGCCATGGTAGAGGGGGGAGCAGTGCCCTGTTACCTCCCAACCGCTCTTTTGCTGCCAGCATTAAATGCTGGTTAGCCTTCCGCCCCTTAGGTCCTGCTCAGACCTGCCCACATCCCCTCCACGTCCTTGTGGCGCCATAGACCGAGCCATGGCCTAAGCTCACCATGGAGCTTAACCCTAGCTCTTATGCCTCTGCTCCCCGGCTATAAGAGGTTCCCTTATTCCTCATTGGCTTCCTTTAAACACTTCCCCACTTGCTCTCGGCTTGTTGAGCTCAAATCATCCAAGAAATCCTCCGCCGCCATTGTTGAGCTTGGAGCTCCTCGGGGGCAACAGGGTCCCAGCGGCTTTTCCTCTCCTCTCTGTGCTCCAGCTTGAACCTCTCATCTCAATGGACTTTAACCCTAACTCAATTTTGGTTGACCTCTTCAGGGAGCAGCTGAAATTGGAGTTTCCCCTTTTCGGCCGTGAGGACCCCCCCCCTTTCTTCCCCATTGCCGGTGAGTGCTCTATTTCTCAATTCCTCGATCTGGAACCTTTCTGGAGCTTTATGGGAGCCAATGTGATGACCCGGTGCTGTTAATTTTGCCCAGGTCCTCTTCTCCACATTGTCCTCCTCGGCGCTGGCAAGGTCCTCTGCCGCCTGAGCTCCTCAGTCATCCTCGGGTCCTCCCTGCACCTAGGTAACCTTCTAAGTAACCCCTAGATGCTTGGCACCCGCTTGTATGGCTGTTGCGGAGCTTTCCTTCCATTTTTGCTTTTTGGCCGTGTGATACCGCGCTGCTCTCCTCCGGCTCGCCGGTGCTCTGGTCCACCACCGTAGGTGTGGGTGGTACCAGTGGGTGCGTACTGCTATTGTGCACCCGTACCTGGCACCCATTCGCACCGCTGTGCCGTAGGTCGCCAGCGGTGAGGAGATCTTTGCCGTCGGGTGTGTTGTCGGACGAAACCGACAACCGTAGTGTACTTCGTTAGGACCGTCGCTTTTAGATCGTGGCGAGATCTCGCGGGGCGTCTTGGCGTCTTGCTGTGTCGCGTTGGTTGCGAGCCGTCCATCTCGCGATCAACGGTCCACGACGTCTGCCCGTTCGCTGCTGCGAGTTCCAAACGCCATGAATCAATCTGAACCGTCGATGCATCATCGACGGCTCAGATTCGGCGGCTCCGCGCGCGCGCGCCGCGCCGCATTGCCGGCAGGTCTTGGGCCGTCCGATCCAGGATCAATGGCCCAGGTTCGTCCGCGTCGTTTTTTTTTAGGAATTTTTCGATGAATTTATTTGTAAACTGAAAAAGGTAATAAACTTAAAAAATGCACAACTATTTCATTTTAGCTCCATTTGAGTTGATTCAAATTTTGGTAGCTCTGGTTTGGACTCAGCTTTAATCTAAAAATAGTTGTAAGCTTAGTTCGGCTCCAGAAAATAGATTGGTAAATTGGTTTCAAAATTAACTTTAAATGTTGCTCCCAAATTTGCAATTAACTTGTAAATTGCATAAGTAATTCTCTAGAGATCCTTTTTGAGTGAATCCAACTTTGTTGGCTTCCTCTATTAGTGTACTAAATGGTAGAATAGGATTTAGGTATATCACTATTTTCAAAACATTTGTGGGTGCATTTTATTTGTGCTCCTTTGCATGTCTTTGAGAAATCATAAAACATGCATCATAGCTCCAAATGAGGTGCACTCAATTGTGTTATTCATCTCATGAGGTGCTTGACTTACCATAAAAATCCCAGGTGCAACACCTCTTTGGAAAATTGTGCTAGAGAATTTAATTCAGATGAATAGTAATCGATTTGAAATTTTCCAGCAATTTCCAGGCTTAGCAGATTTGTTTTGGCCATAACTTTTGCATTGAGAATCCAAATTAATTGGTTCTTATTGCTAAATTCCTTAAAAATCATGCTCTTGCTGCTGTAAAATTTTCAGAGCACTTGGAGCAAGTTTGCTGTAGAGTCCTTTTGGTTTTCCTCGTTCTTATCGGTTTTTTTCGCTTTTTCGTTAGGTGCCGACGAGTGCGTTGATCCTGTGAGTGATCCTTTGCGGCATAGTGAGCATCTCCAGCAAGGCAAGCAGTTTGATCATATCCATTATGTTCCATTACTTTAAAGTCTAATATATTGTTTAACTTGTATGTATGCATTGCTATTTTGTTGTTAAATGATATCGATTAGTGATCCTATAGATGGATATTCTGTAGGTAAATGTTCATTCTCTACTACTAAGCCTAGGATTATCTTGCTGTGATGTAGAGTTCGATGGATGGACTCATATCACTTAGTAGTTTGCGTTGATAATGCTTAGAAATGCTTAGATAACGGTAGAAATGGGCGGTTGTCGACATTATGTCGATGACCTTGATCACACAAAAATTATTATTCCATTATGTCCAGCACTTGTGCTTTGTTACTTTGTAAACAAATAAAACAAAAATGAAAACAAAATTGTTTCATGACTTGGGCACAATGGATGTTGGTGTGATCTGTTGGGTGTGAATGGAATGGTGCCTAAGTCCCCAAGGACCGAGTTACTTGTGTCACTAAGCCAAGCGCTTTTGCGTGCTAACCACACGAGGGTAATGGGAATCCCTCTTGGCTAAGTACTTTGGGAGGTGTTAATTGTGGGTCGCAGGTGGTTAAAACTGTTTTTATAAGGGGAAGAGCACCCACGCTTTGCTTAGGTCAGCAGTGTCTCCTACCCTTCGGGTTGTCGCGACTCTTAATTAGCATCATTCATTGGAAATGTCTCGGAGGACTTAGCCGTGCCGGCATACCAAAGGAAGTGTGCTAAATAGCTTGGCGAAAAGACAGTCTGACGTGTGGGTACATTGGTACACCCCTGCAGGGTTAAAACTATTCGAATAGCCTCGTCCTAGGTTATGGACATGCTTGGTAAGGTCGTGCAAGAACTAGACTCAACCATTTAATTAAAACTTGTTGGGTGGTATGAATTGGGTGATTCATGCTATTGTTGTGGTGACTATTGGGTTAGTCACTTCCAGGATTGTTGTTGTCATCTATCTATGGTTATTATGTTATTGTCTCGTTGTTATTTGCAAATTAAAAATGAATTACAAAACTGCTTTGAATCTATTTAATTATTGCAAATGAAAACTTGCTTTATGCTAAAATGAGCCTAAAGCCTTCCACTTAAATAAAGCTTGCATGTAGCGTATGTATAGGTCTGTTACCTTTACACGTCAGTCTTGCGAGTACATTTTTGTACTCATTTGCTTTGCTTAATAACTTTGTTGCAAAAGAGGTGGAGCCCCAAGGGCCCTACTTTTGTGAGATGTGCGGTGGTTGGGACGACTAGCTTGGCGACCCGGTCGGTTGCCTTATGGGCTTTAGGCAAACCATATGGTCTTTTTTTGTTTATCGCCATCTTATGGCTTTTGCTTCCGCTGTTATTTATCTTTCTTAGTTGTTATTTGGCCGGTCGGTCCCTTTTGTAATAACTCTATATTATGTATGTCCTTGGTTTAATCCAGTTCGTGCTTTGGTTCTATGTCTTGTATGAGATTGATGCATAATTTTGTAAAGGGGTGTGTATACTGTATTTCTAGGAAGTATACATATCTCGAAGACACGTGTTATTTTGTTTGTGATGCTAGGGTCAATGGATGACTAAGCATTACAAGCCAAATAAGCCGGGATCCTCACAAGAAGCTAGTGTGCTGAAAATGCCATTTTAGGACTGTTGTATTTTTCGCAGAATGTCATTTTCTATATTTTAGGATTGTCCAAATTTTTGTTTTAGGACATTTTGACAGAAGGTGTGTGCAGCTCGGGGGTGGACAAAACTTTGTCTGAATCTACTTGTTAGGATTGTCCTAATTGCTACATTCGGAATGCCCGAATTATGTTTTTGGGACATACTCCGTACTAACAGAAGGTTGTCCTCGAGCGTAACTGCAAATTCGGATTGTCCGAAATTGAAGTTTCCGAATGTCCGAATTAGCTCTGTAACGGCTAGTTCGCATTTAATGATGCGACCGTTAGCATTTCGGAATGTCCAATTTACGCAACTAGGAATGTCCGAATTTAGTTTTTCCAGTGAAGGGTATTTGCAATGGCTCTTTTGAGAGTGGGCTATAAATAGACTTCATACCGAGGCATTTGAGCTCTCTTTGCACCTCATAGCAATATACTTGAGCCCTAGCAAGCACATACATCTCTTGAGCATCCATTCCTCGTATTTTGAGTAGTTGAGAGCATTGAAGTATTGAATTTGCATTCAACTGAGCTTCCTACACTTGATTGGCTTCAAGCAAGCGTTATCGGTTTGTTACTCTTGGATGTTGCCATCTCCTAGACGGCTTGGAGGTGTGAGAATCGGTGATCTCTTTTAGAAGCTTGTGAAGAGCCCGATGTCGGTGTGAAGGTTAGAGCTCATATACTCGGAGTAGGAAACACTGCTACACAAAGGGTCATCACAGACGGTTCTAAACCGTTATCACAGACGGTTTCTAAACCGTTTGAATTTCGTGCTAGCCCACGCCCGCCAACCCGCCTCCCTCTCCTTCTCTCTGTCTCTCTTACGCCCGGACCCCAGCACTTCTTCTTCCTCTTTCCTTTCTTCTTCTTCTGCACCCGACTGCCATGAGCACCAGCTCGAGCTCCTCACACGCCGCGATTCTCTCCCTCATGCGCCTACTGGCTGAGAGAGAGAGAGAGAGAGAGAGAGAGAGAGAGAGAGAGAGAGAGCAGAGGCAGAGCTAGCGTGCAGCCGGGCGCTAGGGCGAACTCGCCGTCGGTGAACGGTGTGGCAACTCAACTCGGGAACGGGCAAAATGGGTTCCTCTCTAAACGATGATTCCACCGGTGGTGGCGGTGGCCGGAGAGATGGGTGGAGGTAGCGCTACGGCATGCGAGAAGCGGTGGAGGCTCTTGGGTCTGCGGTGGCTTTTGCAAATAGATCATATTCACGGCCAAAGATGGTGCGCATTGGCTCCAGAGGACTATGCGATGCTACCAGCGGTGGCACGGAGACTAGTGGTCAGCGCATTGGCTTCAACTCTACACTACACTAGCTAATCATACAATCTAACATGTGCAATAGCTCTAGGGGAACTACTAGAAGCTCACCAAGGGTGTCGATGGTGTCGGGAGATGGTAGGAGAGCTTGGAACAGCGACGAGCAGCGGCGGCGACGGTAGCTTCATGGCGACACGGTTCCTCGATGAAGGATTACTGAAATGGAGCCGCGCATAAGCTCACGGATGTGCAAAGGATGGTGAGACTAGAAGGAATTAGCTAGGGACTCACCAGGGTGGCGGCGAACAACAAAAGGGGTTGCGACGGCTGAAAGTGAAGAAGAAGGGCGCTTCGGGGGATTTCCTGCACATGGATCAACATCAAGCGAGGGAGAAGGATTAGTGGAGTATGGAACACATTATGATGTGGTTGGGTGGGGTTCAAGCTCACCAGTGCCTCGGGAATGTGGAGATCTGGTTCGGGGTGCGCGCTGATGGTGAGGAAGATGACAACATGTTCATGCGACAGAGCTCTAGTGGTTGCATTAAGCAAGGGAATAGGGCGAGTGAGGTGAGAGGCGCACGGTGACGCTATTGACGAGGGCAAGGAAGCTCACTAGAGGTGGTGACGGTGTAGAGCTTGCTCACCGGTGTCGAGAACGTTCTCGACGAACCAAGGAGCGAGAAGCTCTTGTTCTTGGTGGGAGGCGAGAATGGCAAGCTAGCGAGTTTGAGACATAGTCATAAGCTTAAGTACGACTAAGCTTAGCGTGATAATGGTGATGAGAAAATGGCGATTGCGCGAGAACTCGCGGACACGCTCTGGCATCTCCACCAGCACGGGAAAAAGGCAGTGTCAGGCGGTGGGAGGCTTGGACATGGTGACGTACGGCACTTGCGGACACGACGGGGGTAGGTGGAGTGTGAAACGGTGGGTGGCGGTCGTGAATTGGGGCCGGAGCAGGTGCGACATGGGCGCGCTAGCACGTTGGCGTGGCGAGAGGTGGACGAAGACATCTGACGGGTGGGGCTACACCGTTAGTGAGAGAGCAGCGGGGCTGGTGTGGGCTGGAGTGAGCACGAGAGGAGATGGGCCGTGGCTATTTTGGTCCATTAGCCCGGCAAGAAACTCAAATAGAATTTGGAATTTCCAGAAAAAGGCTGAGATTTTGCCAAAATTTTAAACCTGTCCAATAGGCTCCAAAATTTATGAAAATTTTTGTGAGGGCTTCTGGCACAGTATAGTTTCTTTTGTAAATGTTTCAGGATTTTATCTATTTTTTATTTTGTTGAAAATTCTTACAAGTTGTTGTTTGCATGTAATTTCACTATTTGATCTATACAAAAGTTCAAAAATCAGGCTAAAATAGTTTTTCACACAAAAAACATGGTCAAAATAATTCTCCCACTTATTTTCATTATGCTTTCCCAAAATTAGGATTTCTGGGATGTTACAATTGGGCTGGGTTGTAGTTTCAAATGGGCCCAAAATTTTTTGGTCGATACTGTTTTTGATCGGGCCCCATCGATAACAACAAATTTCGCCAGTGATCGCCGAAATTTCGGCGATAACGTTTTCCTTGTGCGTGACTACATGAGGGAAGCAGGGAAAACACTACCGGTATAAGACTTTTTTCGGAGGGAAGCGATAGAATTGATAACCGACGATTACCAGTTTTTTCAAATGAAATTTTTGAATCGGAATTTGAAATTATGAATTTGTGCCGGTTGGAATGGGCCGAAAATGGCCGAATTTTTTAAAAAATATCAGCCAAAATTTGGCCGATAATTTTTATCCTCTACGGTAGCCCCAGGCCGAAAACAAGCAATGAATAATTACAGAAAAAGTACAACGATGAAGACAGAGTGAAAGGTCATTTTAACTTTTGCGGTCATTGTATTTGTATACCTTCGCTTAGTGAGTAGAGACGGAAACAGAAAGTGATTCTATGATTGTAACAACCCGACAAAGCTACATACATGTATGTAGCACAAAAAAAATTGAAGAAGCAATACATGACAGAAATAGAAGTTGATCACTTCATATATCAAGATAAAGCAACTTGGGACTTACTCATTTTGTTCTCCAAGATCCAAAGATGTATAATTGGACAAACCAAATCTATCTTGAATGGTCCTCACAAAGAACTCTGGAGAAGATAGTGCAGCACAAGACAGAAGCAAAAACAAATCTGACTCCAAACCGCCGCCGCCACCGAAGGAACTCACGGCCAGGGAGAGGAGCCGCTGCCGAAGGATCTCACGGCCAGGGAAGACGCGCAGCAGGGAGAACTGAGGGCCCCCGCTGCCGAAATCGCTTTCACGAGCATGGTAATCGGAGTTAGGGCATTTTGAGTGAATGGGATGGGAAGACGGAGAAGTGGGCTATTGGGCTAGGCTGTAGTTTCAAATGAGCCCAAATTTTTTTGGCCGATACTGTTTTTTTTACCGGACCCCACTGATAATAACGAATTTTGCCGGTTACCGTCGAAATTTCAGCTATAACCTTTTCCCTGCGTGGGAGTGGTGTGAGAGGGTGTGCAGGACAGGTGCGTTGTCCTTGTACTTAAAAATAAGTTTTGAGGTTTTCAAAAAGATTATGATTTACTAGATATGCTCCCCAGGCTCAGCTACCCGGGCGTGTCTTTGTTGCCGCACGTAGCAAATTTCACATTGACCGCTTTCTGCTTTAATAAATCAACACTGCTCGATGGATACAATGTACGCCAAGTTTGAATGATTTATAAGGCATAATATGCACAGAGCTTGAATGATTTAAAATGCATAATATGCCCAGAGCTTGAATAGGTAAACACGTCGGCATCCGGATCTGTTATTAAGACAAGGTCATGTGTGCTAGGCTTATCTGTTATTAACACAAGGTCATGTGTGCTAGGCTGCTAACTGCGGTATATATTGCAGAATACTTTGCCATAACGAGAGATCTAGCTCTTGCGTTCTTTAAAATAAGGAGGCATCTGTACATTGCCAAAGCTAGGCTGCTAACTTTTATTTCTTCTTTTGCAGTTCCAAGTAATTTAGTGCTTGCAACAATTAATGCCGAAGGGCTATATAGATATATATGATACATTATATCTAGTGCAAATCATCATTTAGGTTCAATCGTACAAACTATTTTAGTTTGGACACTAAATAAACATGATAATTTCAAAAACAAATGAGAATGTAATATCTGAGTATTGCATTGCCATTTAAAATTTTAATTTCAAACTCAAAACGAAATAGGAGAGACAGAGAGGCGAAGTTTGGTGTGAATAGTAACTTTTTTTTTAAAACATAAAGTATGTTAGGCATTTCTCTTTTTTTGTCCCAACACATTTGAATTTCAAATTTGAAATGTGCCTATGCTAAATTAAGAACTACCTTCACAATTTTATCCATTTTTTTTGGCATTGAAATGGTACTCAAAACAAAGTGTTTGCATGAAGACGGTTTGCGCTAGATATGCATATTTAATGCCAACCTATAAACTTGGTATCTCCCCATGTACATTAACTCTTCTATGCATATCGAGGAATCCAAAGTCAAAACCATGTATATATACAAGAAAGAAAGAAAAAAACACATGTATATTGTGTACCGCACAGGGGCCAGCAGCACTCGATGAGTTCTCCGTATGTCCATCCTAGAGCGTCTTGCACGAATCTTGTATCGCGGACCAACGTTCGCAGATGATTTCATTAATATGGGGTAGCTCATGATCTTCTTATCAATCTATATATTATCCACCTTTGCATCTATACTCGAGTCAGTCATAAGCCAAACCAAAAGGTGAAAAAAGAAGACAAGCTATAACAACCACACTCAAGGTTCCGAATAAGATGGATAGTGCATCGAACTAGTATTTGCCGAGCAGCCGAGCACGGCTTCTTTGCATGGGTCGGCAGCTAGATCGGCACAGCCGGTTCGAGGACATTTCGATTTTGGCGCCACATGCGAGGAGGTGATCGCGTTGTGGATATTATGGGGATATACCCATGATCTTAGGATGATGAAACAATTGGCCATGTTGCTTTTGGTTTGAAGTTTCAAGCGTTTTCGGTAAAGTTTCTGGGCTGTCAGGTCATTGGCGGTCAGACCGGTATTTTGGGCGGTCAGACCGGCCAAGCCTTAAGTGAAATTCTGATTTAGTCCCAAGGGCGGTCAGATCGGCCAGAACGGCGGTCTGATCGGTTTTATGCTGATTATTGATGTAATTAGTGAATTGATTTTGGATTAGGCCATATCTTTATTTGATAATGCATATGTGTTGTATATTGCATGTTTTGGCTAACGTGGGTCAAGTTGTGAAGAACTTGTTCCTGAATTCGTGTTTCCTTGTCTATTGCTGTGCAGGTGGCTTGGAAGTCAACGACGGTCAACGGCGAGGAGGATCGGGACTAAGCTTGGAGAGCTGAGGTTCAGAACGATCAAGGATGCCGGGTGAGGTCAAGTGACTCAAGCATAGCGCAGAATGGATGAAGATGACCGAACGGGCAGTTCAGTGCGACTGGTTGGATCAAGCGGTGCGGGGGTCGGTGCAAGTGCCAAGGTGGTCCGGTGGGAACCGGATGGGAGAGACTTGCCGACACGATGAGAGCCGCTGGATCAACCTAAACGTGGCGAAGCATGGATGTGTTTCGCGCAGTTTGGACTCGGTCTTCGGAAAAGATCGAGAAAGAGTATTTTGGTAATTTCACCAAATACCGCCTTGGTGACCTAATGTCAACCCGCGGCGCAAGACGGTGCGTCAAGAAGTGGATTAGGTCAAAAGAAGTGAAGACAGCGCTTTGAGATGCGTGCGTGTATAACCCGTTTGTTTTGGACCTTAACGGGAGCCCATTAGGGTTAAGTCTTCTAGAAGCTCTAGGCCTCATATAAATAGGAGGGGTGCTGTTAGGCAGCCACCTCAAGCACTTCATTTGTAAACCCTAGTTTGTCTTAGGGCTTAGGGAGAAAGAGGAGAGGCTTAGGGTTCTAGGGAGATGTGTTGAGTTAAGTGCTCATGGATTGAGCTTTGTCCTCCATGGATGGAGTGGCTGTAACCAGCAATCAATCGTGAATCAATCTATGAGTGATTGTTCAAAGATGAGTCTTCTTGTGTTTTCCCTTATCTTTTGATGATTTTGGGTGCTTCCTTGATCCTGTGGTTTTTGGTTTGTTTCGTACCCTCTTTTACCTTGCTGTGATGTGTGGGAATACATCTAGGATCATCTAGATCATCAATCTCTCACGAGCATGATTTGGATCAAGTTTTTCGTTTTTGCCCGGTTTTGAACCTTCCTTCGGTAAAACAGAAAAAGGTCGAAACTTTGACGTGGATCTACTCAATCTCTTCTTGGAATAGGTTCCTAATATCCTTAGAAAGGTGTGTTCCAAATTTGGTCAAGTTTGGCCGTGTAGATCAAAAGTTAGACCGATTTTCGTTTCGGTTTTTCAGGCTGACTGTGCTGATTTTGCTGTTCATCGTCAGGGGCGGTCTGACCGCCAATATCAGCGGTCTGACCGCTAGGCAAAATATTTGACCCACCAATTTCAGAGGTCTAACCACCCATCTATTTGAGATTTGAGTTTTGGTTATTTTGGTTGTTTTGCTTTGGGGTTTTGATTGGATTCAATACAAGTCTTTCACTGTTCTTGTATATTGATCTTCATAGCTTTTAAAGCTATTGGAGTGAAATTAGTATTGAATTCAATTAAGGTGAAAAAGTATTCGTGCTCCTATTCACCCCCCTCTAGTCGCCTTTCCGGTCCTACACGCGCGTGTGTGTATATATACACATATGCCCCATGCATATATTCTCGCATAATGCATGCATGGAAGTTAGCTCTTGCACTGAACTAGGCCTGCTAATGGTCCAGAACCCAATCCATATCCAATCCAGACCATAACAACAACTTGCATTATCCCAAACCAACCCAATCCACTAATCATCCATCAGAACCCAACCCAACCCAACCCACGTAATACTTCAACCCAACCCAAATCAAACCAATTCCCTAGTATGGGTTCAACCCATTTTCCCAACCCATGTCCAACCCATACATCAATATATGCTGCCGGCTGTTGTAGCTTCGATCTGCTCTAGCTCCAGGAGGTGGAAGATGATCGAGTCCACCGGCGCCGTGACAAAGTGCCCCTCCAACGGCCGGGTCTCTTGCACTTGACACCCGGCGGCGACACCGCTCTTAGTGGCGGGTCTAGCGGTGGAGGCGAGGCAAGGCTCACGACGGCACCGCTCCTTTGTGGCCTCTGTTGCGATCTGCTGCCGACCAAGCACAAGCCGGTGATGAAGCGAGACTACGAGGTAGGTAGATGCACTAGCGATTCGTCTCCAAGCAATGCAAAATCAATAGCAAAAAGATATAGCGATGAGCAATATATAATCAAGTCCATCGCAAGATCGATGGGATAGATCTCAAACAAACAAGTTAGATCCAAATCGAAGCGAGAATCACCGTAAACTCGATCGTTAATCGACATAGAGAAAGAAAAAGGAGATCCAGAGAGAGATCAGCGCGAGGGTAGCTAGGACATTCGTACCTGAGAATCGATTCTTCTCCTACCTCCAATCGGGTCGGTTGCCGTTGGTTGGGCAAGCTTTCTGGTTCAGGGATGGAGGCCGAAATGGGCAAAGCTTGATTGCGTCGAATTTCCAGGGCACTGACCCGCGGCCTTAATCACTTTCCTCTTCTGCAGCGACGGTGCCCTCGCTGACGACGACGCCGACACCCACGGTGTGTCAGGGAAGGACCGCGCCTCTCGGCTTGGGGAGACCGTCGATGCCCATGAGGCACGCAACGAGACTGGGCGTCTTGGGCGTCTCGACTTGACGACAGCGCTCTACTAGCAACTGCTCAACCACAGAGAACCATGGGTTCAAACCGAATAAAACCGAAAATACTCCACCCAAACCAAGCCAAACCAATCCGCTTCACAAGCAAACCCGATCCAATCCAGTCTGTTTTGCTCTTCAACCCATTTGAATCCATCCAATTGCACCCATTTCTTAAACCCAACCCACTCAACCCATTTGAACCAAACCATTACCAGGCCTACACTGAACCGATAATATTGGGATCATTCTGCCTAGCTAGGTATTACATTTCATGGGCAGCATGGATGCAAAGAAGCCCTATGTTGTCGTGGTCGTCATACAGCTGATCTACGCGGGCCTGGTCGTCATTTCCAAGGCAGCATTCGACAATGGGTTGAGCCCCTACGTGTACATGTTCTACCGCCAAGCAGGTGTATGCTATATACAGATAAGGCAATACAAAAAGATTCCTATCTCTATCTCTAACATAACAGACTGCTGTTGGAGCCACAACTGTACAAAGCACTACTGCACATTGCATACCAGTCACTGGCTCACTGCCCCTTGACCGTATATCGGTGCTATAGCCTGCATTATATTGGCAATTACTAAGTATCCCCATTTATAACAAACTAATATATAAAATTACCCTTTTGTTAATCAACTGTTAGTATTTTGTAAAATAGAGATACCCCATACCTTCCAGGCACCTTAAAACACATCTTAGTCCATTGACCAGTTCAGATAAACTTGATGTACATAATGACTGCAAATTAGTTGCGTCAGAACTACTAACACTGTACACAGATCTCCTTTCCAAAAGAAAAACGCACAAAAATCCTCATCGAAAAGTTGGAGAACTGCAATTTTGTTGGTTTCAATCTCTTGACGATAAAATAGACATGATATAACAGGGGAAACTACGCGAACACTGTCACTGTTGTTTGTAACCCAACCATGCAGAATAGCCAAAAGCTAAAATTATCAAGATAATACAGCAAAAATCATGCAAAGTAAACACTATATTGCTTCTAATGCTACTAAATGTAAAAAATGAATCTGCAGTAATTATCTAGGAATGTACAAGAGTCATAAACATTCACAACCTTGAGTCACCTTTTATCTAGTTTCATGTTAGATGATTTGGCTATAAAATCAGAATCCTTCGAACTCTGCCCTCAAATGATGCATGTTTACTTATAGATATTGTCTTTTTAACAATTGGAATATCATACAATTAACTTCCCACAGAGCTTCATGAACTAAACAATCTAGCTCAATATCTGTAATGCCATTAACCTACGTACCTTCTGGTGTGGAGATAACCATCTGAATTAACAACTCAAATGGCAAAACAAGATTCATCATCCTCATAAGGTTCACCAATATTACAGACATACTTCCAGTAGTCTACTAATTTATGATCTTCAGGTTGCACTTCTGTTGCCCTGCCCGCGCAAAAGATTGCATATGCATCTGCTGCATACCTACAACAAGAACAAACAGAAGTTTTTTATGCATGAAATTACTTTTTCTTTAAGACCCAAGAATTACTTGAGAAACAATGAACAAATTAGACAAAGCAAAAAAAAAAAATCAATAAACATATATGTAAAAAATAACTGTATAAAAAGAAGAATGAAGGGACACTCACTTGCCAACACCATGAAGCTCAGTAACGTAAGTCCAATCTGGGCTCAGATATGAAGAAGAGAATTTCCGGATTCTTTCTGATTTTTCAAGCTGTAAGCCTGTGGGCCTCAGGTACTCCACCATCCCTTCTAAATCAGCATTGCATGCGGTTTGTGCATCAGGATATCGAACAAAGAACCCCTCCACTAACTCTTTGATCTGCATTACTTTACAAAGGCCATTGGATCATTAATCCTTGTCTTAAGTTGATCTTGGATAACAATGGAGAGGTATCATGGAGATTACTTTGCTAGTCTAAAAAAGGTAATCAACAGCAAGGATCTACCAGAACTCAACAAGTTTGTATAAAGAAAACAAATAATATTATAACAATATGGTAAGCAACTAAAGAAAGATGAGAATTTTTCAAAACTCTCCTCTGCAGTAGTAGTATAGAGATCATCAAAAGTAAACAGTTGTAATTATAAAACATGCACTTTAAGATTTGAGTTTGGTTATTTATCGCTTCAACAGTTTGACTCAAAGGAAGAACATGGCCATTTTTATGACAGAATGAAGTGCAAACAAGGATGAACATGGCTGAATTAGGCATAGCAGTAATGTAGCCAGATAAGTGTAAAGGTAGCCAGATAAGTAATAAGAGGAGGTATAGAAGGAAATATCACCGGTTTCCCTCTCGTACGGTTGAGCAGCATGCATATGACGATGACCTTCCAAGGATCTGGAGCATAGCGCTCCTGGAGGAGATTGTAGGGCGTGCGGCGTGGAGTCACTAGGCGATCAGGTGGTAGACGGCAATACATATCGAACCGCTTCTCAGCAGCAGTGAGCACTGGTGCCGGTATCTTCTTGGGCTTCTGCTGAGAGACTGATTTCCTGTTCTTGGGCTTCTCAGCAGCAGTGAGCGGTGCAGTCTTCCTCGTTTTACCTGTAAAATGTTTCTCCTGTGCTTGAGAGTCAGTCTGCTTCCTTTTCCTCACCACTTTGGGACCAGGACCACCAATGGGAGGAAAGCGTGCCAGTGAGATTGAGGGCCTCCATAATGGGGGAGTACCTGCAGCAGCCTGAGCCTGATCTTTCCGCTTTGCAAGGCGGATGTAGCAGAACTTATCTAAGGGGCTAGGCGTATTGTCAGTGCAAGAGAAAGGAGGGGACACTTGAGAGCTCGAATTCTTCTTCCTCTTTTCATTAACTGCAATGGTGCCGACTGGATGAATATGTCTGGATACAGGCTGATCCTGTGCTCCTTGGCCTTGTGGTGGAACACAAACAAGATCACAACCATGGCAGAACTTTTCCATGCGACTAGGCACAGGAGCTTCACAATGAAGCGGGGTGTGACTATTCTTGTGACAGCAAGAGCCGGCTTCCTGCTTCTTCTGCTGCTTATTGTTTGTCTTCATGGCCATCGTGCTGCGGATTGCAGGGCAGCGATTGAGAAGGTAGGATGGAGCAGGTGGAGCGCGAGGTGGCTGACAATTGGGATTGGCGTCCTCTTGCTGCTGCTGCTGCTGCTGAATCATTTTGGATGCAGCCATATCCTGATCTTGGGTTTTCCGCTCGGCAAGGGGAATGTATCGGAAATCCTCGAAGAGATTGGGCGTACCATCCGCGCCGGCCAGGGGAGGCCGCTGGTTCACGGCCGCGGCCGCCGCAGCACAGCTCCGGGAAGCAGGAGCCTGAGACCGAGGAGGTTGACGGCCAGATTTTAGCCCAACTCCAGGCTCATGCCCCTCGACGGGGGAGGATGGCCGGGGACTAGCAGCCGGCCTCTCATTCTTCCCTCTTACCGTCGCCGGTGGCAACCGCGGCATGCGCCCGTGCCCTTGGAGCTGGATTTGGGAGAAGATGGTGGCGGCAGGGGCAGGAGGATGCGGCGGAGGGCGGCGGCCAAGATCAATGGGGGAATTGGATTGCTGATGCCGACGGTGCTGCGGCGGCGACGGCGCTTGGGGGTCGTCTCGTCCCGGCCGGTACCGGAACTCTTCAAATAGCCCCAAGCCCACCAGCAAATCCGACTCCGTACTCGGTGGAGCGGGCGGCGGCTTTGGCTTTGTCTTCGGCTTCGGCCACCTCTTCTTTGTGGGCTTCTCCCACTCTGAATCCTGCTCCGACGATATCACCATTAATTCCGGCACGATCAACCCCTCTCTTCTTCTTCTTCTCCCTCTCTCCCGCGGGCTGGAGAACGCAACAAAGTGGGGAGAAGAATAGGAATAGGATTAGACGTTCTAGCGGAAGCTTATTGTTTTTGCCGCCAACGCAATTTTTCCCCAACTTTGTTTGCGCTCAATTCAGGCGTCAGTTAACCTTCTTGTGTTTTCTCATGCTTTTTTCAAAGAGATTTTAACAAAAAGAATATGGTTTTTGCACGTATAATATCACTACCATCAAATACACCTTCAGCTGGATGCAAGCCTTCAAATTTCAAACCAATATCTCATCTTCTAATCATTGCAGTACCCTTGCAACAGATCTTCGGCCACATTAGAGGGCAGAGGTCTAAGATCCAAGAGATATTTTTTATTATTTAATTTTTTAAATAATATTTTAAAGTTAGCCCATCGTTAACTTTGTTTTCAATTCTGACCCCTTTAGTCACGCCATAACGCGCGGCATGACCAAAACATGTTTTCATGCCACCGTCCTCGATATAGCCAAACATGCCACACAAGCCCTTGTCCGCACGCCGTATCAACGTGGAGGGCTTGTGTGACCGTTGTCACGTTCGCAGTCATGGCGTGACAAACCTTGTAACGCCACGCGGATTGGCGTGGCAGTGGTGATTTCGGTGCCGTCGGCCCGTCCAGTTCTTCATTTTGCCCCAAATCCATCCCTTTCTCTTGACGGTCCTCTCTCCTCCCCGCCCCCACCCACGTCGCAGCGCCTCCCGCAGGCCCCATCCTCGTCTCCCGCCGGCCCCCTACGCCGACCTCCTCCACATCCTGCTCCCTACACCCGTCTCCTTCCCGTGCCCTATCACCAGTCTCGACTGCCCCCTCACCGGTCGTGCGACTCCCTGAGCCGGTTCCTTCTCCCGTGGAGGCCCGATCTCCTTCTCCCTCTGCTTATACTTATTTGCTACTCTATTGGATTCAAATAGAGTTGAAGGGCATGCCGATGGAGTTCTGGCCAAGTTGTTCCTGACATGCTCTAAGCAATGCGCCTATGTAGGATGGTTACTTGGGAGTGGACACCTTGAAGATTAGTTTAGAATTCTGTTGATGTTTACTAGAAACCAGAGGATAGAGAATTTTTTATATTAATTAATCCTTTTTTAAATTTTATTCTAAAGTTAACCTCCAACGCACTTTATTTCCAATTCTGACTCCTTTAGTCACGCCACCACCTATGGTGTGACAAAACAATTGCTGCGTCGGCCGTAGATCTGGGGCAAGTTTGTCACGCTACCACCCGTGGCGTGATAAGCGTTGTTGTTTTGTCACGCCACGTGGTGTGAGGACCTCTTCTCGCTTAAGCGGGAGTCCCGGCGACGATTTTTTTCAAATTTGGTACTACAAGAAATAGAGCTACTGAGAGTGTTGCGGCCGTCTTCGCCGTGTCAAGGGCAGCGATAGTACCTCGCTGCAACCGGTACTACCGCACGAAGGAACGGTAGTTCCGCTGGCTAAACCGGGCAAGCACTGCCCGAAGCTCAAGGAGGTCCGAAAAGACCGCCCGGAGCGTTCGGTAGTACCGCGGTCCGGAAGGACCGCACAACAAGTCCGAGAGGAGGTCCGCCAGGACCTCCCAGGAGATCACAAGGCCTCCTGGAGGTCTTGGCCCTGTGCACACCGAGCTAGTCCCAGGATATAGATGCTAGCTCGCACAAAATCACTTCGGTACAACCATAACCACAAGGTCAAGACAAAAGATGAAGCAGACAAATTAAACTTAGTATTAAACAGGACCTTATGGTCCAAGCTTGTTTACAAAGGTTTTGCCACTTGGGCTTACAAACCGCAACAAAAAGAACCTTGGCAGCTGAAAACACCAAAACGCATAGGTGCACACCGGCAAGCCCACAGGCTGTCGAGTGGAGGACGTCCTAGGCAGCAGGATCATCAAAGAAATCCTCTTCAAAGAGGTCTGAGCTTCCTTGCACTTGGTCATCTTCATACATTGCTTTGACACAGGGCTTGAAGCTATGAGTACTTTGAATGTACTCAGCAAATCACAGGGAAACACTTATGTAAGTAATATTCATGCAAGGGCTTACCAATGGAGGAGCT
Source organism: Phyllostachys edulis (assembly GCA_036346405.1). NCBI lineage: Eukaryota > Viridiplantae > Streptophyta > Magnoliopsida > Poales > Poaceae > Phyllostachys > Phyllostachys edulis. The sequence continues at coordinate 70,728,780 of CM070553.1, forward strand.
GTATGGTTAGTTGCACAAAGCAAGGTTTGACAGCAAATACCATAATAGATTGAAAAGCAGCAAGTGAAAACAATAATACATACATACTTTAGTTTGAAAGAAGGGGAGTGAGCACCAACTCACATCCAAACCACTTTGGGGGAGGTCTGGTTGCACCCACAACTAGGACCTCTCCCAAGACCTCTCTAGAGCACCAACCCTAGAGCTCGACCCCATCCGCTGGACCACATCTCAAGCCAGCCATGACCCCTCTAAAGCCGGCCAAGGTCTTTTCGAGGTAAGGCCACAACCTCTCGCAGGAGTGCCCAGGGAACACAGATTTTCTCAAAAACTACCCCTTGCACCACTTCTCCAGGAGATGTCCATAACCAAGGACTTGGCTATTCGAATAGATTTAACGCTCTGCAGAGGTGTACAACCTTACCCACAATCCACGATCTCTCTAGCGGGACGTGTTCCGAAAAGACCCTTGCTCACTTCCAATGGTGAGCAGTCTAGAGAGCGTGACAAGGCTTTTACAAAGCTTCGATTTGGCTAGGAGCTGCCCGCTAAGGTTTCGCTTTTGGATGGGTTGCAAAGCCACCAGATTCGTGCCCCCTCTTGCGCCGTTGCGATAAAACTCGCTCAACCACAACAGCACCAAGCCATCTCATTGCTAATTATTCGGCCCAGGTCATCCCCATAAAATGACCTCATGGTTGCACGGATTACCCGGATCCACAGACACAAAGTTAGGTCCTTAGTTGTACTCAGGCAAGACTTCCACAACCCACGTGCATAGCACCCACTTCTCACTCCCTACCTTCTTGCCCAAGCCAAACCAATTTGGTGATTACCCCTGCCAAAAGACCACCCAGCCTTGGCACACAAGTTTTTAAACAAAGTGGTCTCACACCACCATCAACACAACATACGGCATCCTGCCATAGTTGCTTAATAGTGGCACCGACCACAGGTTACATAGATCATTAGACAAGATTATTAATTAATGAAGCAAGATTCTCGAAACCTGCGGATCTAAAGCAAGACTAAGCATAACCTACGGTCCCATGTTGGCAATACCAAAAAGGTGCTAACTAAAATACCCAACATAGAGTTTCCCAAAGGGAGTATGTCAACATGTCCAGCAACAAATCCAAAGGAGGCATAATATCAAGTGAGGAAGAGTAACTACTGCCCAAACATTTTCATATAAAAGTAGCCATGCATGATATCCACCTCCTTTGCCTTCTTGCCGTTGTCCTCATCGTCGCTTCCAGAATTAACATCACTTAATTCAATCTCATCAAGTGCTGAGAGTATCTTTTTGACTGCCTTACGATAATTGTGCTTCTTGCTTGAGTCAATCTTGGATTTAGAGCGACGAGTTGGTACTTTGTCATCTTTGACCTCCTTACTCCTCAGTTTGGGATAATTCATCTTCATGTGGTTTAGCTCACCACATTCATAGCATCTGATTTGTGAGGACCCCGGTTTATTAGGCTTGTAATACTTAGTCAACCATTGACCCTAGCATCACAAACATAATAATCCGTGTCTTCGAGATATGTATACTTCCCGAATGCAAGATACACACCCTTTACAAAATCATGCATCAATTCCATTCAAGACATAGAACCAAGCACGAACTAGATTAAAAAGACATACATAATATAGAGTTATTACAAAAGGGGCCGACCGGCCAAATACCACAATAAAGATAACACAGCAGAAGCAACATGCCATAAGATGGCGATAAACAAAAGAGAGCCACACGGTTTGCCTTTAGCCCACAAGGCAACCAACCAAGACGCCTAGCTCGATTCCCAACCCATGCACATCTCACAAAAGTAGAGCCCTTTGGACCCTACCTCCTCTGCAACAAGGTTATTAAGCAAAGCAAATGAGTACAAAAATGTACTCGCAAGATTGACGTGTAGTATAACAGAACTATAGTTTAACTACATGCAAACTTTATTTAGTGGATGAGGCTTTGGACTTATTTTAGCATAAAGCAAGTTTCATTTGCAATATTTAAATAGATTCCAAAGCAATTTTGCAATTCATTTTACATTTGCAAAACAACGAGACAAGTAACATGATAACAATAGGTGACAACAACAATCCTGGAAGTGACTAACCCAATAGCCACCACAATAGCATGAACATCCATTCATACCAACCCATCAAGTTTTAATTAAGTGTTGCAGTCTAGTTCTTGCACGACCTTACCAAGCATGTCCATAACCTAGGACGAGGCTATTCGAATAGATTTAACCCTGCAGGGGTGTACCAATGTACCCACACGTCAGACCGCCTTTTCGCCAAGCTATTTAGCACACTTCCTTAGGTATGCCGGCACGGCTAAGTCCTACGAGGCATTTCCCATGAATGATGCTAGTTACGAGTCGCGATAACCCAGAAGGTAGGAGACACCGGCCCAGCCGAAGCAACTGCGGGTGCTCTTTCCCTTATAAAACAGTTTTACTCACCTGCGACCCACAACTAACACCTCCCAAAGTACTTAGCCAAGAGGGGTTCCCAATACCCTCGTGTGGTTAGCACGCATAAGCGCTTGGCTTAGTGACACAAGTAACTTGGTCCTTAGGGACCTAGGCACCATTCCGTTCACACCCAACAATTTCCACCAACATCCGTTGCCCAAGTCAATGACAGATCTTACTTTTATTTTTGTTTTATTTGTTTACAAGTAACAAAACACAAGAGGGACACGAAGGAATAACCATTTTAGTGTGATCAAGGTCATCGACATAATGTCGACAACCGCCCATTTCTACCGTTATCTAAGCATTGCTAAGCATATCGAAACGTGATCTACTAAGTGATGAGAGCTCATCCAACGAACTCAACATCACAGCAAGTAATCCTAGGCTTTGTAGTAGAGAAAGAACATTTACCTACAGATTATGCATCTATAGGATCACTAGCGACATTTCAACACAAAGTAGCAATGCATACATATAAGTGAAACAATATATTAGACTTTAAAGTAATGGGACAACATGGATATGATCAAACTGCTTGCCTTGCTGGTTTTGCTCAATATGTTGCTGAGGATCACTCACGAGATCAACACACTCGCCAACACCTAATCGAAAAGGCGAAAAGAATCGATAAGAACGATTTAAAGCGATTAAAGACAGCACTGCAAAAAATTCCAAAAGCTCTGAAATTTCTACAGCAGCAAAAGGACGATTTTAGAGAATTTATCAACAAGAACCAATTGATTTGGATTCTCAATGCAAAAGTTATGATCAAAACAATTCTGCTCAGCTTTTAAAATAGGAAAAGTTACTATTCATGTAATTAAATTGTTAGGCAACAATTTCTACAACAGTGGTGAAGCTGAGATTTTTATGGTAGCATAAGCACCTCATAATATGAACAACCCAATTGAATTCATCTCATTTGGAGCTATAATGCACCTCCTATTAATTTTTAAAGACAAGAACTTGAACAAAATTATAATGCACAAGTATTCTTTTCGACAACAGCAACATGTTCAAAACTAATTTTCCCAGTAATTTCATTAATAGAGGAATCCAACAAAGTTGGATTCACTCAAAAATAAGTTACCGAGAATTAGTTAAGCATTTTACAAGTTAAAAAGGATTTTTAATATAGCAATTAAGGCCTACATGTTAATAAAGTTAATTCTGGACATTTTTGTAACTATAATATGCTCAAAACCATTTTTAGCTTTAAGTTTAGGTATTACCAGAATTAACAACATTGATTTCAACTAAAAAGGAGTTAAAAAGAATTTGTTATGCATTTTTAAACTCATCAGTTATTTTTAATACATTAAATAAAGCTGAAAAGAAGTAAAGCTTATTTTGCTATTTCTCAGAAGTCCTATCATGCTTGAAACTATTTTTAGATTAAACTTTAGTTCATAACAGATTTATTGAAAGTGGAATCAACCGAAAATGAATTAATATGAAATAGTTATACCTTTTCAAAGTTTAAAGCAATTTCCAGTTGTGGAATAAATCTTCCGGGGAATTTATAAACCCATCCGAAGGGAAATACGACGTGGCCCAACGCTGGCCGTTGATCCCGCATCTAACGGCCCACGCGCGGTGCGCACAGCACCAAGCCCACGGTCCGATCGGCCCGACGCACTGGAGCCGTCAGGTCTTGATCCTACGGCCCACAGGGATGGTCCGAACGGCGCAACGACCAGGGCCGTTCGATCCAGAGATCAACGGTTGAGAACGAATTAAATGTTTGCGATTAGAACAGGGAAAACTGACATCAGGGGCCCACATGTAAGCGACTGATTAGCCACGGCTTAAGACAGGTTTAAAGCTAATAACAGATTAGGCCTTAATGATCATCATTAACTTGGCTAAACGGCGACAACGCGCTGATTACGTCCGGCAAAGCCCCGACGAGGTTCAACGGCGAAATGCCGGCGATTTACGCCACCCCAGAGCGAACCGAGGGCACCTACAGGTGCGCAATAGCGAGGCGCTGCTGCCGGTACCACCCACACCTCCGGTGAGGGCCCGGAGCGCAAGGCGACGGCGAGGGGCGGCGGCAATACACGGAATGACGACAAAGCGATAAAGCTCGCAATGAGGTCATACAACGGTGCCTGAGCATCTACATGCTACAAGGGGCTTACCCGTGTGACGCGGAGGAACGGAGGACGACCGGGTCCGCCCGGCGACGTAGCTCATGGCGGCCAATGGCGGCAACGTGGAGAAGCCACCCCGACAACCAGAGAGAGCCCGGGTCATCAAAACGAGTTGTAAACCTCCCACTGATGCTACCAGAGAGAGGAATTGGAGGGAGGGGGACTCACCGGCGTCGGAGACGAAGGTAGGTTTTGGCGGCCGAAAAAGGGGATTTTCCGAATTAGCCTTCCCCTGAAAAAAATCATCCCAAATTGATTGAGGGTTAAGCTTCACCGAAGTGAGAGGGGGCAGAGGGAGCAAGAAATGGAGGAGGAGATGCACTGAGGTACCGCCTTCACCGTGAGCTTGAAGCTCGGCAATGGCGGCCGAAGCAAATGTGGTGACTTGAGCGCTAACCAGCGGGGTGGGTGCTAGCTAGGGCTGCGGGAAGGTTAAAGGAAACCAAGGAAGGAGCGCCGGTGCTTAAGTAGCCACGAGGAGAAGAGCAACAGACTCGAGCCTCGGATTCTTTGACCGCCATGGGAGCACCGAGAGCGACGGAGCAGGTAGCGACGACTTGCGGGGCGGTGCACGCCGAGCATTAAATGCGCGGTGAGGGGAGACCCGTTGAGCCTGCACCGAGGTGACCCGACGCTGCCCCCACCCGCTGCTCTCGCCATGGCGTCATGGCGTCTTGAGAGGCGGGGAGGAGGACGACGACGCAGAGCCATCCGATTTTTGATCGTGTGGTGAGAGGAGATCAAGTGGGTGAAGGGTGCGCGATCGTGGACCGCGCGATTAGAATCCAACGGCCCAGGGCGCGGTACCCTTAGTTGGTTGGGTCGAGCCACTGGGCTCGAGCCCGAGTAACAGTGCTGCCCTTTTTGATTTGAAAGAGAGAAAAAAAAGAAGCTGAGACTTTGGAGAATTAATTGAGGTATCAAGACAACTCCAAAATTTATGAAAATTTAACTGGATCTTGATAACTTCAGGATTAACCTCCCATAAAATTTCCAGAGGTTTTTGTGCATTGCACTTTTCTCAAGAAATTCCAGAAGGTTTCAATTTAGGGCTTGACCAGCTTTGACTGGGTTTGACCTGCCTCCAAAATTATTCAAATAATTTCTAAAAATTATGGGAAAATCCAAAGGGGTCAAAAGTCACCCCAAGAACTTAGGAAAATATTTACAAGGGTTTGGCACAAGATTTTCACAAGGAGGTCTTTGATTGGGGTCAAATGGAGATTTTGATTTTTGGGTTTTGATTTTCCATAATTCCTTTGCAAGAATTTCAGATTAGGTCAAGTACTTCCAAAGGAGGAAAAAGTTTTAATTTTTGCTCAATTTCTTATACTTGAAACACAAATCTAAATTTGGGATGTTACAAAACCTCCCCTCCTTACAAAAATCTCGTCCCGAGATTTGGCTCACTCGGTAAAGAAAGATGGATAGTCCGCACGCAGACGATCTTCCCTTTCCCAAGTTGCCTCATCCACAGAATGGTTTGACCACTGAACTTTAAGGAACTTGATGGTCTTATTCCTTGTTCTTCGTTCAGACTCATCGAGTATGCGAACAGGGTGCTCGCGATAGGTCAAATCCGGTTGGACATCAAGAGTTTCCAACGGAGCTTCCTCAGTTGGAACACGGAGGCACTTCTTGAACTGGGACACATGGAACACATCATGTACCCCCTCAAGTGCGGCGGGCAACTCCAACTTATAGGCAACAGCTCCCTTCTTCTCGATAACGCGGTAGGGACCGACATATCGAGGAGCTAACTTGCCCTTGACGCCGAAACGTTGATGGCCCTTCAAAGGAGAGACTTTGAGATAAATAAAGTCATTAGGCTCAAAACTCAACTCACGACGACGGCGATCCGCATAGCTCTTTTGCCTGGATTGAGCTATGCGAAGACGCTCGCGAATCATCTGAACCTGACTCTCGGCCTCATTGATCGAGTCCGGACCAAAGAAAGGTCTCTCGCCGGTCTCAGACCAATACAACGGGGTTCTACACTTTCTCCCGTATAAGGCCTCGAATGGTGCCATGCCGAGACTGGCCTGAAAGCTGTTGTTGTAAGAAAACTCGGCGAATGGCAAGCATTTCTCCCAATGCTTCCCATAGGAAAGAACACACGCGCGAAGCATGTCTTCCAAGACTTGGTTGACCCTCTCGGTCTGACCATCAGTTTGGGGATGATAAGCTGAGCTGAAAGCAAGGCGAGTTCCCATAGCCTCTTGCAAGCTATGCCAAAAACGAGACGTGAAAAGGGATCCACGATCCGACACAATCATCTTCGACACACCGTGTAAGCTCACGATGCGGGCAATGTAGAGCTCTGCCAACAGACTTACCCGAAGGTTAGTCTTGACGGGAAGGAAATGCGCCACCTTAGTCAATCGATCGATGACGACCCAAATGGCATCATTCTTCTTCGGGGAGGTGGGTAGACCGGTGATGAAATCCATTCCTATCGAATCTCACTTCCACTCAGGAACAGGCAAAGGCTGAAGCAGACCGGCTGGTCGCTGATGTTCGGCCTTCACACGACAACATACGTCGCACTTGGCAACGAACCTGGCAATCTCCCTCTTCATGCGGGTCCACCAAAATCTCGGACGGAGATCCCGATACAACCGTGGCCCCGGATGAATGGACAAGGAGAATCATGGGCTTCATGAGAATCAAATCCCGCAATTCCATGTCCTTTGGAACCACCAGGCGCTGTCCGAACCTCACAACACCATGCTCATCCTCAGAGAAGCACTTGGCTGTTCCGTCCTTGACATTCTGCCTGATTCGAGTCACTCCAGCATCCGATTGCTGAGCGGCCTTGATCCGATCCACCAAGGTTGGTTGCACAACCAAGGTAGCGAGAAATCCATGCTCAACAACCTCTAAGTTGAGGCGCTGAAACTCCTCCAGAAGAGAGGGCTGATGCTCCTTGAGCAACAAGGCATTACAATGCGCTTTGCGACTAAGCGCATCGGCAACGACATTAGCCTTGCCCGGATGGTAGTGAATACCCACATCATAGTCTTTGATCAACTCCAACCATCTTCTTTGCCTAAGGTTCAGATCTGGCTGGGTGAACAAATACTTCAAGCTTTTGTGATCGGAATACACTTCACAACGATTACCGATAAGGTAATGTCGCCAAATCTTAAGTGAATGAACCACAGCAGCTAGCTCCAAATCATGGGTAGGATAGTTGAGTTCATGAGGTCTCAATTGCCTTAATGCATAGGCCACTACCTTGCCTTCTTGCATAAGGACGCAACCGAGGCCTCGACGAGAAGCATCGCAATAGATATCGAAGCTCCGATGGATATCAGGAAGAACGAGAACGGGAGCGGTGGTCAAACGCGTCTTGAGTACTTGAAAACTTTCCTCACATTCAGCGGACCACGCGAACTTCTTGTCCTTCTTGAGCAACTCCGTCATCGGCTTCACGATCTTGGAGAAGTTCTCGATAAAGCGACGATAATATCCCGCTAAACCGAGAAAACTCCGCACATCGGTGACTGAACGGGGCTGACTCCAGGAAAGCACATCGCTGACCTTGCTAGGATCAACTGCTACGCCTCCTGCTGAAAGCACGTGGCCCAAGAAGGCCACTTCCTTCAACCAGAAAGCGCACTTGCTGAACTTCGCATACAGCTGGTGCTCACGCAGCTTGCCCAAAACAAGCTTCAGATGCTCGGCGTGCTCCTCATCGTTCTCGGAGTAGATAAGAATATCATCGATGAAGACCACGATGAACTTATCCAAATACTCCATGAACACCGAATTCATGAGGTTCATGAACAAGGCAGGAGCATTGGTCAAGCCGAAAGACATGACGGTGTACTCATACAAACCATAGCGAGTAGAGAAAGCCGTCTTGGGGATATCCTCAGGTCGGATACGAACTTGATGATACCCCACTCTCAAGTCAATCTTGGAGAAAACCTGGGCTCCAGATAACTGATCGAAGAGATCATCGATGCGGGGCAAAGGGTACTTGTTCTTGACCGTCACTTCATTGCTTAACGGTAATCGACGACATGCAAAAAATACCGTCCTTCTTCTTAACGAAGATAGCCGGACAACCCCACGGAGATGAGCTAGGGCGAATGAAACCCTTCTCTTGAAGCTCATTAAGTTGCTTCTTCAACTCCACCAACTCATTCGGTGGCATCCGATAAGGCCTCTTCGAAATCGGGGCGGTACCGGGAGCCAACTCGATGACGAACTCGAGATCACGAACGGGTGGCATCCCAGGAAGATCCTCGGGAAAGACATCCATGAAGTCACATACCGTTGGGACTTCACGAATATCCGGAGCTGGCTTCGCTTCAAGTGCGAAGAGATGAGGGCCTGACAGCTTTGGCGAAAAGCGAACCTGCTCGCCGGATGGACTTGTAAGATAGATGAGCTTCCGGGCGCAATCGATTTGCCCCATGTGCTGAGACAACCAATCCATGCCAAGAATCACATCTAAGCTTGCTGCATTGAGGAGAATAAGACTGGCTACAAATCTTACACCCTCAATCTCGATAGGAACATCCCTGCACTCCAAATCCGCTCTTAACTCCGAACCGGGAGAGCGAATGAGCAACGGGACCAACAGAGGAGCAAACAAAAGATCACTAACAGCAGCAAAAGACTGAGATACAAAAGAATGAGATGCTCCAGAATCAAATAAAACAGTAGCAGGATGGGAGTTAACGAGAAGCGTACCCAAAATGACGTCAGGCGCCTCCTGTGCCTCCTCAGCAGAGATGGCGTTGACGCGACCGCTGCCCACGCCTTGGGCTACGGGGACAATCTTCTGATCCTGAGAAGATCCACCACCTTGCCCGCGTCCTCCATTAGGACGAGGGGCTGCTCCAGTCTTCTTAGGGCAATTATTTGCATAATGGCCCTTTTGGTTGCAGGCGAAGCAAGTGACGTTGAAAGCTGGGTTGCGGGGACCACGGATCGACTCGCAGTGCGTGGATCGGGCACGGCTGCGAAGGGCGAGGGCGGTCTTGACAACCTCGAAGTACTGAAGCGATGATGGTACCCCGAGACCGACCGAGCGAGAAGAATCGCCCCGATGACTTGTGGGACTCCACTTGCGCTATGGAATCCATAAGCTCCCTACCGTAATGCTCACGACGATGGCCTTGTCGACCAAGGTCCGGAAATCGTGAAGTCGACGATGGATAGCTTGTCCTTAAGCTCCTCGCACAAGCCACCCCTGAACTCGCCGCTTGGCCATATCGGTGGCCACATCCTCTGGAGCATAACGAGCGGATGGTTGAACTCGTACATATACTCCACGATCGAGCTCGCCCCGCTTGAGGGCGAGAAACTCCTACTTGATGTTCATCAAGCCGGCAGGATATGAGAACGACGGAAGGCGACGAAACTCCTCCCTGTGTGACGGTGGGTCTGCGGGCTGCATGGCGAGAAAGCTCTCCCACCATGACAAAGCTGCACCCTCCACCGGTGTGATGCAACAGCGCCTTCTCGTGCTCTCGCATCGCGATGCTAAGCTTCCGCTCCACCAGACGGCCAAGCGGTCAGACGAGCGGTCCTCGACTGAAAAGGTGGGGGCCGAAAGCGAAGAAACTCAGCAAGGCCCCCACGAGACTGATGGGCATTCCCCTGCCCGAATCCTGAAGCACCGGTAAGGGCTGAGGTGTTGCGCGCGATGACATCCAGTAGCACTCTCCTGTCATCCGCACGGTTACGCTCGATCTGAAGAAGAACCTCGGCCATGGTCGGAGGAGGAGGAAGCTCCTCGTCCGGACCAGCTGCCTGGCCTTGGCCGCTACGAGTACGACCCGCCATCCTGTTACGATGAAATTTGGTTAGCAAACTAGACTCGCAAAACAAAACTCCAACGAAAGCGATTAAGCTAACGACTAGGGGAATGGAATATCACCCTAATCGAAGGCCAAAAACAGCAAGTATAAGAACTTTAAAACTTCCAAAGAGAGTCTAAAAACAGCAAGGATAACTTAAGAAATACTCTCAACTTCTCCATGCAATTATCCCGTATTGAATGAACGAGTAATTGGTTGAGAAGATAAAATTTCAGCAAGCTATTTTAGCTCTATTTCTACTCAAAAGCAAGGTTAAACCAGCGAATTAACTGTTAGATACTTAGCTAACTAGTATCACATCTTACCCTTTCATTCCCACAAGTTTTTAGTTGATTTAACCTCTCATTTTCTACCTTAATCACTAGCTTGAGCTTGCTGCCCTAAAATTCCAGATTTGAATTTCCAGCTCCAAGTACTTCCATTCTTCACCAAAAGACAGCCAAGACTTCAATTTTAGAACTCTCATAGGTTTCCCAAAACCCAATTAAACGATAACAACTATCTTCGAAGGAATGAGAGGTAAACAATTTTTTTTTAAACTCAATTTAGAGTAAGATGAGAGAAGAAAGCTAAGATAGTGAAGAATCTAGCCCGCCATTATATGTTAATGGAGTGTTTTGGTGATTAATGACAAATGCATTTGTGAGACTAACATGTTTATTGATATAGTTACTGTTAGTCTAAATTGGATATAAAGGTGATAATCATGAAGGCATGTATGTGATTAATGACAAATCAAATTCATTGGATTAACAAAAGGAAAATCCAAACAGGTATGCATTTATAATGACAAATCCATTTATGAGACTAACTCTCTTATTGTTATATCTTATGATTAGTCTCGCTTGGGTATAAAGAACAAAAGAGGTATGCATTCTACTTTGTATTCTTATACCCCGTTGCATTCCTTGGATCCAAAATATAGGTTGAACTTCACCAAAAGAATTAACGTAAATATGTGCATATGTTCTTACTACATATTCATGTATGCACATGTATAGGGGGAGTTCATTCTATATTTTGAGGTTTCATTTGTATTGATCCATATTCCTGTTTCCACATATACTTGGGATCTTTACTTTGAAACATATCCTGTGAATATACTTAACTTGCATAGTTAATATATTCATATGAGTATATAAGACTTGTGTAGTCTAAGTATACTTATATGTGAGTATAACATAACTTGTGTAGTTGATGTGCACTCACATATTCTCTAATATATTTAACTTGTGTAGTTAATATATTTATGTGAATATATGAGACTTGTATGCTCATATATCCTTTGAGTATATACAACTTGCATAGTGCCTATATACTCATACCAATCTACATTCAATTACTTGCAATTGAAGTGATTATTATCAATTACCAAAGAGGGAAATATTATGGTATCTTGTCCCACCATTATGATTTAATGGTATGGCGTGGTAATTAATGATAGTCATATTATAGAACTAACACTTTCCATGAGTTGGATGAACAGGTTGAGTTCTATAGTTGGAGACTCTAGAAGATCATCATGTGTTGATAATATTGAAGTCAAGAGCTTGGTGTAAAGGATGCATCATGTGTGGATGCACATCAAGTTCAAGATAAAGGAAATCATCGTGTGTCGATGATGTTCATAAAGAGGAGATGATCATGAGTTGATCATCAAGTCAAATGAAGACCCATCATGTGTTGATAGAAGTCAAGTAAAGGATGCATCATGAGTTGATGCATATCAAGTCAAGAACCCTGAGTTGAAGCAAGGATGTGCGTCATCAAGCTTCAAGTGGTTGCGCAAGGCAAAGGTATGACTAGCTAGGGCTAAGGATTTGTTCTTAGTCTTTTACGGTCTCGGTGTTTGGTTGGAAGACCAGATTGCTAGTATAGGTTGCCGTACTATTAAGAGGGGTCCTTGACTAGTAGCTTGAGTTAGTCATGTGTTGATAGCTCATTGTGTTTTGCTCTAGCTCATCTTAACATGTTGCCAATATTTGCGAATGTGTTTTGCAAATAGTTGTGGCTCATGGATAACCCTTGTAGCATGTGACTTAGGTTTGCGAATGTGTTTTGCAAATAATGTAAGTCCATGTACCTTATTCCTTGTAGTGTGATTCTATAGGTTGGCAAATGTGTTTTTGCAACCTGTTGAGAATCTCACTTGAATCCTTGATTGCATCGCGCGTCAATTTGGCAAATGTGTTTTGCAAATTGAGTTGAAGCGGAATGCAATTTGAGGCATTGACTCTAAAAGTTGGCAAATGTGTTTTGCAACTTATTGAGAGTCTTGTCTTTAACCTTGTATGCATCTTACATCAAACTAGCAAAATGTGTTTTTGTTATTTGAGTTGATGTGAAATCAGTTTTGCACTTGTTGGTCGCTTGGCGGTCGACCGCCTTGATGGGAAGGGTGACTCGACCAGCGTTGTTGACGCGGTCTGACCGGACCTCCGGGTCAGAGACCCGGTCAGCCTTTTCCAGAGAGGTCCCTTCTCTGGTCCTTAGCCATTTTCTGTGATGTTTTCTGGAGCGGTCAGACCGGCGTGTTTTGGGCGGTCTAACCGGTGGGTGGTCTGACCGGCCATTACATGGCGGTCAGACCGGAAGTGGGCTCAACGGCTAGTTTCATAGCCGTTGGAGCCAAGGGCGGTCAGACCGGCCATTCAACGGCGGTCAGACCGATTTTGTCCAGAGACTTTGGAACCTTCCCCTAACGGCTAGTTTTTGGGTGTGGGCTATATAAAGCCACCTTGGCTAGTTGGGAAAGGTTGCTGGTTGTGTGCTGGTGTTATTGTGGAGGACTTTGCATGTGTTGCAAGTTCCTTAGTCATTCCTTTGAGCTAGAGCAAGCCCTCTCTTCCTTCGTGCATGTGTTGCACTTAGTGAGTGATTGAGAGCAAACCCTAAGTGCATGTGTTGCCTTAGGTAGTGGATTTCGTATCCATTTGAGCTTAGACACTTGATTGGTTCAAGTGAGCGTTGGAGACTTGTTACTCTTGGTGTTTGCCGACACCTAGACGGCGTGGTGGCGTCGTTGCGCCGGTGAGCTTCTCGAAGAAGATTGTGAGAAGACCCGGGCGGTTTGTGAGTGGTGTGGTGCTCGCCATCTCCGGAGTGGAGGAAGGAGCAACCCTAGTGGAGCGAGGTGTTGGTTCGTTTTGGAACCGTCCAAGTGGTTGGACTTACCTCGGAGGAAGGCTTAATTGTGGAGCCGCCCAATTGGTTTGGGTTTCCCTCAACGTGGATTAGGGAGACCGCAAGTCTTCGATCACCACGGGAAAACATCGCCGTGTCATTGTGGTTTGATTACTTGTGCTCTACATTGTGCAATTTACATTACTTATATTTAAAATAGCTTAATTGTATGTGTATGATTGCTATCTTTTATATAGTCTCATATTGTTGGTGCACTTAGTTGAACCTAGTTGATTTAGGTTGTAATTGTGCAAAACCGTATTTGTTTAGCTTCCGCATTAGAAATCGGTTTTAGTTAAAAGAAGTTTTTAAAACGCCTATTCACCCCCCCTCTAGTCGGCCACCTCGTTCTTACAAGTGGTATCAGAGCTTGGTCTCTCATTTATTAGACTTAACCGTCTAGAGAGTAAAGGATGGCGACTAGAGATTTAGTGCACCTTGGTGAAGCACCTAAATTTGATGGCACAAATTATGCTCATTGGAAAATCCGTATGTCATGTTATTTTAAGGCCATGGGCCTAAATATATGGCGAATTGTAGATGTTGGGTTTTCTCCTCCATTGGATCAATTTGCTCCAACAAAAGAGGAAGAGAAATGCTTACATCTCAACGCTCAAGCAATTAACGCCTTATTTAGTGCTTTGAGTGTAGATGTGTTTGATGCCATATGTGATCTCAAGAATGTTCATGAGATGTGGACCCATCTTCAAGAATATTATGAAAGGTCCACTCCCACTAGTGATGATCGTATAGAAGAATGGACGTCGGGAGAAGAATGCTCAACCTCTAGCTCCGACAATGATGAATCCTCAACTCCATCAACTTCGCCTCATTGCTTTATGGCAAAAGGTAAAAAGAAGGTAAATAATGATGACGATGATAATGATGAGCCTTCGTATGATGAGTTGATTGATATATTAGAAGAGCAAAATGTTTTTATGGGAAAGGAGGTTTCAAAATTCAAAGCTTTGAAGAAAGAATTTAACTTGCTTCAAGAAAATTATGAAGTTTTAAAAAATGAACATGAAACCCTCCTTCTTAAAAATTATACTTGCTCTAAAGTGGATATAGGAATTACATGTGATCTATTAGATGATTTGCCTTGTATTGCTCCTATATCCTGCAATTCATCTAAAATTAATGTATCCACTTCTTGTGATGATTTAATTGATGTGCCTAGTTGCTCAAAATTAGATGCACCTATTTCCTCTATACTTGTTGAGACTAACTTTGTAGAGGAAAACAAAAAGCTCAAGGCCCAAGTCTCAAGTTTGAAAAATGACTTGGATAGAAGCTATAAAGGGAAGGCTACTCTCGATAAAATATTAAGCAAGCAAATATGCTTACAAGATAAGAGTGGCATTGGATTTACTCCCAAGAAGAAGAAGAAAAATAGCAAGATGAGGCACAATGCAAGACACACGAAGAATATTAAGTGCCTTAATTGTCATGAGAAGGGTCACATTTCCTCCGTGTGTCCTAATAAGGAAAATGACAAGAGAGGACTTGGTTTCGTCACCAAGAAGAAGATGAAGAACATCCCAAAGCAAAATGGAAGACAATTCAAAAATATCAAGTGCTTTGGATGCAAAAAGAATGGTCACATTGCCTCGGTGTGCCCAAATCAAAAGGATGTCAATGTAACATCCCAAATGTATAATTAGGGTTATTCAAGTATAATTATATGTGTAGAAATTAAAACTTTTTCTCACATCTTGAAAACCCCTAATCTCTCATGTAATTCTTGTCCAATTCTTGTCCAAGAGTTGTGTAATCCAAAAACACAAGCTCTTGTTGACCCAAAAGTCAAACTCATTTTCCAATTGTCTAAATCTTGTGCCAAACATTTGGAATATATTTTCCTTGGTCCCAAACCTGATGTGGGACCCCTCTGAAAAATATCACAAGTTGTAAAACTAGTTTGATAAATTTTGGAGGTAAAACAATCCTTTAAACAACCTTAATGAATTTCCTGAGAAAAATGCATTGCATAATAACCTCTGGAAATTTTATGCAAGGTTAATCTCATTGTCAGCAAGCTCCAGTTAAAATTTCATCAAATTTGGAGTTCATTTGCTATCTCAAATAATTCTGCTAAGTTTCAGCTGTTAAAAACTAAATTTAAAAGCCTACACTGTTCCTTGGGCTAGCCACTTTGCTAAGTCGGTCCAAATTAACCCCATCGACCTCCTTTCCCACCTTGATGAGGTCGTAGCCGTTGGATCCAATCCAAAGGCCACGACCTCCCCTCAACCAACGCACCCAGACCTCCCTTCAAGTCCTCTCGGACCGCGTGGACCTCCTCGTCAACATGGGCGCCAGACCTCCTCCGTGGTCAACACCGCAAAGGCTTTCCCACCTCATCAGTCGTGCCCGTTGGATCAAAGATCCACGGTCATGACCTCCCACGTGTGTTAAATCCCAAAGACCTCCTCACCTTGTCCAGTCATAGCCCTTGGATTAAGATACAACCGCCCCGACCTCCCTTGTTATCAAACCTCAAAACCACCTTCCACCTTGGCGAGGTCATAGCTCTTGGATTTACATCCAACCGCCTCGACCTCCTCCTCTTAATCTAACTATCGACCTCCTTTGCACTCACTTGAGGTCGCAGCTGCTGATTTACATCCAAAGGCCACGACCTCCTCTGAAAAACATCACACCTAGGTCCTTCACAAGACGTGAGGTCGTTGCCCTTAGATCTAAATCTAATGGCCATGACCTCCTTGTGTGTTGCGCAAGCTCAAGACCTACTTTGCGCCACGTCTGAGGCTCAGACCTCCCCTGTTTTGATCACCACCGTTGGATCAAAATCCAAAGGTCTTGACCTCCCTCGCACTTCACGCAAAGCCTCAGACCTCCCTTTGGTTGTGCGCCCTTGGATTTAAATCCTAAGGCCATGACCTCCCCCTCATGTCTTAAGTTCATGTGCGGTTAAGGCCTCACCGGAGGTCCGCAAGACTGCTGGATGGAGATCCAACGCTTTGGACCTCTGTCCCATTTTCCCACGCGCTTACACATTAAGGAAATCGGAGGGCCACGACCTCCCCATCCTTGATCGTGTGGCTGGGACCTCCTCCTAGTCCTTTGAGCGTAACGGTTCAAAATTGTCATCCGATGGTTAGGACCTCCCCATGGTCTTATCCAACGGTCATAAAGACCTCCCCTGTTCTTCTCCTTCCTTGGTCATGCCTGCGAGCTTCTGAGCAGTGAATTAATGCATGTCGTCCATAGGGTGCGTTATAACGACTCTTGTCGACCAAGATTTAATGCAGTCGACTTTTCGCCTCGATCAGCTCAGACCTGCCACTGTGTCAACTTTACATCTTGTCCAATGCCCTAGACCGTGCCATGGGCCAAGCTCACCATGAGCTTAGCCAGTGGTCCATGACCTCCTTGCCCTTAGGATAAAACCACCCCCACGGTTTCCCTGGCTTCCTTTACACACCATTGCTCCTTTGCTTTCACCCCGTGGCTTGGGAGCTCTAAACCACCAAAGCTTCCTTGGCAGCCATTGCTGGAGCTTGAAGCTCCTCGGTGGGCAAGGGTCATTGGAGATTTCTTCTCCTCTCCTTGCTTCCATTTGTGCCTTCCTCCGGGACCAAGACCTAACTTGTTTTGGTTTGGGCATTTACAGAGGTGGACAAAGGGATCTTGGAGCTGGGTCAGGCAGTGGAGCAACCTCATCTTCCTCGGCTCCGGTCTTCACCTTCCTCCACTTCCCAAAGACCTTAGGACCTCCAGTACTTCTGTTAGTCCCTTAGCTGCTGGCACCCGCATGTATGATGTCGCGGAGCTTTTCTTGGCGCACGCTTGAATGTCGCGCGGAGCTTCCCTTTTGCATTTTGGATTTTGCCGTGTGCTTGTCTTCGTTGTCCTCTCCGGCTCGCCGGCGTTTAAGGCCGCCGCCGCCGTTGAGAGTGGGCCCACAGGATGCGCCTGGCTATTGCGGTCCCGACGGTGCCCTCAGTGCGCGCCGCCGTGCCCTAAATCGCCGGCGATAAGCCGTGGGACGTCCTCAAATTTTTGTCGGACGTCCCGACCGTGCCATTGTCGTTTTAGGACAAAGATTTGCCGCTTTAACACCTCAATCATTGTAATCATTGGGTGGGTCTTAAATGCCTTTTAATCCGCCCTTTTGTTGCGCATTTAAGATCTTGCGCGCGGACCTCCTCGCTGTCCTGCGCGCATTTATTCCATGTCCAAGCGTGTGCGCGCTGGGTCTGGGACGTCCAGACCTCCTCCGAGGAGATCTGGAGCGTCCAAGACCTCCCCTTGCGCGATCGTGGCCGTCCAGACCTCCCTGGAGGTCTGTGACGTTTAGATCTCTGCGTAGGACCTCCTCGAGGTCATCTCACCGTTGAGGACCTCCCCCTTTAGATCTGGTCCGTCCCGGACCTCCCCTCATCGTTGTGGTCCGTTGGATTCTCCATCTACGGCCACGACCTCCCCTCACCTCGCGCATGTGCGTTGCTAGGAGGTCCAGGACCTCTGGACCTCGTGAGCGCGTGTGCGTTGTTCTCCTGGGAGGTCCTGAGCCGTTAGATCTATGATCTGTGGCTCACGTCCTCCCATGTCCTTGTGAGTTTTAGAAATTCCAGTGAGCTCTAGTTATAAACTAAAAATGGTATGAACTTTAGAATTGCATATCTTTTTCATTCTAAACCCAAATAAGGTCATTCAAATTGTGTTAGCTCTGTCTTGAACTTGACTTTAATCCAAAAATGATTGTAAGTTGAGTTCAGCCCCAGAGCACAGTTTTGCCCTTAGGTTTTAAAACTAACTTTAAAAGTACACTCAAAATAATGCTTAACTTGTAAAATACATAACTAATGCTATGTAGATCATTTTTGGGTGAGACCAACTTTGTTGGTTTCCTCTATTAATGAACTCACTGTGAAAATTAGTTTTGAGCTTGTTGCTGTTAGGAAAATGAGGACTTGTGCATTATAATTTTGTTCAAGTTCTTGTTTTTGAAAATTTGTAGAAAGTGCATAATAGCTCCAAATGAGGTGAACTCAATTGTGTTATTCATCTCATGAGGTGCTGGTTTTACAGTAAAAATTTCAGTATCACCACCTTTCTAGAAAATGTTGCCTCATAATTAAATTAATGAATAGTGCAGTTTGGTATTTTAGGGGCTGAGCAGAATTGTTTTGCTCATAACTTGTGCATTGAGAATCCAAATCAATTGGTTCTTGTTGCAAAATTCCCTAAAAATCACCCTCTTGCTGCTGTAGAAAATTCAGAGAATTTGGAGTTCGTTTGTTGTGCTGTCTTTGTTGTTTTTCGTCGTTCTTATCGGTTCTTTATCGCTTTTCCGTTAGGCTTCGACATTTGTGGCGATCCCGAGAGTGACCCTCCGCAACAAATTGACCAGCAACAGCAAGGCAAGCAGTTTGATCATTTCCATCATTGTCCCATTACTTTAAAGCTTAATATATCGTTTTACTTCTATGTATGCATGCTACTTTGTGTTAAATGTCGCTAGCAAGCCTATAGTTGCATAATATGTAGGAATTGTTTATCCTCTACTACCATGAGCCTAGGTTATTTGCTGTGGTGGGAGCTCGTTGGATGAGCTCTTATCACTTAGTAGTTTCGATTTAAATTGCTTAGACATGCTTAGTAACGATAGAAATGGGCGATCATCGACTTAGTCGATGGTCTTGATCACTCAAAACAGATTATTACTCCTATATGTCCAGCACTTGTGCTTTGATTAATTTGTAAAATCAAAACTGAAAATAAAAGATTGATTTAGACTTGGGCATATTGGATGGATGGTGCGGTTTTTGGAATGTGGTGGTATGCACGGTCCCTAAGGACCGAGTGCTTGGGTCACTAAGCCAGCGATTTTATGTGCTAACCACACGAGGGCATATGGAACCCTCTTGACTAAGTACTTTGGGCGGTGTTAATTGGGGTCGCTTTGGTTGGTGTGTTTTAAAGATAAAATGTGTGTGTGATGTGGGAGGGAGCATTAGCTTCCGGTAGGTTGTGTGATGTCTCCTTCTCCCCGTGGGTTGTGCGACTATGAATTAGCATTGTCCATTGGAAATGTCTCGTAAGACTTAGCCGTGCCGGCATACCAAAGGTAGTGTGCCTAAAGGAAAGGCGGTCTGGCGTGTGGGTACATTGGTACACCCCTGCAGGGATAAAACTATTCGAATAGCCTCGTCCTAGGTTATGGACATGCTTGGTAAGGTCGTTCAAGACTAGACTACAACCTTTAATTAAAACTTGACATGGTTGGTATGAACGGGGAGTTCATGCTATTGTTGTGGTGACTTGGGTTGGTCACTTCCAGGTTGTTCTTGTTGTTGTTATCATGTTATTTATCTCGTTGTTATTTCAACAATTAAAAATGCTTTGTCAAATTGCCTTCAATCTATTATGTTATTGCAAATGAAACTTGCTTTATGCTAAAATGAGTCCAAGGCCTCATCCACTTAAATAAAGCTTGCATGTAGCTAAATTATAGTTCTGTTATCTCACACGTCAGTCTTGCGAGTACAATAAACAAGTTATTGTACTCATCTGCTTTGCTTAACAAATTTGTTGCAGAGGAAGGAGGAGAGCTCCAAGAGCCTCTCTTTTGTGCTACGTGTTGCAGCTTCTTCGACGACTAGCTTGGCGGTCCGGTCAGATGCCTAGGGGTTAAGGCACACTGATTGGCTTTGTGTTATAGCCATCTTTATGGTACTTTTGCTTCCGCTGTTATCTTAGTGTTTGTTGTTATTTGGCCTTAAGGCCCCTCTTTTGTAATAACCTATTCCGTATTAATATTAACTTCTGGTTTGTTGCTTATGTTCTATGTGTTGTATGGAATTGATACATTCTTTTGTTGTGAGGTATGTATACTGCATTCTGGGGAGTATACATCTCTCGAGACCGGGTTTATTTAGTTGATAATACTAGGGTCAATTGGATGACTAAGTATTATGAGCTTAATAAATCCGGGTGCTCACAGTCAAGCCAAGACATTCAACAAAGAGGCAAACCAGAATTGAGCAAGATAAAAAGACATCAAAGGGAAGCAAAAGTCCTACTTGCTACAATTGCCGAGAGAAAGGACATTTTAGTAAGGAATGTCCCAAAGGTATCACTCCTAAGCCAATTATTTATAATAATCATTATTTGCTTAGGAAGGATAAATATGGCAATGTGTTTGCTAGGAATGTTAGTTTACATAAAACTAATGCTAGGACTATTTGGGTGCCCAAATCCATTGTGACTAACATTCAAGGACCCAACCGAGTGTGGGTACCAAAAAGTGCTTAAATGTTAAATAGGTACTTGGAGAAGCATTGAAGGTTTGGCTCACTCATAAAGAAATGGATTCCATCATATGCAAATATGGAGCCAAGCTTGAGGAAGATCAATTCATATCATAAACCAATGCTATCTTGGTAACAAGTATTTACATTGAAGTATCTAGCCCTTATACCTTGTGTAGGTTGCATTCATGTAAAATCTTAAAAGGGTTGTTCTTGCTCTTGTGCTAAAGCTTGGTTATTGATTTCTTGAGCAAGAAAGTTGTGGCACACTAAAGGAAAGTGCTAAATCATGATCATGTATAACACATCCCTAAATGTGCCCAAATAAATTAAGTGCTAGTTATGTTTTTCAAAATTGAGCCATTTAGCCAAAAGTCAAAATTTTAAAATTATTAGTATATCCTTTGAAAAAATAGTTGCAAAATGTGTACAAATGGTATTCAAATGTTTTGCAAAGGTTTTGGTTCAAGAAAACCTATTTTAAAAGAAAATGAGTTTCTAGTCAAAATTATAGATCTTAGTTTCTTGTTTTTGACTTAAATTAGGTTTTCATGTAAAATCCATTCTAAAAGGAATTTGAATTTGATCTCAAAAATAAAAACCTAGAGTTGGCCATTCTAAACATTTCAGGTATTCAAAAGTTTTTCAAAAGGCCAACCTATCAAAAGTTATTCGATTTTGAAACTCATCCAAAATTCAAGTTTGACTTAAAAGGTCACTTTCTAGCACTTAAGTGAGTTTTGCCATTTGAGCCAAGATTATTCACATGAATAGGTCCATAATGGTATTAATGACTCATACATGCATTTGGTTGCTTGAAATATCCTAAATTGCTCAATTTGGATCTTTTTGAGAAAGTTCTTGAAAATGAAATTTCATTTGCGAAAATAAAAGATTAATTCATAAAAACTATTTAATATTTGGACTTTAAAGGGCCATATTAGTTGGAAATGCTCCAAAGATGTTTATTTGATTGATTATGTGAAAATTTGGAGCAATGTACAACAATTCACTCAAATTCCCAAAAATCCTGTGCCAAGTCTGCTGTCAGTTTCAGGCCTAAACCGGTCTGACCGCCAAAAATAGCGGTCTGACCGCCGGCCCTTCGGTCTGACCGCCATGTTCCCAGCGGTCTGACCGATTTCACGTAGAACTTAACTCCACCCGAAGGGGTATTTTTCCCCATCTCCTCAAATCGAAACTGCCCTTCTCTCTCCTTGCTCTTGGCCGGTTCATCATCTCCTCCACGGATCTGCCTCTCCGGCCATCTCTTGAGGATCAAAAGGTAACCTAAGGTTCCCTCTCAACCCCTCTCTCCATTCCTCCAATTGGATTGAGCTTTGGTTGCTTCATTCTCTCATTACTTGAAACCCTAGGTGAGGGAGTTCTTGCCAAATCCGACAAGGTTGATCCTCATTACCTCAAGGAATCATCTCCTCGGATTCCTCATCTATTTATCTTGGTAATCCCTCAACTCATTCTTGAAAATCTATCCACATTGTGATTTCTTTTTAAAATTCTAGGGTTTGTGATGCATGTGCCCTATCCTTATCAAACTTTGTGAAAATTCCTTGACCTGCAAGTGGACTAGGAGTGTATGAACACATATTCATTAGGCCATTAACCTACATTGCAAATTTTTGGGTTTTTCCCCAAAATCAGTGCTTCTCTGTCAGTGGCGGTCGACCATCCTCATCTGTGATCGACCGCTGTGTGAGAAAATGTGAAATGGCAATTTCAATGTTGTGTTGATTCATTCCTTGATTTGCCTTTGACATTTCTTTGCTATCCTTTTCAAGTGACCATCTTTGCATAAAATCACACCGGTCGTTCGTCCACTCCTCGCCTGCTGTTGAAGATTTTCTGAAGAAATAGATGAACCAATGCAAGATGCGAAGTGGAAAGAACAATGAGTGACAAATGACAACAATGACAAATGATGATAATTATGAAGAATCAGCTGGTGGTGCTGAGAATGATGATGAGGAAGATGCTCCAGATCCAACTCCATTCATTGGGTTAGATGTGTCCAAACTTAAAAGTGAGAGGTATACAACTTTACGACACACAAACCAGTTTAGATTCCCAAGGAATGCCACCCAAGATATGTTTCACACTATGTTTCAGCAGAATGTATATCATGTTATCTATGCTCAGAAGAAATTTGCTAATCATAGATTTGTGAAATGGAGTTATATTGGACAGAATCCAGTCTATAATGGTTTATTCCGTCTGTTCAGGAGAGTAGGCTTAGATACTTTGGTATCTCTGAGTTGCAATTTTCATGCCAAAGTCATTAGACAATTTTATGCAACAGTTTATATATCCCCTGAGCATGATCACCTTATTTGGATGACTGGACATGAGAAATTTGAAGCCACCAAGAATGATTTCATGCTTGCATTAAATTTAAAGGAATCAGATGGGATAAATATACATGTTCAAGAATGCCTAGATCTCACTCAAGTAGATGAATACTATGATCAGAATCATCAATATAATGTTGGGAAGGTAACTGGATTGCTCCCTCTCCCAAGTATTGTCAACAGGATAATGAGAGCGACTTTCTTCCCCAGGAGTGGGAATAATGATGAGATTCATGGGAGAGCTTGGAATGTAATTAGATGCATTATGGAAGGCACTAAAATTGATGTCATGGACCTCATTATCAGGGAGATAGCTACCTCTAAGGGAGATAAGAACAAGTCTATCTATTTTGCTCCCTATATCATGAAACTTATTAAGAGGATGACTACTTTTGACCTCCCTCTCGATGTGGAGCATAAGGAGTATAGACCGAGAGATTCTCTACCTCAGACTCCTCCACCTCAGGTGTCCCCTTCAGCTCCTCTTCAGTCTCAGGGACAGGGCTCGTCGTCCCAGAGTCATCCAGGACAGGGCTCACAGGATCAGGATGCAGTTTTGGCAGCTCTTACTCGCCTTCAGACCAGCATGGACACTTTGCATACAGAGTCCATTCAGAGACATGCAGAGAACATTCAGAGGCATGCAGAGACTAGGACTATGTTTGAGGATCTGAGCTTGAGAGTGACTCGCATGGATGAGAGACTCACTGAGTATCAGGAGCAGCGTTTGCCAGTTGCTTATCGGAGGTTTGGCCGTGGTCAGCGTCCTCCATCCTTCACTCAGCAGGGAGATCTTCCACCGTCTTCGTCAGACGCTCCTCCTTCTTAGTTGATTAGCTTTCTTATTTAGGTCGATAGACCTTGCTTTGTATGGATGAGCTTATGTATCACTTCAGTGTTATCTCATGTAAGCTTATGAACCATGGATGTTTTATTGCTTTTGGATGATGAAATGTTTAATGTCTAAATGCTATGTGTTATGCAAACTTTTGTCTGTCATCCAAGAATTGTGCAGGTTAAATGAATGAATGCCTATGTTATGGATTGTGCTTTATTAATTATCCTTGTCCATAATGTGTTTGTGATTATATCCTGTTGATGTTGCATGATGTTCATGTATTGATTATCTATTGTCATGCTCCGTGGACCAATTGTCTAGAAGAAACTCCGCAAAAATTTCCTAAAAATACTTTTATATGCAATGGGTGTCGTCTCTTATCCTTGTGCATATATTTAGGGGGAGTTTTCTTCTCATTTGGTTCCTATTTGAATGTGTTTCAAATCTAGTTTGTTTCTTCTAATTGGCCTGTGTTTAACTTGCTTTACTCTCTAAGGTCATCAAAGAAGAGTTTGTGCCATTAGCTCTTGATCAAAAATCAACTTAATCAACTTTCCTCAAGATTGTTTTTGGTCACCAGCGGTCTGACCGGCCGCAACACGGCGGTCTGACCGGCCCTTCTGGCGGTCTGACCGGCCAGGACAGCAGTCAGACCGCCTGTGACCAAGAAATGGCACAAAGAAATTGGAAATGTTTTTGTCAAAATTAAAATGAGTTCTTTAGCCAAGCTCTTTCTTCTGCTTTATCTATTTATTGGCTTGAATTTGTTTTAGCTTTATGGTGCTTAATGCCAAAGGGGGAGAATGTTTATATATGATCAATATATTTGGATTCTCTCTTGTGCTACTATTGTGCTATCACCTTTGCATGCATAATACCTAAAGAAGATAACTCAAATTGAAGTGCTAAGTATCATGCATGATTATAGTTCAATAATTTAAAATTCCTACATTATGTTGACTATTATCCAAATATTGTTATTGATAAAGGATTTGTCATCAATCACCAAAAAGGGGGAGATTGAAGAATCTAGCCCGCCATTATATGTTAATGGAGTGTTTTGGTGATTAATGACAAATGCATTTGTGAGACTAACATGTTTATTGATATAGTTACTGTTTAGTCTAAATTGGATATAAAGGTGATAATCATGAAGGCATGTATGTGATTAATGACAAATCAAATTCATTGGATTAACAAAAGGAAAATCCAAACAGGTATGCATTTATAATGACAAATCCATTTATGAGACTAACTCTCTTATTGTTATATCTTATGATTAGTCTCGCTTGGGTATAAAGAACAAAAGAGGTATGCATTCTACTTTGTATTCTTATACCCCGTTGCATTCCTTGGATCCAAAATATAGGTTGAACTTCACCAAAAGAATTAACGTAAATATGTGCATATGTTCTTACTACATATTCATGTATGCACATGTATAGGGGGAGTTCATTCTATATTTTGAGGTTTCATTTGTATTGATCCATATTCTGTTTCCACATATACTTGGGATCTTTACTCAAAACATATCCTGTGAATATACTTAACTTGCATAGTTAATATATTCATATGAGTATATAAGACTTGTGTAGTCTAAGTATACTTATATGTGAGTATAACATAACTTGTGTAGTTCATGTGCACTCACATATTCTCGAATATATTTAACTTGTGTAGTTAATATATTTATGTGAATATATGAGACTTGTATGCTCATATATCCTTTGAGTATATACAACTTGCATAGTGCCTATATACTCATACCAATCTACATTCAATTACTTGCAATTGAAGTGATTATTATCAATTACCAAAGAGGAAAGATTATGGTATCTTGTCCCACCATTATGATTTAATGGTATGGCGTGGTAATTAATGATAGTCATATTATAGAACTAACACTTTCCATGAGTTGGATGAACAGGTTGAGTTCTATAGTTGGAGACTCTAGAAGATCATCATGTGTTGATAATATTGAAGTCAAGAGCTTGGTGTAAAGGATGCATCATGTGTGGATGCACATCAAGTTCAAGATAAAGGAAATCATCGTGTGTCGATGATGTTCATAAAGAGGAGATGATCATGAGTTGATCATCAAGTCAAATGAAGACCCATCATGTGTTGATAGAAGTCAAGTAAAGGATGCATCATGAGTTGATGCATATCAAGTCAAGAACCCTGAGTTGAAGCAAGGATGTGCGTCATCAAGCTTCAAGTGGTTGCGCAAGGCAAAGGTATGACTAGCTAGGGCTAAGGATTTGTTCCTAGTCTTTTACCGGTCTCGGTGTTTGGTTGGAAGACCAGATTGCTAGTATAGGTTGCCGTACTATTAAGAGGGGTCCTTGACTAGTAGCTTGAGTTAGTCATGTGTTGATAGCTCATTGTGTTTTGCTCTAGCTCATCTTAACATGTTGCCAATATTTGCGAATGTGTTTTGCAAATAGTTGTGGCTCATGGATAACCCTTGTAGCATGTGACTTAGGTTTGCGAATGTGTTTTGCAAATAATGTAAGTCCATGTACCTTATTCCTTGTAGTGTGATTCTATAGGTTGGCAAATGTGTTTTTGCAACCTGTTGAGAATCTCACTTGAATCCTTGATTGCATCGCGCGTCAATTTGGCAAATGTGTTTTGCAAATTGAGTTGAAGCGGAATGCAATTTGAGGCATTGACTCTAAAAGTTGGCAAATGTGTTTTGCAACTTATTGAGAGTCTTGTCTTTAACCTTGTATGCATCTTACATCAAACTAGCAAAATGTGTTTTTGTTATTTGAGTTGATGTGAAATCAGTTTTGCACTTGTTGGCTGCTGGCGGTCTGACCGCCATGAAGGCTGATCGACCAGCGTTGTTGACGCTGTGTTCGGCCGGACCTCGAGTCGAGACCCGGTCGACCTTTTCGAGAGGTCCTTCTCGGTCCTTAGCCATTTTCGTGATGTTTTGGAGCGGTCGACCGGGCGTGTTTTGGGCGATCGGCCGGTGGCGTCTCGACCGCCATTACATGGCGGTCGAGGCGAAAGTAAACTCAACGGCTAGTTTATAGCCGTTGGAGCCAAAGCGATCAGACCGCCATTCAACAGCGGTCGAGACCGATTTCGTCGAGAGACTTTGGAACCTTCCCTAATGGCTAGTTTTTGGGTGTGGGCTATATAAAGCCACCTTGACTGGTTGGGAAAGGTTGCTTTGGTTGTGTCTGGTGTTATTGTGGAGGACTTTGCATGTGTTGCAAGTTCCTTAGTCATTCCTTTGAGCTAGAGCAAGCCCTCTCTTCCTTCGTGCATGTGTTGCACTTAGTGAGTGATTGAGAGCAAACCCTAAGTGCATGTGTTGCCTTAGGTAGTGGATTTCGTATCCATTTGAGCTTAGACACTTGATTGGTTCAAGTGAGCGTTGGAGACTTGTTACTCTTGGTGTTTGCCGACACCTAGACGGCGTGGTGGCGTCGTTGCGCCGGTGAGCTTCTCGAAGAAGATTGTGAGAAGACCCGGGCGGTTTGTGAGTGGTGTGGTGCTCGCCATCTCCGGAGTGGAGGAAGGAGCAACCCTAGTGGAGCGAGGTGTTGGTTCGTTTTGGAACCGGTCCAAGTGGTTGGACTTACCTCGGAGGAAGGCTTAATTCGTGGAGCCGGCCAAATTGGTTTGGGTTTCCCTCAACGTGGATTAGGGGAGACCGGCAAGTCTTCGATCACCACGGGAAAACATCGCCGTGTCATTGTGGTTTGATTACTTGTGCTCTACATTGTGCAATTTACATTACTTATATTTAAAATAGCTTAATTGTATGTGTATGATTGCTATCTTTTATATAGTCTCATATTGTTGGTGCACTTAGTTGAACCTAGTTGATTTAGGTTGTAATTGTGCAAAACCGTATTTGTTTAGCTTCCGCATTAGAAATCGGTTTTAGTTAAAAGAAGTTTTTAAAACGCCTATTCACCCCCCCTCTAGTCGGCCACCTTGTTCTTACAGATAGGTAAGGAGTAAAGTCTGCGAAGTACTTAAGCTTTCATAAACTCTTTGATACTTTGAAAATAGGTTTTCCAAAATATCCTAAAGACGACCAAGCTAGGGTTTCTATGGTCAGTATGGCTCTGATACCAACTTTGTGAGGACCCCGGTTTATTAGGCTTGTAATACTTAGTCAACCATTGACCCTAGCATCACAAACATAATAATCCGTGTCTTCGAGATATGTATACTTCCCAGAATGCAGTATACACACCCCTTTACAAAATCATGCATCAATTCCATTCAAGACATAGAACCAAGCACGAACTAGATTAAAAAGACATACATAATATAGAGTTATTACAAAAGGGGCCAACCGGCCAAATACCACAATAAAGATAACACAGCGGAAGCAACATGCCATAAGATGGCGATAAACAAAAGAGAGCCACACGGTTTGCCTTTAGCCCACAAGGCAACCAACCAAGACGCCTAGCTCGATTCCCAACCCATGCACATCTCACAAAAGTAGAGCCCTTTGGACCCTACCTCCTCTGCAACAAGGTTATTAAGCAAAGCAAATGAGTACAAAAATGTACTCGCAAGACTGACGTGTAGTATAACAGAACTATAGTTTAACTACATGCAAGCTTTATTTAGTGGATGAGGCTTTGGACTTATTTTAGCATAAAGCAAGTTTCATTTGCAATATTTAAATAGATTCCAAAGCAATTTTGCAATTCATTTTACATTTGCAAAACAACGAGACAAGTAACATGATAACAATAGGTGACAACAACAATCCTGGAAGTGACTAACCCAATAGCCACCACAATAGCATGAACATCCATTCATACCAACCCATCAAGTTTTAATTAAGTGTTGCAGTCTAGTTCTTGCACGACCTTACCAAGCATGTCCATAACCTAGGACGAGGCTATTCGAATAGATTTAACCCTGCAGGGGTGTACCAATGTACCCACACGTCGATCGCCTTTTAAGCCAAGCTATTTAGCACACTTCCTTAGGTATGCCGGCACGGCTAAGTCCTACGAGGCATTTCCCATGAATGATGCTAGTTACGAGTCGCGATAACCCAGAAGGTAGGAGACACCGGCCCAGCCGAAGCAACTGCGGGTGCTCTTTCCCTTATAAAACAGTTTTACTCACCTGCGACCCACAACTAACACCTCCCAAAGTACTTAGCCAAGAGGGGTTCCCAATACCCTCGTGTGGTTAGCACGCATAAGCGCTTGGCTTAGTGACACAAGTAACTCGGTCCTTAGGGACCTAGGCACCATTCCGTTCACACCCAACAATTTCCACCAACATCCGTTGTGCCCAAGTCAATGACAGTCTTACTTTTATTTTTGTTTTATTTGTTTACAAGTAACAAAACACAAGAGGGACACGAAGGAATAACCATTTTAGTGTGATCAAGGTCATCGACATAATGTCGACAACCGCCCATTTCTACCGTTATCTAAGCATTGCTAAGCATATCGAAACGTGATCTACTAAGTGATGAGAGCTCATCCAACGAACTCAACATCACAGCAAGTAATCCTAGGCTTAGTAGTAGAGAAAGGACATTTACCTACAGATTATGCATCTATAGGATCACTAGCGACATTTCAACACAAAGTAGCAATGCATACATATAAGTGAAACAATATATTAGACTTTAAAGTAATGGGACAACATGGATATGATCAAACTGCTTGCCTTGCTGGTTTTGCTCAATATGTTGCTGAGGATCACTCACGAGATCAACACACTCGCCAACACCTAATCGAAAAGGCGAAAAGAATCGATAAGAACGACGAAAACGACAAAGACAGCACTGCAAACAAATTCCAAAAGCTCTGAAATTTCTACAGAAGCAAAAGGACGATTTTTAGAGAATTTATCAACAAGAACCAATTGATTTGGATTCTCAATGCAAAAGTTATGATCAAAACAATTCTGCTCAGCTTTTAAAATAGGAAAAGTTACTATTTATGTAATTAAATTGTTAGGCAACAATTTCTACAACAGTGGTGAAGCTGAGATTTTTATGGTAGCATAAGCACCTCATAAGATGAACAACCCAATTGAATTCATCTCATTTGGAGCTATAATGCACCTCCTATTAATTTTTAAAGACAAGAACTTGAACAAAATTATAATGCACAAGTATTCTTTTCGACAACAGCAACATGTTCAAAACTAATTTTCCCAGTAATTTCATTAATAGAGGAATCCAACAAAGTTGGATTCACTCAAAAATAAGTTACCGAGAATTAGTTAAGCATTTTACAAGTTAAAAGGATTTTTAATATAGCAATTAAGGCCTACATGTTAATAAAGTTAATTCTGGACATGTTTGTAACTATAATATGCTCAAAACCATTTTTAGCTTTAAGTTTAGGTATTACCAGAATTAACAACATTGATTTCAACTAAAAAGGAGTTAAAAAGAATTTGTTATGCATTTTAAACTCATCGAGTTATTTTAATACATTAAATAAAGCTGAAAAGAAGTAAAGCTTATTTTGCTATTTCTCAGAAGTCCTATCATGCTTGAAACTATTTTTAGATTAAACTTTAGTTCATAACAGATTTATTGAAAGTGGAATCAACCGAAAATGAATTAATATGAAATAGTTATACCTTTTCAAAGTTTAAAGCAATTTCCAGTTGTGGAATAAATCTTCCGGGGAATTTATAAACCCATCCGAAGGGAAATACGACGTGGCCCAACGCTGGCCGTCGATCCCGCATCTAACGGCCCACGCGCGGTGCGCACAGCACCAAGCCCACGGTCCGATCGGCCCGACGCACTGGAGCCGTCAGGTCTTGATCCTACGGCCCACAGGGATGGTCCGAACGGCGCAACGACCAGGGCCGTTCGATCCAGAGATCAACGGTTGAGAACGAATTAAATGTTTGCGATTAGAACAGGGAAAACTGACATCAGGGGCCCACATGTAAGCGACTGATTAGCCACGGCTTAAGACAGGTTTAAAGCTAATCACAGATTAGGCCTTAATGATCATCATTAACTTGGCTAAACGGCGACAACGCGCTGATTACGTCTGGCAAAGCCCCGACGAGGTTCAACGGCGAAATGCCGGCGATTTACGCCACCCCAGAGCGAACCGATGGCACCTACAGGTGCGCAATAGCGAGGCGCTCTTGCCGGTACCACCCACACCTCCGGTGAGGGCCCGGAGCGGCGGCGCGACGGCGAGGGGCGGCGCGGCAATACACATGAATGACGACAAGGCGATAAAGCTCCGCAGCGAGGTCATACAGCGGTGCCTGAGCATCTACATGCTACAAGGGGCTTACCCGTGTGACGCGGAGGAACGGAGGACGACTGGGCTGCTCCGGCGACGTAGCTCCGCGGCGGCGTCAATGGCGGCAACGTGGAGAAGCCACCCTGGACAACCAGAGAGAGCCCGGGTCATCAAAACGAGTTGTAAACCTCCCACTGATGCTACCAGAGAGAGGAATTGGAGGGAGGGGGATGTTGGGTCATGGGGTAGGCTACGATAGCTACAAACAAAAAATTCTACCACGCGAACCAAGATGCCAAGCAAGTAGATGATCACAGATTGTTACCAACAGACGCGCAGAGCAGCGGAAGAAGGATTGGAGCAGTCTGGTCCAACGAAGAGCGCGTCGATGTAGTGGTCGTAGTCGATCGTCCAACGTCCTCACAAGCCGATCATCTCCTCCAGCAACGTCTACGGTTCCTTGTGAAGATCACGGATCGTCCTCAAGAGCAACAATCGTAGTAGCGCCTCTACGGTATCCACACGTTCAGGGAAGGAACAACCGAACGTCGGTGTGCCAGCACCAAGTCGCACGGTGGAGCTCTCAAGGAGATGGCGGCTAGGGTTTCGGTGGTGTTTCACGCGCTTTCCCAATAGCCTCATGCACCTCCTTATATAGTGCTCGTGACGGATCCTATCCGGACACGTTTACGAATCGTATTCGTATTGGTTTGTTCCAACCCGTTAAGTGTGTGACCCTGTAGGTTCATGTGTAGTTCGGTTGTGATTCGGAAACCGTTTCCGATCACGAGTCGTAGCGGCTCCTAGCAGAACATATCGATTCCCGAAAACACACAAATTATATCGGACGAACCTTAATGCAATATGATATACGACCAGGTCCTCATCACTTACGACCAGGTCCTATCTCTATACGACCAGTTCGTATTTGATCACGACCAACTCGTAACTCCTTACGACTTGGTTTCGACCACTCTGTGATTACGTTCGACCAGTCTACGACTTGCTTGTATCTCCATACGACCAGTCGGTAGCTGGTCGAACTAAGTGACCTACTCATGTATTCTCCCTTTGCCTCATGATATCTGGTTGAACTCGGGTGAGATGTTGTGTCATCCATGGACTGTTCAATACTTTCTCGATCGAGTATCAGATAACCTTATGTGGTCGAACACTTCGACTACTAGTGGCATGGCCATGCACTTTCTTTATTCGACCACAACGAGGGGCCCAGAGACATCTCTCCTGTTATGTTAGGAGGGGCAAATCCCATATCCGACCGGTCACATTCCTCTCCATGTTTGAGCATACCCGAAAGCTATCTTTATAACTACCCGATTCACGGTGTAGCGTTTGGCAACCCCTAAGAGTGCTCTTACACATGTAGGAAACCATGCTGATCTCGTGTCTAAGGATTATACATCATCATTGCTTGAGACCAACTAATGACACATAGATTCATAACAATCTCAATAGTGTCTCAAGGTGGGTCTTATCCAACATCATGTTCTCTAACATGTGTCCATATTATCGGTTTGATATCTCCATATCTATGACTCGTGAAACATAGTCATCAACCAATACATATGCTAGTCTATTCATATGTGTCCTCATATGTTTACGACCGAGGATCGTGTAAGAATAATTATCGCAGAAATATAGAGTTTCACAACCAAGTCACATACTTGATAATAAATATTAACAATATTATTCTAGGAACAAGATAACACATTATCCAATGTCATGAACATAATGAAATATAATCATCTCTATGATTGCCTCTAGGGCATATTTCCAACAGTCTCCCACTTGCACTAGAGTCAATCATTTTAGGTATCTAATACCGATAGCTCTTGTGTGTGCCTCATGCTTTGGTCAGTGAGAGGCTTTGTCAGCGGATCGGCAACATTTAAATCCGTATGAACTTTGCATATCTTAACATCTCCTCTATCCACCAATTCGCGGATAAGATGATAACGCTTTGAGTATGTGTTTGGACTTGATGGGATCTAGGCTCCTTAGCTTGAGCAATGGCTCCATTGTTGTCACAATAGAGATCCATTGGGCTCGAGGCACTCGGAACCATTCCCAATTCAGCAATGAAATTCCTTATCCAAACACCTTCTTTTGCGACTTGAAGCGCAATGTACTCGACCTCCGTCGTGGAATCAACAATGCCTCTTGCTTGGAACTTTTCGACTCAACGCTCCTCCATTCAAAATGAATACAAAACCAGATTATGAACGATGATCATCTTTGTCGGTTTGAAAGCTTGCATCGGTGTAACCATTTACAACGAGCTCTTGATCACCGCCATAAACTAGGAACACATCCTTAGTCCTTCTTAAGTACTTAAGAATGTTTTTCACGGCTGTCCAGTGACATTTACCGGGATCAGCTTGGTATCTGCTCGTAACACTTAGAGCATATGATACATCTGGTCGTGTACATATCATGGCGTACATGATAGATCCAATGGCCGGAGCATATGGAATATCACTCATTTTGTCTCGCTCATCAGTGGTCGTAGGACACTGATTCTTGCTAAGATTAATGCCATGAGCCATGGGCAAGAATCCTCTCTTGGAATTTTGCATGTTGAACCGATTCAACACTTTGTCTATGTACATTTCTTGGCTTAATCCAATTAGCCTCTTAGATCTATCTCTATAGATCCTTATTCCCAAGATATATGCTGCATCTCCTAAATCTTTCATTGAGAAACTTTTCCTTAATGAAGATTTAACAGATTCTAGCATCGGAATGTCATTTCGGACCAGAGTATGTCATCTACATACAAGATCCAGAATAACAAGTGCGCTCCCACTAACCTTCATGTAAACACAAGGTTCTTCTTTGTTCTTGACGAAACCAAACCTTTTGATCTCCTCATCAAAACGTATATTCCAACTCCAAGATGCTTGCTTCAATCCATAAATGGACTTTTGAAGTTTGCATACTTTACTAGCATTGTTTGGATCGACAAATCCTTCAGGTTGTGTCATGTACACATCCTCATCTAGGTTTCCATTAAGGAAAGCTGTTTTGACATCCATTTGCCATATCTCATAGTCGAAATATGCAAAGAATTGCTAGAATGATCCTAACAGATTTAAGCATCGCCATCTTGGTGAGAAAGTCTCATCGTAGTCAACT
The DNA here is from genome assembly GCA_036346405.1 of Phyllostachys edulis. Lineage (NCBI taxonomy): Eukaryota > Viridiplantae > Streptophyta > Magnoliopsida > Poales > Poaceae > Phyllostachys > Phyllostachys edulis. The sequence continues at coordinate 70,763,311 of CM070553.1, forward strand.
CCTTGAACTTGTCGAAAACCTTTTGCGACTAGTCGAGCCTTATGAATGTGAACATTTCCATCCATATCAATCTTTTTATTATAGATCCATTTGCACTCAATGGTTTTGACACCATCAAGTGGATCGACCAGGTTCCAAACCTGATTTTCTCTCATGGAATCTATTTCGGATTTCATGGCTCCAAGCCATTTCTCAGAGTCTGGGTCCATCATCGCTTCCTCATAAGTCTTAGGCTCACCATTATTCAATAATAATACGTCATGCCCATACCTTGTAGGCAATTGACGCGGCCTTTTAGATCTACGTGGGGCTGGTGCCTTATCTACAGGTTCAACAACAATTTGTTCATCCAGTAGAGGTTCAATAGGAGTTGAAACACTTTCAGATGTTTCCCGAATTTCTTCGAGTTGCACCTTTCTCCCACTGACTCCTTTTGAAAGAAACTCTTTCTCCAAAAGACACCATTTCGACAACAAAACTTTGTCCTCTTCGGTTGTAGAAATAATATCCTTTGGTTTCCCTAGGATATCCTATAAAGAAGCATTTATCTGATTTGGGTGTGAGCTTATCAGACGTCAAACGTTTAACATAGACATCACATCCCCAAATCTTTAGAAAAGACAAACTAGGACTTTTCCCAGTCCACATCTCATATGGTGTCTTATCTATTGATTTAGATGGTACCTTATTTAAAATGAAAGCGGCAGTTTCTAGAGCATAACCCCAAAAATATAATGGCAGATCCGATTGGCTCATCATTGAGCGAACCATGTCCAACAAGGTCCTGTTACGCCGCTCGGACACCCCATTCCATTGTGGAGTGCCGGGTGGTGTAAGTCAGGAACAATTCCACATTGTTTCAAATGATTACCAAACTCATGGCTCAAAACTCACCTCCACGATCGATCGTAAAGATTTGATTGTCTTGCCAAGTTGATTCTCAGACTTCATTCGGAACTCCTCGAACTTTTCAAAGGATTCCGACTTGTGCCTCATTAAGTAGATATATCCATATCTACTATAGTCATCGGTGAAAGTAATGAAGTCTTGAAAACCACCTCTAGTCCGTCGACTTATTGGTCCACATACATCAAGTATGTACGAGTTCCAATCGGTGCGTGCGCCCTTTCACTACGACCGATGAAAGGTGTCTTGGTCATCTTACCGACTGAGCAAGACTCGCATGTTTCAAATGATTCCAAATCAAATGAGTTTAGAGTTCCATCATTATGGAGCTTTTTCATGCGTTTCTCACTTATGTGACCCAAACGACAATGCCAAATAAAAGTGGAATTTATTTCATTAGGCCGAAGCCTTTTAGCATTAATATTATAGACTGATGCATCATCAAGATTTAAAATAAACAACCCATTCAAAATAGGTGCATAGCCATAAAACACTTCATTCAAAAATATAGAACAACTATTGTTCTCTATAATGAACTTATAACCCTCTGCCATCAAACATGAGGTAGAGATAATGTTTCTACTAATGGCTGGAACGTAATAACAATTATTCAATTCCATAATAAATCCTGAAGGCAAAAGTAGTGGCATAGTCCCGACGGCTAATGCAGCAACCTTTGCTTTATTCCCGACGCGAAGATCCATCTCGCCCCTTGCAATCATCCTACTTCTTGTTAGACTCTGCATCGAATTGCAAATATGAGCAACCGATCCGGTATCAAATACCCATGAGTTAACATAAGAGTCAGCAAGAAAAATGTCTATAACATTAATACCTGTAGTGGAAGTTTTAGTCCCACCATTCCTTTTCTGATCAGCCAGGTATTTCTTGCAGTTCCTCTTCCAAAGGGCCTAGTTCTTTGCAAAGAAAAGCATTCATTCTCTTGAGTCGGGCGGACTTAGTCTTGGGTTTAGGTTTGTCGGTTTGGATCTCATCCAAACTTTAGCCTTGCCCTTTTTCTTGACCCAAGTCTTAGCCTTCTTCTTGAAGCTTGTACTCTTTTGCACCATCATCACATGATTGTTGCATTTCTTAATACTACCCTCTGCTGTCTTAAGCATCATATGCAGTTCGGTGAGATTCTTTGTAACATCCCAAATGTATAAACAGGGTTTATTCAAGTATAATTAAGGTGTAGAAATTAAAACTTTTTCTCACACCTTGAAAACCCCTAAACACTCATGTAATTCTTGTCCAAGAGTTGTGTAATCCAAAAACACAAAGCTCTTGTTGACCAAAAGTCAAACTCCTTTTCCAATTATCTTAAATCTTGTGCCAAACATTTGGAAAATATTTTCCTTGGTCCTAAAACTGATGTGGGGCCCCTCTGAAAAATATCACAAGTTGTAAAACTTGTTTGATAAGTTTTGGAGGTAAACCAAGTCCTTGAACAACCTTCGTGAATTTTCTGAGAAAAATGCATTGCATAATAACCTCTGGAAATTTTATGTAAGGTTAATCTTAATGTCAGCAAGCTCCAGTTAAAATTGCATAATTTTTGGAGTTCATTTGCTATCTCAAATAATTCTGCTAAGTTTCAGCTGTTAAAAACTAAATTCAAAAACTCGTACTGTTCCTTGGGCTAGCCACTTTGCAAAGCTGGTCTAGCCCAACCGTGTCTGCACCCCAGCAGACCTCCTCTCCACCTTGATCAGGTCGTAGCCGTTGGATTAACATCCAACCGCCACGACCTCCTCCGCGGTCAATACCGCCAGGACCTCCTCACCTCATCAGGTCACAGCCGTTGGATCAAAGATCCACGGTCATGACCTTCCTTGTGTGTTAAATCTCAAAAACCTCCACGGGCTGTCAAACCACTAGACATCCCACCTTGTTGAGGTCGTAGCCCTTGGATCCAAGATCCATGGCCATGACCTCCCTCACTGTTAAACTAAGCAAACCTCCCATTTAAACGAGGTCGTAGGCTGTTGGATCGATCCAACGACCCACGACCTCCCTCAAAATATCCAACAAGACAAGACCTCCCTATCTCATGTTGTGCACCGTTGGATTAAAAATCCACTGTCACGACCTCCTCCTTGTCTTATCGCCATCGACCTCCCTCAAGACGTGAGGTCGTTGCCCTTAGATCTAAATCTAATGGCCATAACCTCTTGTCTTCTGCAGCCGCTAAGACCTCCCTTTGGTTGTGCGCCCTTGGATTTAAATCCAAAGGCCATGACCTCCCCCTCATGCTCTTAAGCTCATGTGCGGTTAAGACCTCACAGGAGGTCCGCACCATTGGATTGAGATCCAACGCTTTGGACCTCCTGTCCCATTTTCCCACGTGCGCATACACATTAAGGAAATCGTGAGGCCATGACCTCCCCATCCTTGATCGTGTGGCTGGGACCTCCTCCCAGTCATTTAGGCGTAATGGTTCAAAAATCGCATCTGAGGGCCAGGACCTCCCCGAAGTCTTATCCAACGGTCAAAATGACCTCCCCTGTTCTTCTCCTTCCTTGGTCACGCATGCGTGTTCTGGCGCGGGGAGTTAATGCGTGTCCGTCCCATGTGTACCTTATAACAACTCCTTGTCGACCGCATTAAATGCGGTCGACTTTCCGCCTCTCGATCCGCCTAGCTTTGTCACCATGTCGACTTTACATCTTGTCCAAGCCCTAGACCGACCCATGGGCCAAGCTCACCATGAGCTTAACCCGTGGTTCACAACCCGTTGTGATTCGGAAACCGTTTCCGATCACGAGTCGTAGCGGCTCCTAGCAGAACATATCGATTCCCGAAAACACACAAATTATATCGGACGAACCTTAATGCAATATGATATACGACCAGGTCCTTATCACTTACGACCAGGTCCTATCTCTATACGACCAGTTCGTATTTGATCACGACCAACTCGTAACTCCTTACGACTTGGTTTCGACCACTCTGTGATTACGTTCGACCAGTCTACGACTTGCTTGTATCTCCATACGACCAGTCGGTAGCTGGTCGAACTAAGTGACCTACTCATGTATTCTCCCTTTGCCTCACGATATCTGGTTGAACTCCAGGTGAGATGTTGTGTCATCCATGGACTGTTCAATACTTTCTCGATCGAGTATCAGATAACCTTATGTGGTCGAACACTTCGACTACTAGTGGCATGGCCATGCACTTTCTTTATCCGATCACAACGAGGGCGAGACATCTCTCTGTTATGTTAGGAGGGGCAAATCCATATCCGACCAGTCACATTCCTCTCCATGTTTGAGCATACCCAAAGCTATCTTTATAACTACCCGATTCACGGTGTAGCGTTTGGCAACCCCTAAGAGTGCTCTTACACATGTAGGAAATCATGCTTGATCTCAGGTCTAAGGATTATACATCATCATTGCTTGAGACCAACTAATGACACATAGATTCATAACAATCTCAATAGTGCCTCAAGGTGGGTCTTATCCAACATCATGTTCTCTAACATGTGTCCATATTATCGGTTTGATATCTCCATATCTATGACTCGTGAAACATAGTCATCAACCAATACATATGCTAGTCTATTCATATGTGTCCTCATATGTTTACGACCGAGGATCGTGTAAGAATAATTATCGCAGAAATATAGAGTTTCACAACCAAGTCACATACTTGATAATAAATATTAACAATATTATTCTAGGAACAAGATAACACATTATCCAATGTCATGAACATAATAAAATATAATCATCTATATGATTGCCTCTAGGGCATATTTCCAACAGGGGACTCACCGTGCGGAGGCAGGTAGGTTTTAGCGGCGAAAAAGGATTTTCGAATTAGCCTTCCCCTGAAAAAAATCATCCCAAATTGATTGAGGGTTAAGCTTCACCGAAGTGAGAGGGGGCAGAGGGAGCAAGAAATGGAGGAGGAGATGCACTGAGGTACCGCCTTCACCGTGAGCTTGAAGCTCGGCAATGGCGGCCGAAGCAAATGTGGTGACTTGAGCGCTAACCAGCGGGGTGGGTGCTAGCTAGGGCTGCGGGAAGGTTAAAGGAAACCAAGGAAGGAGCGCCGGGTGCTTAAGTAGCCACGAGGGAGAAGAGCAACGACACGGAGCCTCGGATTCTTTGACCGCCATGGGAGCACCGAGAGCGACGGGAGCAGGTAGCGCGACGACTTGCGGGGGCGGTGCACGTCGAGCATTAAATGCGTTGCAGAGGGAGACCCGTTGAGCCTGCACCGAGGTGACCCGACGCTGCGCCCCACCCGCTGCTCTGCCATGGTGCTGGGGTGCGCGCGAGAGGCGGGAGGAGGACGACGACGCGGTAGCCATCCGATTTTTGATCGTGTGGCTGAGAGGAGATCAAGTGGGTGAAGGGGTACGCGATCGTGGACCGCGCGATTAGAATCCAACGGCCCAGGGCGCGGTACCCTTAGTTGGTTGGGTCGAGCCACTGGGCTCGAGCCCGAGTAACAGTGCTGCCCTTTTTGATTTGAAAGAGAAAAAAAAAGAAGCTGAGACTTTGGAGAATTAATTGAGGTATCAAGACAACTCCAAAATTTATGAAAATTTAACTGGAGCTTGATAACTTCAGGATTAACCTCCCATAAAATTTCCAGAGGTTTTTGTGCATTGCACTTTTCTCAAGAAATTCCAGAAGGTTTCAATTTAGGGCTTGACCAGCTTTGACTGGGTTTGACCTGCCTCCAAAATTATTCAAATAATTTCTAAAAATTATGGGAAAATCCAAAGGGGTCAAAAGTCACCCCAAGAACTTAGGAAAATATTTACAAGGGTTTGGCACAAGATTTTCACAAGGAGGTCTTTGATTGGGGTCAAATGGAGATTTTGATTTTTGGGTTTTGATTTTCCATAATTCCTTTGCAAGAATTTCAGATTAGGTCAAGTACTTCCAAAGGAGGAAAAAGTTTTAATTTCTGCTCAATTTCTTATACTTGAAACACAAATCTAAATTTGGGATGTTACATGATTGGACCACCTCTTCGCCTTGATCTGATGTTGTTAATTGCCTTGGTCACCCTGTTGGAGAAGAGTACAAGCTGCCTGTGACGACCCACCCTGTGATGCACCGCAAGAGGTCCGAGAGGACCATTTTTTTTTTGCGCTGCGGTGCCACCACAGAGAGAAGTGGTAGCACCGCTTGGTGCACTCCCGAGGAGGTCTGCCAGGACCTCCCAGGAGGTCTTGTGTAACGTCCCGTTTCTCTTAAGTTCTTGCCAAGTTTTCAAAACAAAAGTAACCATTTGGCTTTATTGAGAATCCAAAGCTTGACCTGATATTTTGAAAATTGGGAGAGTTTAACTTGAACTAATCAAACCTTAACTAAGCTCCTTGTTGGTGCTCTTTGCTGGTTGTGGCTCTCTGTTGTGTCTTTGCTGCTCTTGGGCTGTTGGTCCTCCGAAGCCTCTCTGTGTGCCCCTGGTTTATCTCTTCTCTTCTAACTTCCTTTGTTGGCTTGAATCTCTTTGAGATCTAGATCTCTCTCTTATCTCCCCTCTGTTCGGACCTCTCCTTGCTTCGGGTTTTTACCATTAAGGACCCAGCTTGGGTTTGTGTTTCAAACCCTTTTGTTTCCCCTGTGCCCTCTCGGACCTTCCCCGTGGACCTCCCACCTCTCTTTGAACCCCTCCTGAGTTCACTTGGGCGCTCCAGAGTTGATCTGGACCTCCCAGTGCCCTTTTGGAACCCCCCTCGATTTCCCTTCCAGCCCCATCGGACCTCCTCAGTGGCCGTTAGGACCTCCTCTCTGGAGATCTTAACCGCTCAGACCTCCCCCTTGTTGAGATCTGGCCGTTAGGACCTCCTCTCTGAGATCTTAACCGCCGAGACCTCCCCTTGTTGAGATCTGGCCGTTAGGACCTCCTCTCTGGAGATCTTAACCGCTCAGACCTCCCCCTTGTTGAGATCTGGCCGTTAGGACCTCCTCTCTGGAGATCTTAGCCGCTCAGACCTCCCCTTGGTTAGACCTGCCCGCTAGGACCTCCCTCTTGGAGATCTTAGCCGTCCAGGTCCTTCCTTCGTTGGATCTAAAGGTTCTGACCTCTTTAGGTCCAAGACCTCCTTAGCGTTTGGACCCATCTTTGGCTCCTGTGGCTGTATCGCTTGAGGCTTTGCCTTCATCACCTTAGGACCGTTCGATGTTGTTCGGATGGCCCGATCCTAAGGGCATGTTCGCTTGGTCCGAACGTCCCCTTTCCCTCCTAGCCGTCCGATTTAAATTAGACAGCCTAGTCTCGTTGGTCTGTTCGCTCGGTCCGAACGGCCCTTTTGTTTTGCGCCATCCGATCTGGATCTGACGGCTCAACTGTGAGGTAACGTTTGGATGGTCCGAACGTTCCTTTCCTTTTTGGATCGCCTGATTCCAATCGAACGGCTCTGCCTTGCTGCGCGTTTTCCTTTGTTCGCGGGACCTCTTCCTGGCTGTTTTGCAAGGACCACCTCCTCGATCCTTGCTGGTCTTTTGTAAAGACCACCCTCCTAACCCAGAGTATCCCTGTTGGTCAGGACCTCCCTGTACCCTTTGATCTGGACTGTTAAGGTCCTCCTCTTTGAGATCTTGACCGTTAGATCTCCCTTTTGGAGATCTACTCGTCGATCTCCACAGCATCTTTGATCTGGACCGTTAAGGTCCTCCTCTTTGAGATCTTGACCGTTAGATCTCCCTTTTGGAGATCTACTCGTCAGGACATCCCTGTAGCCTTTGATCTGGACCGTTAAGGTCCTCCTCTTTGAGATCTTGACCGTTAGATCTCCCTTTTGGAGATCTACTCGTCAGGACCTCCCTGTACCCTTTGATCTGGACCGTTAAGGTCCTCCTCTTTGAGATCTTGACCGTTAGATCTCCCTTTTGGAGATCTACTCATCAGGACCTCCCTGTATCCTTTGATCTGGACCGTTAAGGTCCTCCCCTTTGAGATCTTGACCATTAGACCTCCCTTGTGAAGATCTGAGTGTCCAGGACCTCCTGTCCAGGACCTCCTCTTGAGTCCTTGGACCTCCTGTCCAGGACCTCCCCCTTGGGCGTTTTGGACCTCTTGTCCAGGACCTCCCCCTTGAGCGTTTTGGACCTCCTGTCCAGGACCTCCCTGTGGTTGTTCACAGGGACGACCCTTGCGGTGGGGCCACCTCTTTGACCGGTGGTGCACCCTTTTGACTGGCCCCACTCACCAGCCTCTCTCAACCTTGTAATTATTGCTCTTGCCTCAGAACTCTGTGCGCATTTAATAGGTGTCGGGTCACATTAAATGCAGTCACATCTGAGGTACCTTATTTTAATTCTTTTAGGGCAAGTCCTGACCTAAACCACCCCGATTGCCAACACGTCTCCAAACCTCTTTCTTGGTGCACTCCACTAACTCTGGCTATATATAGCCTGGGTGGGCAAACCCTTGTAACCTTTTGCTCATTTGCCCACCTTGCTCCTGCCTTGTTCACTCCTGGCTTGCGCTTGGAGCTTCTCCAAGAGTGAGCCGCAGGAGCTGGCATCTTCTCTGGAAGACCTCCTCGCGGTTCTTGGCTGGTCTTTTGCTTAAAGACCACCCTCCCTTGCCGTGGACCTCCCTTGTTATCCTGGGCCGCCTGTTTATCTGGTTTTGGTTAAGTTTTGTTTAAGTTCTTTTAGTTTCTTTTGAAGTTCTTGGCCTAGTGCGGTTTTGCTTATTTGGTTTTCTTGCGAACGTGTAGATCACGAGTTTGAGGAGATCTTGGACCCAGCTCTCTCTACTGAAGGCTCTCCACTGCTTGACCAAGGCAAGCCACAGGCCTCCTTTTGATCATTTTGAACCTAGTCTTGTAAATGTATTTTGGTTTTACTTTATCATGCATGGCTATGTTTATAAGAAAAGGTTTGGGCTGTAGTTACTTTCCTACTTGCTGTTATGTCTCCTTTGTTCTTTGCCCCTAACATGTTGCTATGTTCACCTTGTGAGCCCTAGGACGGTTATTTAGTTGGTATTTCTTGCTATGTGCCAACATGGGGCCGTAGGTTATGTTTTGCTTCACTCTAGAAAGCGTGGGTTTGTGAATCATGTTTCATTCCTAATAATCTTGACTAATGAACTATGGAACTTGTGGTCGGTGCCACTGTTAAGCAGCTATGGCAGGATGCCTAAATTGTGTTGACTGTGGTGAGAGGCCACTTTGTTAAAACTATTGTGCCAAGACTAGGTGGTCTTTTGGCATGGGTAATTACAAAAGGTTTTGCTAAGGCAAGAAGGCAGGGAGTGAGTAGTGGGTGCTATGCACATCTGGGTTTGTGGAAGTCTTGCCTTAGCACAATTAAGGACTTTACTTTGTGTCTCATTGATCTGGCCAAACAAAGGCAACCACAAGATCATTTTATGAGAATGGTCTGCAGGCTGAATAATTAGCAATGAGGTGGCTTGGGGCTGTTGTGGTTGAGCATGTGATTCGTTGGCAAGAGGGGCACCCCATAACCTGGATTTCTAGACCACAGGAGGGATTACGAAACCTTAGCGGGCAGCCCAAGTCGGTTCAAAGCTTTGTAAAGGCCTTGCCGCTCTCTCTAGACTGCTCACCTTAGGAAGTGAGCAAGGGTGACCGAACCCGCCCCGCTAGAGAGATCGTGGATTGTGGGTAAAGTTGTACACCTCTGCAGAGTGTAAGATCTATTCGAATAGCCAAGTCCTTGGTCATGGACATGCTCAGTGAAAATGGTGCAAGGGGTAGTTGTTTCGAAAAGTTGGAGCCACTGGACACTTCAGCGAGAAGCCTTGGCTTTGCCTCGAAGAGATCTTGGCCGGCTCCAGAGGGGTCAGGGTTGGCTCGGGTGGTGGTCCAGAGGCTGGTTCGGATCTCTGGAGTGGGTGCTCTAGAGTGGTTTTTGGGTGAGGACCTGGCCACTGGTGTGACCAGACCTCCCCCATTTTGGTTGTGGATGTGAGTTGGTGCTCCCTCCACTTTTTCTATCTTCAAATTTATTATGTACTATTGTTTTACCTTGCTGCTTTTCAAACTATTATTGTTATTATTGTCAAAACTTGGCTTTGCGCAAACTAACCTTACAGGCTCTCAATTGGCAAGCCCTTGCATGAATATTATTGCATAATTGCTCCCTGTGACTTGCTGAGTATATTCAAAGAACTCATGGCTTAAGCCCTGTGTCAAAGCAGATTATGAAGATGATCAAGTGCAGGGCAGTGCAGACCTCTTTGAATATACATAGCTATGTATGGCATGCTTGAAGCATACTTCTTTTCATTTGAGCACTTTTGTGTGCGTATTTTTCTTTTGAATACACATAGCTATGCATGGCATGCTTGAAGCATACATCTTTTCATTTTCCTTTTCTCAACCCTTTATCTTTTATAACATGCCAAATTGAGTGAGCATAAAGGATTGCAATGAGAGACATACTTGGTTCAAATCCAAGATTTAAAATAAGACTCACAAACAAGCTCATCCTTTTCTATGGACATCTCCAAGTGATAACAATAATCAATCTAGTCAAAGTTTTCAGCCATGTCATGCTTTAGTTCTAAAAGTAGCAAATTAATTATAACCAGTCAAGATCAAAGCTACACAGCACATGAATAAATATGATAAAGAAAGCTCTACAACTCATTCGATTTCAATGGCTTGGACTTGATGTTTTTTTTTGACAAGAATAATAATCAAAGCTTCTGAACTTTTAAATCCAAACTCCCCCTTAGAATAAGTTCATAGGATGCAACACACCCAATTCACTTCGCAAATAAGATCTAGGAATCCAGTACTGAGATACACGATATGGAGGAACAGCAGCAAAACTAGAACCAGAACCACGTGTGCATGCGCGATCAAAACGCGAATTATGTGAATTAAATCGCAAACCAGTACGTGAAGCAGATTTAAAGCCATCATAAAAGTCCTCTAAAAACCTAGCTTTCACATTAGTTCTAGGGACAATAAAAGAGGTTGCACGTTTTTGTCTTAAGGCATTAAATCTTTCCTTTTTCTCTTTCTTAACACACCTAAAGCAAAATTCATGCAAGTGCCCATTTTTACCACAATAGGTGCAATGAAATTTAACATAATTAGAATTCTTTTGAGATGACGAGCTAGCACCTACAACATTAGCAGAAGAGCTTTGCACAAAACCAAAGTGATTTAAACACGCTTTGTTTTGGTTCAGATTTTACTTCAAATTTTCCAAGTTCAAGAAGCTTAACAACCTTAGGAGGATGATTCTTGGCATGCTCAATAAAATTAGATTCTAGACCTTGACTTTTAACACTCACTTTTGACTTGTCTAGGATCATGTTCAAATTTTTCTTGCCAAAGGAAAATCTCTAAAGTGTCCCTAAGATACTCATTTTCTTTAGCTAGAGTGGGACAAGTTGTGCACTTAATGATTCATTCACAGCTTTCTTAGAAGCACTAGATCGAGCCAATTTTTCTTTTTCAGAAACTCATTTAGTTGTCTCGTCAAAGCTTCTATCTCTATTGTAAGTTTAGGACAGTTAGAACAAGAAGCTATCTCATGATAAAGCATCTGTTGGACTGTTTCTTGAGAAGTATTGAGTCTAGCTTCTAACAATTCACATTTAGAGCAAGTTTTAGTTTGAGCATTTGACATACTTGACTCTAAACAAATAGAACTAGACTTGAGCTTTTCAATTTCATCATATGCAAGTTTTAACTTTTCATCACAAGAGTCATGTGCTAGTCTTAACTCATCAAATTTAGTATGTATTGACCTAGCAGTCTCCAATTCAGAAAACAAAACTTGGCAAGACTCACAAGATTCATCATCAGGAATAGAAGCTTTATGTCTATCAATTTCAGAATTTAAGTTCTCAACAACAAGATCATGTTTCTTTATTTTCTTTTTATACTTTTTGAGCTCATCTCACAACCTAAGCACAAAGACGAGATAAATCAGATAAGAAGGTTTTACCTCATCGGGATCATTTGTAGAGATCATCATTGTTAAGCTCCTCACCGCTTGCCATAAAACACATCCTGTGAAATCCACCTCCTTTGCCTTCTTGCCGTTGTCCTCATCGCCGCTTCGGAATCAACATCACTTAATTCAATCTCATCAAGTCTTTGAGTATCTTTTGACCGCCTTTACGATAATTGTGCTTCTTGCTTGAGTCAATCTTGGATTTAGAGCGACGAGTTGGTACTTTGTCATCTTTGACCTCCTTACTCCTCAGTTTGGGACAATTCATCTTCATGTGGTTTAGCTCACCACATTCATAGCATCTGATTGGACCACCTCTTCGCCTTGATCTGATGTTGTTAATTGCCTTGGTCACCCTGTTAGAGAAGAGTACAAGCTGCTCTTCTGGAATCTTCTCTAACTGTTCATCTGTGGAAGAAGACAAAACAGACACAAGATAAGAGCTCGAAGAAGTAGGTTGCATGGGGTTAGTCACAAGAGCCAAAGATGAAGATTTATCAATCTTAGATGGCACAGCTTCCATCTCATAGGTTTTCAATCTAGAATAGAGATTATCCATGGTTAAAGTATCTAGATCGATAGTCTGATTGATAGTTGTGACAACCATCAACCACTCATAACATAAAGATCTCAATATCTTAGTTGCATTATCTTCATCAGTCGGAATAACACCAACACCACGCAAACTACTCAGTATCTTTTCAAAACGAGCAAAAAGATCATCAATAGATTCACCAGGCTTCATAGCAAAATCAGAATACTCTTTTTGATAAAGATTCTTACGCACTTTCTTGATTTTAGTAGTTCCCTCATGATAATCACAAAGAGTCTTCCATATTAAGTGGGCAGAGCTAATATGAGCTACACGATCAAACTCTTTGCGAGAGATTCCTTGAAACAACAAGTTACGAGCTTGAGCATTTAGATCAACATCTGCTTTATTTAAATTAGTAACAGTAGCAGGAACCACATAAGGACTAGAAACCTTATTCCATACATCACTACCTTGAGCCTCAATATAAGCTTGCATACGACACTTCCAAAAAGCAAAATCAGTACCATCTAGCATGGGGGGACGATTCACATACCTCTCTGACGCCAGAGCAACTTGGCTCTGATACCACTTGTAGGATCGTTAATGACAATCAGAGGGGGGGTGAATGATTGTGGAATATTTTTCACACCCTAACTATACGTATAGATCGTTTCAAGGAGCAAGATCCAAAACAACCTCACGCCGGTAATTAAAAGATAATCAATACTTAATTAAACCAATCATTAGCAGCAGTCGCATAAGAGACGATCAACAAAACAGAGAAACTCACGAGAAAGAATTACCAGAATCAGCTTCGATCAAGAACAGCAGCCGTGTTCTGGCACACATCAAATTCTTAGACAAAATCCCGTTTTACACAAGCCGCCGCTAGCAATCACACCATCTAATCCCGCAATGCCTACTGCACCTACTCGCCGTGCACACCGTGCCTGCTCGCTGTTCACCAAAGCCTGCCGCTAGAGATTCTGTCCCCCTCCCTATTTCACAAACAGCTAGCTCCAGAAAACAAATCGCCAAAGCATGCATGCATCAGCAGCAAAACATCTTTTCCATCAATGCACAAGACCAAAAAGGCTGCTACCAATAAACTAATCCAAAACCCAAAAAGCTGCAGCAGCCACCAACAACTCTAAAGAAAGTCCAAGTCACTGCCAGCACTTGCTCCGAACTATGCAGCCGCATCCTTTTTATATAGCCGCCCAACCAAGTAGACCGATAGCCGAGAGCTCCTAATCCCAATCGGTTACGCCACCTCCGTAGCTCCAACACTCATTATCCATATTTGATCTCCACGCGCCCCAACTCGAGCTCGACCGTCTCCTCCAGCATCCTCGACCCTCTGGACCATGACTTCACACCAAGCCATCTCCCGATCACCACCGTAGACCACGATCGTCTCCGAGTTACCCTGCACATGCAAAGACCAAAACAACATATTTCACCGGCACAAGTTCTTCCCAACTTGACCGACATTAGTCCACACACGCGCCACACGCCTCAAATAATATCAGTACCCAACATTGTCAATTATTCATCAACTAAAATATACTAGACCTAGCCACATGGTCTAACAATCTCCCCCTTGATGAATACATTGATAATACTTCAAAGTTGTGAGTTGAATTTTGAAAGAAAAGAAATTTACAAAAAGAAAGTTTTAAAGCCGCAAAGCAAAACTTCAAAACCACAGCTGAAAAACTCCCCCTCAACACAAGGAGCTGAAAAACTCCCCCTCAACACAAGGGAAGCAAATTTCTCCAATTTTTTTCTTTTCAAATTCTCCCATTTTCTCCCCCCTTTGGCAATGGAATCATCAAGAACTTCAGAGAAGGAATAATTCTAAAACAAGGGAGCAAGGAGAGTAAAAATCAAGAAGCTTTATAGATTATCCAAGTCACTTTGCATTGATTTAGTAAATTAACCAAGCCATCTTTTTGAGTAGAGCTATCTAGATCATATAAAGTCATATATCATATAGCAATGTCAAAAACAAGTCTTTTAGAATGATTATGCAATTTAAATTCATGACAGGCATCTTAAACAATGACTAAACCGATAATAAGCACCACAAAAAGATATCACCAAGAAAAGTGAGAGCCTAACAGTGAGACACAAGTTAAATTTAGATGAGCTAGCAGTCTCATATAACATCTTATTGCTTCACTTTCAATTCTTATTTGCATGTGGCATGCTTGTAGCATACTTCTTTTCAAGGATGGCATACTTGTAGCATACTTCTTTTCATTTAAGCACTTTTGTGTGCATATTTTGTTTTCTTTGAATATACATAGCTATGTATGGCATGCTTGAAGCATACTTCTTTTCATTTGAGCACTTTTGTGTGCGTATTTTTCTTTTGAATACACATAGCTATGCATAGCATGCTGGAAGCATACATCTTTTCATTTTCCTTTTCTCAACCCTTTATCTTTTATAACATGCCAAATTGAGTGAGCATAAAGGATTGCAATGAGAGACATACTTGGTTCAAATCCAAGATTTAAAATAAGACTCACAAACAAGCTCATCCTTTTCTATGGACATCTCCAAGTGATAACAATAATCAATCTAGTCAAAGTTTTCAGCCATGTCATGCTTTAGTTCTAAAAGTAGCAAATTAATTATAACCAGTCAAGATCAAAGCTACACAGCACATGAATAAATATGACAAAGAAAGCTCTACAACTCATTCGATTTCAATGGCTTGGACTTGATGTTTTTTTTGACAAGAATAATAATCAAAGCTTCTGAACTTTTAAACCCAAACTCCCCCTTAGAATAAGTTCATAGGATGCAACACACCCAATTCACTTCGCAAATAAGATCTAGGAATCCAGTACTGAGATACACGATATGGAGGAACAAAGACAAAACTAGAACCGTAACCACGTAAAGCGTCTTGCGATCAAAACGCTAATTATGTGAATTAAATCGCAAACCAAGATGCGTGAAGCAGATTTAAAGCCATCATAAAAGTCCTCTAAAACCTAGCTTTCACATTAGTTCTAGGGACAATAAAAGAGGTTGCACGCTTTTGTCTTAAGGCATTAAATCTTTCCTTTTCTCTTTCTTAACACGCCTAAAGCAAAATTCATGCAAGTGCCCATCTTTACCACAATAGGTGCAATGAAATTTAACATAATTAGAATTCTTTTGAGATGACGAGCTAGCACTGACAACATTAGCAGAAGAGCTTTGCACAAAACCAACAGATTTAAACACAGTTTGTTTTGGTTCAGATTTTACTTCAAATTTTCCAGGTTCAAGAAGCTTAACAACCTTAGGAGGATGATTCTTGGCATGCTCAATAAAATTAGATTCTAGACCTTGACTTTTAACACTCACTTTTGACTTGTCTAGGATCATGTTCAAATTTTTCTTGCCAAAGGAAAATCTCTCTAAAGTGTCCCTAAGATACTCATTTTCTTTAGCTAGAGTGGGACAAGTTGTGCACTTAACAGATTCATTCACAGTTTTCTTAGAAGCACTAGACTGAGCCAATTTTTCTTTTTCAGCAAACTCATTTAGTTGTCTGGTCAAAGCTTCTATCTCTATTGTAAGTTTAGGACAGTTAGAACAAGAAGCTATCTCATGATAAAGCATCTGTTGGACTGTTTCTTGAGAAGTTAAACCCTAGCGACGCGACAAAAACAATAGCGATAGGTCCGCAAGGGCACAAAGGAGGTCTTCAAGGAGTCAAGGGAGGTTCCTTGGACTCTTAGGAGGTCCAATGGACAAGGAAGGTCCAAAAGGCTCAGAGGAGGTCTTAACAAAGGCGGTAGTTCCGAAGGAGCAAGCGGCGATCCGCCAAAGTAAGCGTGGCACCGCAAGACAGTATGAGGAGGTCAAAGGAGCTCCACATGGACATAGGGAGATCCATATGGGCATAGGGAGGTCCGCGAAGGCTCAAAGGAGGACTTGACAAAGGCGGTAGTGTTGGAAATATGCCCTAGAGGCAATCATAGAGATGATTACATTTCATTATGTTCATGACATTGGATAATGTGTTATCTTGTTCCTAGAATAATATTGTTAATATTTATTATCAAGTATGTGACTTGGTTGTGAAACTCTATATTTCTGCAATAATTATTCTTATACGATCCCTGGTCGTAAACATATGAGGACACATATGAATAGACTAGCATATGTATTGGTTGATGACTATGTTTCACGAGTCATAGATATGGAGATATCAAACCAATAATATGGACACATGTTAGAGAACATGATGTTGGATAAGACCCACCTTGAGGCACTATTGAGATTGTTATGAATCTATGTGTCATTAGTTGGTCTCAAGCAATGATGATGTATAATCCTTAGACCTGAGATCAGCATGGTTTCCTACATGTGTAAGAGCACGCTTAGGGGTTGCCAAACGCTACACCGTAACTGGGTAGTTATAAAGGTAGCTTTCGGGTATGCTCTGAAACATGGAGAGGAATGTGACTGGTCGGATATGGGATTTGCCCCTCCTAACATAACAGGAGAGATGTCTCTGGGCCCCTCGTTGTGATCGGATAAAGAAAGTGCATGGCCATGCCACTAGTAGTCGAAGAGTTCGACCATGTAAAGTTATCTGATACTCGATCGAGAAAGTATTGAACAGTCCATGGATGACACAACATCTCACCTGGAGTTCAACCAGACATCGTGAGGCAAAGGGAGTATACACGAGTAGGTCGCTCGGTCGAATAAAGATGTGATCGGTCGTATGGAGATACAAGCAAGTCGTGATCGGTCGAACCTAATCACAGAGTGGTCAAAACCAAGTCGTAAGGAGTTACGAGTTGGTCGTGACCACATCTGAACTGATCATATCTGAGATAGGACACTGGTCGTAAGTGATGAAGACCTGTCGTAGATCATATTGCATTAAGGTTCGTCCGATATAATTTGTGTGTATTCGAAATCGATATGTTCTGCTAGGAGCCGCTTCGACTCGTGGTCGGAAAGGGTTTCAGTCACAACCGAACTACACATGAACCTCTGGGTCACACACTTAATGGGTTGGAACAAACCAATACGAATACGATTAAATGGCGTCCTGGATAGGATCCGTCACGAGCACTATATAAGGAGGTGCATGAGGTCATTGGAAAGGATGCGAAAAACACCACCAAACCCTAGCCGCCATCTCCACGAGAGCTCACCCGTGCGACTTGGTGCTAGCACACCGGCGTTCGGTTGTTCCTTCCTGGGGCGTGTGGATACCGTAGGCGCTACTACGATTGTTGCGCTTTGAGGACGATCCGCGATCTTCACAAGGAACTGCAGACGCGTTCTTTGGAGGAGACGATTGACTCGACCACTACATCGACGCTCTTCGTTGGACCAGTTGCTCCAACCCTTCTTCCGCTGTTCTGGCGTCTGTTGGTAACGATCCGTGATCATCTACTTGCTTGGCATCTGGTTCGCGTGGTAGAAATTTTTGTTTGTAGCTATCGTAGCCTACCCGTGACCCAACAAAGGGTATCGAGCCATCTGCATAGTTTTTGATCCGGATCGATCGCATATACTTGATATATGGAAGTAGTAGATTGGATCTATTCTCGGTCGGTTTTGGTAACCTAGATCGGTTCATATAGATGGAGCGACCTAGACCCCGGTCGATAAGATCGATCGGTTTCTCGGTGGTAATAGATGGGTATACGAGGAGGTACAAGTTAAGAGCACCGATGATTCACTCGACTTGTTTTTCGACTACCTTGCATAACACTCCTACGGTCGAATTCGCCATCGGAGTATGTCGCGTTATGTGGTTGTATCAAAGCGATGTCAGATTGGCTCGGAATAGGGTTAATATGATTAATCTGATGATTTCCAAGGCCTTGGGACCGCCGTGCTTTGGGTATTCGTGCATCATGGCGCTATAGGTAGTGTGTGCTCATGTCGTCCGTTAGAATTGGATTACATGCATAACTTGTTTTTGTAGGGATTGATGTGAATAGTATGACCCATACTTGTTTCATGTATGAGATGCATGCATGCTTGTAATTTTCATGACTGCGTGTCATGTTAATTGCAACCCAAGGTCATCTACTTTTGTATAACGGCTCTGCGTGTCGACTTGTGATGCTTCTTTACTCCTTGTGGTTCATTACTAGTGCTATTAGAAATAATGGCTTAGTGGGAGTGCTTGGAGGAGTCCACCACTTGAAGACATGGTGAACAGGATGCATGGCGATGGAGATTACCATGAAGAAGGGTCATGCTATATCACAATGCAATTTGATTGTCTGTGAATGCCTTTACATTCTGTTCATTTATTTCTATGCATGTTATTTTTCTTTAATTGCTTTTAACATGATAGAAGTAAAATTCCCTCACTTAATATTAAGTTAAATTAATGCCCTCCCAAACATGCCGCACCATCCAAAGTCATGTATTTTAATGGTAGGTCTTGCCAAAGTAGAGTGCCATTAACTCTCCTTGACTAGATGGGTTTGTGTCAGACACTTACACGCCGGCATTGGTTTAACTTAACAAGGTTATCATAACAGTTGTGGACCTTGGGGCATAAGCGTTGGGTCTTAAAACATCTGAGATGTTGCCCAACAACAAGAGTCATATAGTAGATATGATTAGCAAAGGTTGCTTACCGTTTTCACTAGTCTTCTAGCGGTGAAGCCAAAGCTCACTAGTTGATTAATGATTATGGATCTTGAATCATTAAATGTCATAAGAGGATATGGTGTTTAGTGGGAGTATCTTTATTAAATTGTTTAATAGAAGTTACTTTAATGAACATATGTCTTAGTTTTGCATATATTTTTGTTGTAGATCATGGCACCAATGCTTTGTACCTACATCGAGCTTTTGCTTTACGTTCGATACTTGAAAAGGAAAAACTTAATGGAACAAATTTTGCGGATTGGTCCCAAGACTCGAGAATTGTTCTCGGGCAAGATAAAAGGAACATGTTCTAGAAGAACCAATTCCGAAGTGCCTCGAGAAAATCTTTCTTCTTTGCTATTAAAACCGCCTATAAAAGGCATGTGATGAGTCCCTTGATGTTAGCTGTCTCATGCTTGCTGCTATGAACTCAGACCTTCAGAAGCAGTTTGAGAACATAGAGGCCTACGATATGATCGTAGCGCTCAAAGGCATGTTTGAGACACAAGCAAGAACTGAGAGATTTGAGATCTCAAAGAACTTGTTTGGTTGCAAGCTAGCTGAGGGTGGTCCGGTGAGCCCTCATGTAATCAAAATGGTTGGTTACACACAGAGCTTGGAAAAACTTGGTTTTTGTAACATCCCAATTTTCAGAGCTTTAAAAACCTTTTAAATAGTGTAATGAGAAAATTCATCATTTGGATTTATTTGAATTTAAATTAAAAAGCTTAATATTGGACTTTGTGTAACAAAACAATTTAATATGACTAAAGTCAACATGAACAATAGTCAAAACTATTTTATTTGGATTCTATGAGCTTGGACATATTTTCTAGAATTTTCTGGAATTTTTTCCAAGTTCATTTGCTATTTTCCATTGCTTATTTGAATTTCGGTAATTTCTTAAAAGAAAAAGCTATATAAATCTCCAAGCGATCATTGGGCGAATCTCTCGGCCCAACTCCTTTCCCCGCCAAATGACCCACTTGGCCCATCGTTTCTCGCCACGGATCAAGAACGGGCGCTGGATCTCCTTGCCGCCTTTATCTCGCTTCTCTCTCGACGCGTGGGCCCGCTGCGACGTCGTCGTCCCCGACTTGGTCTTCGTCTCCGCGTCGCTGCCGCGTCCGCCATTGTCGTTGCTCCGAGTCCGTCCGACAATATCGCAACCGGCGTCGATTTTGTGCGCGGATGATCGCTTCTAGAAGCCCTATCCTCCCCGGACTCATTCAAATGTTTTTGAATTTCAAACTCGCCCTTATCCCCTCCTTTCTCGCGTTTTCGTTTTCGGGTTGTTTGATCGCCGCCGCCATCGCGCCGCCCTGGACATCCCCGACGCCTATAAAAGGGACCTCTAGCCTCGCCTTGCTTCCCTTTCCCAAATCCCCCACCCAATTTCCCCTTCCGAGCTCCTGCGCCGCCACATTCCCCATCTAGGGTTTCGCCGCCGCACCTCTTCGCCGTCAAATTGCACCGTCGCCGTCGCCGCCGCGTCGTCATCGAGTGCGCCATCGGGACCGCCATCACCTCCTCTACCTCCCGGACCAGTCGCCGTCGCCTAAACCTCGCCGGGACGCCCGTCCGACAAAACCCGAAGGTCTCCTCCGCTCCGACCTCGCCGCCGGCCACCACAGCCACCCCCAACCACCCGGAGCTGCACCAGAAGGTGCGCAATAGCCTCAGCAACACGCCCATAGCACCCACCCTCGCCGGCGACCACCGTAGCGCCGGTGACCATTGGGTCCCGTGCCGCCACCGCCGCCGACGTCCTCGCCGACGTGGGCGCCAGTCACGTGCCACCTCGGCCTCGGTACTGCGTGTCATCCGGGTGGCGCCACGTCGGCGCGCACAGCTGGTTTGCCACCTCGGCCCCTCTCGTCCAAAGGGCTCGGTGGGCTTGGTCCACGTGGTCAGGCCTCTAACATGTGGGTCCCACATGTCGATTTTCTTTATTTATTTCTTTTCCGAAAATCCTGTACGACGCCATGTCGATGTCATGTCAAGCGCAATATTCTGATTTTTCTGTTGAAAAATAATTCGGAATTCCAAAGAACCTATTTTTAGGGTTTTCTTTAGATTTAAACTTTGAAACTCCATATCTTTTGCATCCTAACTCCAAATCCATCCATTCAAATTTCTAAATTCATCTAAAATCCAGATCTATCTATTGGAGATTTTAATTATTTTATTGGAGTTATTTGCCTCTATTATTTATTTAGTTTGTTTGTTTGCCTTGTTTGCGAGTAGACTTGACGCTTTGAAAGAGTTGACGAAGAAGGACCTTTCCAGATCAAGATCAATTCCTAGATCCTTTTCAAGGCAAGCTATACCTTTGACCATCTTGATTCCCAGTTTGCTAAATTATTTTATTTTAAATTACTGCATTATTAATTCAAGTAATTATTTAAATGATTTTGGGAGTAGATGTAAATGCCTAATTGTTATGCCATCCTTGTTAATTGCTATGTCTAAATTCTTTGTCGCCTTAGTTGATAATTAGTTGGTTAATATTGTAGCACCAACGTGGGTTGGTTAGAACGATTAGATTGCTTAGTCATGCCACGACTCATCTATTCATGTTTAGTTGCAATTATTAACCTGACTAAGTGAATATGCAATATTGTAATAATCTGTGTGTACTATGTGTCTTTGTGGCATATGTTATACGTAAAATCAACCGGGTGGAAAAAGGATTTGGATTGAGGCAAGGGGTGGATACTGTGTGAATTGGTGGTCTATGTGGACTGTGTGGATAATATTAATCTGTGTGTCTATGTGGTTGGGTTAGCTGGAAGTCTTGCCTTGGTCAGTTAAGGACCTCACCATGTGCGCTAAAGAACTGAGCTTCTGTTTACCACATGCCTGTTTTGAGACGGGCCTAGCATAGTAAGATAAGGTATCTGAAATGCTCTGTTATAGTTAGTGCTAGCTACACTAATTATATCTTGTGGGTAAAGTGTACAAACTCTGCAGAGTGTAACTTAATCTATTCAATAGCGCGTCATGATCATGGACAATGCTCGGGATTTAACACTAGGGTAGAATTTCATAAAAGCGTGTGGGAAGGGAGCTATGTGATTAAATCATCTAGCTATGTGAATAACCTGTTAGGCTGTGTGTGTCTTGTGAAATAACTTGTTAAAATTATTATTGTCTATTTGTTTTACCTACTTTCAATCTATTTAATTGTATTAAATTGCAAAAGTTGCATTTACGCAAAAGAACCACGAATGCCTTTCTCTTGTAATAAGCCCGCATGTATACATTGCATTCTGTGGTGTGGCTTATGTAGCAGTGTGTACTCACGCTTGTTTTGACGAATCAAGCGAGGAGGAGTCTTCACCACTTACGAGGACGAGTTCATCGAAGGTGCCTAATCATGAGGTCTTGATCCCAGTCGGTTGCCTGTGGTGAATCGATGGGATGCCACTACCGCTTCTGTTTCCGCTGCCGTTTATTTTCTCTGTTAGCCCTGCGTGGCTCAATAAATGTAAACTCGACCTTAAGGTCAAAACCATTATTTAATAATCAAAGTTATTCGCTTATGTTATATTTCGCTTGTATGGATCGATTTCCAGTTTTGTTAACCCTGTGTGCACTAGCATGATCCTGGGCTAGTGCAGTAAACACAGAGGGTCCTGAATTGTAATTTCGGGTCCCGACAAAAGTGGTATCAGAGCTGTACTGACTGTAGGTCTAGACCTTAGTAGATTGGCCGTTCGAGTGTCCAAATTATTTTCTAAAGAAAATTTAACTTGCAAGATTAAATGAATTGCTTAACTCCTCTCATATCTCTCTCGACTCATCTATTGCTAAAATCTTTCCTCTCCCCACTGTTTTAACGTGGTTCTTACACCTTGTCTGTCGTGACAGATGCCCTACCTTCAGACCTTCGGAGATTGCAACGGAGGACTTGCCGCGGAGCTGTGGAAGTTGCTGCAGACACTTGGAGGCTTCGACTGCCCGATGTACCGAGGCAATGAGTACATGGTCAACGGACGGGATCGTGGTATAGTCTGCCGCCTGACGGTCTACGCCAGGAGGAACACTAGAGGTAGCCAGCCTTTGGATATCTCAGTCAGGAGGATCACCTTCATACAAGGAATCCAGGAGTCATCGCGTTTGGCCATACTCCGAGTCTGCCACATCTACGCTGAAGAGCTGCAACACACCGTCTTCCGCTACCATCCCAGAGCTGCTTCAGGGGAGATATCTGCGCGCTTTCCGTCTACAAACGGGGAAGGCAATGCCACAGTAGTGCATCTTGCACGGTTCACAGCTGCCCAGGAGGAGTCGCTGGAGATGGCCGCCACCGAGCTGAGGTGCGCCTATCAGGCCTGGGAAGAAGCCGAGGAAAGGATCGCCGTACTAGAGCACGCCCTCTATGGTCAAGATGAGCTCAAGATGATCAAGAGGAAGATCCAGAAGAAGTCGAAGAAGATCCAGAGGAGATTCCAGAGGATCCAACCGAGCTCAGACACCAGAGGAGCTACCAGACTGCACTCAAAGACGCTCGCTCTCCCGCACCGATTCCTGGGCATCGAGAACCGATTCATGAGGATGCCACCACTTGTAGTCTACACGCGCGAGAGCGTCGCCGTGGCTTTGGAGGCTTTCTCGAGTAGTTCGTTTAAGTTCCAGTTTAGTCAGGCTTAGCCAGTTTCCCTTTTCAGAGTCGCCCTTTAGGCGGTAGCTTGTGTGCTTAGGTCCGATTTATTTTTCGGTGTGTAAGCATGAGCTGCAAAGGCCCTTAGGCATTTGTTGCAGCCATGCTATTAAAATATTAATAAAGATTATTTCATTCGAAGTTTCTTGAGCTGTGTTTGTTGGGTTTAATCTATCCCCTGTCTAGATCTTAACTCACCTTGTGCTCTCTACCTTATCTAACCTATGGAGCTTCACCAGATGGTTCAGACTCGCCATGCCGCCGCCAGTGGATCCGGAGCCCAAGGATCAGAAGGCAATGAGCAAACCCCTACAGGAGTAGTGCCACCCCAAGCACCTCCTATTGATTTGCGTAACTCGAGCTTTCATGGCAAAGACAAACTCAGATGATGTATACGATGATGAACCAGATGCAGGCCATGAACAACAACAACAACAACATCAACAACAATCGTCAGGGAGGAGCCCCAGTCGCTCATGGTCATCAGGGACCATCCAAGTTGGTCAATTCATGAGGACCCGTCCGCCAACTTTCTCTCGACATGTCACGCCAGTAGAGGCTGATGATTGGCTTCGCGTGATTGAGAGGAAGCTGCTGATCACCCAATGCAGTGATCATGAGAAGGTTTTGTATGCCACTCATCAGATGGAGGGCATAGCTGCAGAATGGTGGGAAAATTTCTGCAAGCCGCATGAGGCACCGCAGAACATCACATGGGAAGAATTCTCTGCGACCTTTCGCCAATATCATGTACCAAGGTATTATGGATCTGAAGAAGGATGAGTTCCAGCTCTCAAGCAAGGGGTATGTCGATGATCGACTACCAATAAGTTTTCTCACTAGCTCGCTATGCTCCTAAGATGTCGCTAATGATGTGTCTCGCCAGAGCCGCTTCTTGAAGGGTCTGAACTCAGATCGCAAGTCACCTACTTGCCCATACCTTCCCGGATTTTCAGGAGTTGGTTAACAAGGCGTTGGTCATGGAGGACAAACGCAAAGAATCGGAGGACCACCGCAAGCGAGGGATGATTCACAAGGAAGCCATCACCACAACAATAGAGGGCAAGAGTAGTGCACAACAGTTTAATCGCTTTCCACCACGAGTTCTTTCAGACACACCGCCTTGACAGACTCGCCCTCTTATTCAGAACTCTCGCAACCCTACACTAGTCAACCCCACCCTAGGGAACAACAACCGGCAGATTGAACCAAGAGTGTGTTACAATTGTCGTCAGCCAGGACATTTCGCTAATCAGTGTCCTCAGAAGGGAACTATCACTCCAGTCCGCTTCAACCTTGGAGCAACACCGCCAAGACCCCAGCGAGAACAATCAAGGAGTTTCTCGTGAACCATCAACCAGAGGAGCGCCATACCGGTTGTCGAGGTCGTGTTAATCACGCCACTCTAGAAGGAGCCCAGAAGCACCGGATGTCGTCTTGGGTAAGTTCCTAGTAAATTCAAGACTGCCTGCTTACTTTGATTACGAGCTTCAGATTCGCTTGTTTCGGAGTTTTTGCAACTAAGAATAAATTGGAAGTTATGCAACTTAAGCGTACTCTGTTAGTCCAATACCGAGCAGAGCTAAGTTCTAATGTGGGTTGTTTAGGGCTAAGTTACTCATAGTCGAGTTGAGTTTCTAGCTAACCTAATTATTCTAGACACCCAAACCATAGATGTCATCCTTGGCATGGATTGGTTAACAAAGCACAAAGCCGTGCTAGATTGTGGCCGAAGAGCCGTTACAATCGAGGATACTAAAGGAAACAAAGTGGAGTTCCTAGCTACCTCAGTGCGTAATGGGCATTTGATAGTCAACAGCCTGAAGACCGTTGAGTTGGAAGATGTGCCAGTCGTCAAAGAGTATCCAGATGTGTTCCCAGAAGAATTACCAGGGATGCCACCGGATCGTGACATCGAGTTTGTCATCGATCTAGTGCCAGGAACAGCCCCCATCTCGAAGAGACCTTATCGGATGCCAGCCGATGAGTTAGTAGAGATGAAGAATCAGATAGAAGAACTTTTGGAGAAAGGTTTTGTGAGGCCTAGTTCGTCGCCATGGGGAGCACCAGTTTTGTTTGTCAAGAAGAAGGATGGAAGCATGAGGATGTGCATCGACTACCGGGCTCTCAATGAAGTCACTATCAAGAACAAGTACCCATTGCCCCGGATAGATGATCTGTTTGACCAGATGAAAGGAGCCGGAGTGTTCTCGAAGATCGATCTGCGATCAGGTTACCACCAGCTAAAGATTTGTTCTAAGGATGTACCTAAAACCGCTTTCTCAACGCGGTACGGGCATTATGAGTTCTTAGTCATGTCCTTTGGTCTGACTAATGCCCCTGCCTATTTCATGAACATGATGAATAAGGTATTCATGGAGTATTTGGACAAATTTGTAGTTGTATTCATCGATGATATTTTGGTTTACTCCAAGTCAGAAGAAGAACATGCTGAACACCTGAGATTAATCCTAGAAAAGCTCAGGGAGCATCAGTTGTATGCTAAGTTTAGCAAGTGTGATTTCTGGCAGAAGGAAGTGGATTTTCTTGGTCATGTGATGACAGCTGCAGGAGTAGCAGTTGACCCCAGTAAGGTAAAAGCTGTATTACATTGGGAACAGCCCAAGACTGTCACTCAGATTCGTAGCTTCTTGGGATTGGCGGGATACTACCGTCGTTTCATCGAAGGATTCTCATCAATTGCTAAACCTCTTACGCAATTGTTGAAGAAGGAGAAAAGTTTACTTGGACTCCACTTGTGAGGAAAGTTTTCAAGAATTGAAGAAGCGTTTGACTTCAAATTCAAATCTTGATTTTGCGGATATTCGTAAGGATTTTGATATCTATTGTGATGCTTCGCGTCAAGGATTAGGGTGTGTCCTGATGCAAGAAGGAAGAGCTGTCGCTTATGCATCAAGGCAGTTAAGGCCCCATGAAGAGAATTACCCTACCCATGACTTGGAATTAGCCGCAGTAGTGCATGCCTTGAAGATTTGGCGTCATTACCTCATCGGTAATCGCTGCGAGATATATACCGATCATAAAAGCTTGAAATATATTTTCACTCAGTCGGATCTGAATATGAGATGAGAAGATGGCTAGAATTGATAAAAGATTATAATCTTGGGATCCATTACCATCCCGGTAAAGCCAATGTCGCTGCGTATGCTTTGAGTCAGAAGAGCCACCGCAATGCCGTGGAAGTAAAAGCGTTGTTCGTAACTTCAAGAGGAATTCGAAGTTGAAGCTAGAGGTAGTATCTGAAGGATTCGTGGCAAATTTGGAAGCTGATCTACTTTGGAGAAGCAGATTCATGGCTCAAGAAAGACTCGAGTTCTCCGACATTAAGAAGAAGATGATGAAGGAAAGTTCAAGGACTTCACAAAGGATGATCGGGATATACCGTGGATCAATGGACGATTCTGCGTTCGGATGTTGATGGATTGAGACAGCTAATTTTGAAGGAGGCCCATGACTCAAAGTATTCGATTCACCCCGGTAGTACTAAGATGTATCGGGATGTTAAGAATAAGTTTTGGTGGCGAATTTGAAGCGAGACGTCGCGAGTTCGTTGCCTTGTGCGACGTGTGTCGAAAGTCAAAGCGAGAACACCAGAGGCCCGCAGTCTATTGCAACCCTTGAAGATTCCAGAGTGGAAGTGGGAAGAAGTCGGAATGGATTTCATCACCGGTTTACCCAAGACTCAATCGGTTACGATTCGATTTGGGTAATAGTGGATCGTTGACTAAAGTTGCTCATTTCTTGCCACCAAAACTACGTTACTCAGAGATCGTCTAGCGAGCTATATATGGCAAAGATTGTCGGTTTGCATGGTGTGCCCAAGAAGATAGTGTCGATCGAGGATCTCGGTTCACCTCCGATTTTGGCGAGCTTACATGAAGCCTTAGGGACTCACTTTGAATTTCAAGATCTGCGATCATCCCCTGCATGATGGACAGACTGAAAGGGTTAATCAGATATTGGAAGATATGTTGAGAGCCTGTGCCCTAGCAAATGCTACTCGTTGGGATAAGAGTTTGCCATATGCAGAGTTCTCGTACAACAACAGCTATCAAGCCAGTCTGCAAATGTCACCTTTTGAAGCTTTGTATGGTCGTGCTTGCAGAACCCCGTTGAATTGGACGAAACAGCTGAACGTACAGTCTTCGGTCCAGATATTATTCAAGCGAGCGTAAGAACAAGTGGCTATGATCGGAGAGATCGAGGATAGCTCGATCGAGGCGTAAGAGTTATGCCGATAATCGTCGACGTGATCTCGCCGAGCGTAAGATTTTGTGTATCTCCGAGTTACGCCCGAGAGGTGTGAAAAGGTTCCATGCCAAAGGAAGCTTGCCCCTCGGTATGTTGGTCCGCTTCAAGATCTTAGAACACCGTGGAGAAGTAGCCTATCAGCTGGAGCTACCGCAGTCGTTAGCAGGGGTACACGATGTCTTTCATGTCTCTCAGTTGAAGAAGTGTCTTCGTGTGCCGGAAGAACAAACCCCGCTGGAGTCAATTGAACTAAAAGAAGACCTCACCTACAAAGAGCAACCGGTCAAGATTCTGGATGTCGCAGAACGTCGGACCAGAAGCAAGACGGTTCGTTTTTGCAAAGTGCAGTGGAGCCACCACTCAGAAAGTGAAGCCACGTGGGAGCGTGAAGAAGAGCCGAAAGCCGAAGTTTCTAGCCTTTTCTCCATTTAGCTTTGAATCTCGGGGCGAGATTCCTTTAAGGGGGGGAGGTTTGTAACATCCCAATTTTCAGAGCTTTAAAAACCTTTTAAATAGTGTAATGAGAAAATTCATCATTTGGATTTATTTGAATTTAAATTAAAAAGCTTAATATTGGACTTTGTGTAACAAAACAATTTAATATGACTAAAGTCAACATGAACAATAGTCAAAACTATTTTATTTGGATTCTATGAGCTTGGACATATTTTCTAGAATTTTCTGGAATTTTTCCAAGTTCATTTGCTATTTTCCATTGCTTATTTGAATTTCGGTAATTTCTTAAAAAGAAAAAGCTATATAAATCTCCAAGCAATCATTGGTCCTAATCTCTCGGCCCAACTCCTTTCCCCGCCAAATTGACCCACTTGGCCCATCGTTTCTCGCCACGGATCAAGAACGGACGCTCGGATCTCACTTGCCCTCGCTCTCTTCTCTCTCGCTGGCGTGGGGCCGCTGCGCTGTCGTCGTCCCCGACAGTCTTAAATCTCCTCGTCGCTGCCGCGTCGCCATTGTCGTTGCTCCAAGTCCGTCCGACAATATCGCAATCGGCGTCGATTTTGTCTTGCGATGATCGCTTCTAGAAGCCCTATCCTCCCGGACTCATTCAAATGTTTTGAATTTCAAACTCGCCTTATCCCTCCTTTCTCGCGTTTTCGTTTTGGGTTGTTTGATCGCCGCCGCCATCGCATACTCGACATCCCCGATGCCTATAAAAGGGACCTCTAGCCTCGCCTTGCTTCCCTTTCCCAAATCCCCCACCCAATTTCCCCTTCCGAGCTCCTGCGCCGCCACATTCCCCATCTAGGGTTTCGCCGCCGCACCTCTTCGCCGTCACCAAATTGCACCGTCGCCGTCGCCGCCGCGTCGTCATCGAGTGCGCCATCGGGACCGCCATCACCTCCTCTACATCCGGACCGATCGCCGCCGCTTAAACCTCACGGACGCCCGTCCGACAAAACCCGAAGGTCTCCTCGCTCGACCTCGCCGCCGGCCACCACAGCCACCCCCAACCACCCGGAGCTGCACGAGAAGGTGCGCAATAGCCTCAGCAACACGCCCATAGCACCCACCCTCGCCGGCGACCACCGTAGCGCCGGTGACCATTGGGTCCCGTGCCGCCACCGCCGCCGCCGCGTCCTCGCCGACGTGGGCGCCAGTCACGTGCCACCTCGACCTCGTACTGCGTGTCATCCCGGTGGCGCCAGCGTCGGCGCCACATGGTTCGCCACCTCGGCCCCTCTCTGGTCGAAAGGCTCGGTGGGCTTGGTCCACTGTGGTAGGCCTCTAACATGTGGGTCCCACATGTCGATTTTCTTTATTTATTTCTTTTCCGAAAATCCTGTACGACGCCATGTCGATGTCATGTTTGGCGCAATATTCCGATTTTTCTGCTGAAAAATAATTCGGAATTCCAATAAATCCTATTTTTAGGGTTTTCTTTAGATTTAAACTTTGAAACTCCATATCTTTTGCATCCTAACTCCAAATCCATCCATTCAAATTTCTAAATTCATCTAAAATCCAGATCTATCTATTGGAGATTTTAATTATTTTATTGGAGTTATTTGCCTCTGTTATTTATTTAGTTTGTTTGTTTGCCTTGTTTGCGAGTAGACTTGACGCTCTTTGAAAGAGTTGACGAAGAAGGACCTTTCCAAGATCAAGATCAATTCCTAGATCCTTTTCAAGGCAAGCTATACCTTTGACCATCTTGATTCCCAGTTTGCTAAATTATTTTATTTTAAATTACTGCATTATTAATTCAAGTAATTATTTAAATGATTTTGGGAGTAGATGTAAATGCCTAATTGTTATGCCATCCTTGTTAATTGCTATGTCTAAATTCTTTGTCGCCTTAGTTGATAATTAGTTGGTTAATATTGTAGCACCAACGTGGGTTGGTTAGAACGATTAGATTGCTTAGTCATGCCACGACTCATCTATTCATGTTTAGTTGCAATTATTAACCTGACTAAGTGAATATGCAATATTGTAATAATCTGTGTGTACTATGTGTCTTTGTGGCATATGTTATAATAAAATCAACCGGGTGGAAAAAGGATTTGGATTGAGGCAAGGGGTGGATACTGTGTGAATTGGTGGTCTATGTGGACTGTGTGGATAATATTAATCTGTGTGTCTATGTGGTTGGGTTAGCTGGAAGTCTTGCCTTGGTCGAGCTAAGGACCTCACCATGTGCGCTAAAGAACTGAGCTTCCTGTACGACCACATGCCTGTTTTGAGACGGGCCTAGCATAGTAAGATAAGGTATCTGAAATGCTCTGTTATAGTTAGTGCTAGCTACACTAATTATATCTTGTGGGTAAAGTGTACAAACTCGCAGAGTGTAACTTAATCTATTCGAATAGCAGCGTCATGATCATGGACAATGCTCGGGATTTAACACTAGGGGTAGAATTTCATAAAAGCTGTAGGGAAGGGAGCTATGTGATTAAATCATCTAGCTATGTGAATAACTTTGTTAGGGTCAGTGTGTGTCTTGTGAAATAACTTGTTAAAATTATTATTGTCTATTTGTTTTACCTACTTTCAATCTATTTAATTGTATTAAATTGCAAAAGTTGCATTTACGCAAAAGAACCACGTAATGCCTTTCTCTTGTAATAAGCCCGCATGTATACATTGCATTCTGTGGTGTGGCTTATAGTACGGTGTGTACTCACGCTTGTTTTGACGAATCAAGCGGAGGAGGAGTCTTCACCAGCTTACGAGGACGAGTTCATCGAAGGTGCCTAATCGTGAGGTCTTGATCCCAGTCGGTTGCCTGTGGTGAATCGATGGGATGCCACTACCGCTTCGCTTCACGCCGCTTATTTTCTCTGTTAGTTCTCTGCGTGGCTCAATAAATGTAAACTCGACCTTAAGGTCAAAACCATTATTTAATAATCAAAGTTATTCGTTTATGTTATATTTCGCTTGTATGGATCGATTTCCAGTTTTGTTAACCCTGTGTGCACTAGCATGATCCTGGGCTAGTGCAGTAAACACAGAGGGTCCTGAATTGTAATTTCGGGTCCCGACAGTTTTCCACTTAGCCAAGAGTTGGCTACAGATTTGATTCTTGCTTCGCTTCCTGAAAGCTATGGGCAGTTCATTTTGAACTTCCATATGAACGGCTTAGATAAGAATCTCACCGAACTGCATATGATGCTTAAGACAGCAGAGGGCAGCATTAAGAAATGCAATCATGTGATGATGGTGCAAAAGAGTACAAGCTTCAAGAAGAAGTCTAAGACTTGGGTCAAGAAAAAGGGCAAGGCTAAAGTTTCGGATGAGATCCAAACTGACAAACCTAAACCCAAGACTAAGTCTGGTCCGACTCAAGAGAATGAATGCTTTTACTGCAAAGAACTAGGCCATTGGAAGAGGAACTGCAAGAAATACCGGCCGATCGTAGAAAAGGAATGGTGGGACTAAAACTTCCACTACAGTATTAATGTTATAGATATTTTTCTTGTCGACTCTTCCGTTAACTCATGGGTATTTGATAACGGATCGGTTGCTCATATTTGCAACTCGATGCGAGTCTAACAAGAAGTAGGATGATTGCAAGGCTAGATGGATCTTCGCGTCGGAATAAAGCAAAGGTTGCTGCATTAGCCGCCGGGACTATGCCACTACTTTTGCCTTCGTGATTTATTATGGAATTGAATAATTGTTATTACGCTCCAAACCATTAGTAGAACATTATCTCTGCCTCATGTTTGATGGCGAGGGTTATAATTCATTATAGAGAACAATGGTTGTTCTATATTTTTGAATGAAGTGTTTTATGGCTATGCACCTATTTTGAATGGGTTGTTTATTTTAAATCTTGATAATGCATCACCATAATATTAATATCTGAAAAGGCTTCGCCTAATGAAATAAATTCCACTTTTATTTGGCATTGTCGTTTGGGTCACATAAGTGAGAACGATGAAAAGGCTCCATAATGATGGAGCTCTAAACTCATTTGATTTGGAATCATTTGAAACATGCGAGTCTTGCCTGGTCGGAAAGATGACAAAGACGCCTTTCACTGGTCGTAGTGAAAGGGTGCACGACCAGTTAGAACTTGTACATACTGATGTATGTGGACCAATAAGCATGACAGCCAGAGGTGGTTTTCAGTACTTCATTACTTTCACCGATGACTATAGTAGATATGGTTATATCTACTTAATGAGGCACAAGTCGGAATCCTTTGAAAAGTTCAAGGAGTTCCAGAATGAAGTACAGAATCAACTTGGCAAGACAATCAAATCTTTACGATCCGATCGTGGAGGTGAGTTTTAAGCCATGAGTTTGGTAATCATTTGAAACAATGTGGAATTGTTCCACGACTTACACCACCCTAAGACTCCACAATGGAATGGGGTGTCCGAGCGTATCTTAGACCTTGTTAGACATGGTTCAATCAATGATAAGCCAATCGGATCTGCCATTGTATTTTTGGGGTTATGCTCTAGAAACCGCCGCTTTCATTTTAAATAAGGTACCATCTAAATCAAGAGATAAGACACCATATGAGATGTGGACCGAAAAGTCCTAGTTTGTCTTTTTCTAAGGATTTGGGGATGTGATGTCTATGTTAAACGCTTGACGCCCGATAAGCTCACACCCAAATCGATAAATGCTTTTTAAAGGATATCCTAGGGAAATCAAAGGATATTATTTCTACAACCGGAAGAAGACAAAGTTTTTGTTGCCCAAATGGTGTCTTTTGGAGAAAGAGTTTCTTTCAAAAGGAGTCATGGGAGAAAGGTGCAACTCAAGAAATTCGGAAACATTTGAAAGTGTTTCAACTCCTCTTGAACCTCTCATCGATGAACAAATTGTTGTTGAACACAGAGATAAGGCACCACCCCACGAGATCTAAAAGGACGCGTCAATTGCCTACAAGGTATGGGCATGACGATTATTATTGAATAATGGTGAGCCTAAGACTTATGAGGAAGCGATGATGGACCCAGACTCGAGAAATGGCTTGGAGCCATGAAATCCAAATAGATTCCATGAGAGAAAATCGTTTGAACCCGGTCGATCCACTTGATGGTGTCAAAACCATTGAGTGCAAATGGATCTATAAGAAAAGATTGATATGGATGGAAATGTTCACATTCATAAGGCTCGACTAGTCGCAAAAGGTTTTCGACAAGTTCAAGGAGTTGACTACGATGAGACTTTCTCACCAGTAGCGATGCTTAAATCTGTTCGGATCATTCTAGCAATTGCTGCATATTTCGACTATGAGATATGGCAAATGGATGTCAAAACAAATTTCCTTAATGGAAACCTAGATGAGGATGTGTACATGACACAACCTGAAGGTTTTGTCGATCCAAACAATGCTAGTAAAGTATGCAAACTTCAAAAGTCCATTTATGGGTTGAAGCAAGCATCTCGGAGTTGGAATATACGTTTTGATGAGGAGATCAAAAGGTTTGGTTTCAATCAAGAACAAAGAAGAACCTTGTGTTTACATGAAGGTTAGTGGGAGCGCACTTGTTATTCGATCTTGTATGTAGATGACATACTACCGGTCGGAATGACATTCCAATGTTAGAATTGTTAAATCTTCATTAAGAAAAAGTTTCTCAATGAAAGATTTAGGAGATGCAAGATATATCTTAGGAATAAGGATCTATAGAGATAGATCTAAGCGGCTAATTGGATTAAGCCAGGAAATGTACAAAGACAAAGTGTTGAATCGGTTCAACATGCAAAATTCCAAGAGAGGATTCTTGCCCATGGCACATGGCATTAATCTTAGCAAGAATCAGTGTCCTACGACTACTGATGAGCGAGACAAAATGAGTGATATTCCATATGCTTCGACCATTGGATCTATCATGTATGCCATGATATGTACACGACCAGATGTATCATATGCTCTAAGTGTTATGAGCAGATACCAAGCTGATCCTGGTGAAGGTCACTGGACAGCCGTGAAAAACATTCTTAAGTACTTAAGAAGGACTAAGGATGTGTTCCTAGTTTATGGCGGTGATGAAGAGCTCGTTGTAAATGGTTACACCGATGCAAGCTTTCAAACCGACAAAGATGATTATCGTTCATAATCTGGTTTTGTATTCATTTTGAATGGAGGAGCAAAGGAGTCGAAAAGTTCCAAGCAAGAGACGGTTGTCGATTCCACGACGTAGGTCGAGTACATTGCGCTTCAAGCGCAAAAGAAGGTGTTTGGATAAGGAATTTCATTATTGAATTGGGAATGGTTCCGAGTGCCTCGAGCCCAATGGATCTCTATTGTGACAACAATGGAGCCATTGCTCAAGCTAAGGAGCCTAGATCCCATCAAGTCCAAACACATACTCAAAGCGTTATCATCTTATCTGCGAATTGGTGGATAGAGGAGATGTTAAGATATGCAAAGTTCATACGGATTTAAATATTGCCGATCCGCTGACAAAGCCTCTCATACTGACCAAAGCATGAGGCACACACAAGAGCTATCGGATAGATACCTAAAATGATTGACTCTAGTGCAAGTGGGAGACTGTTGGAAATATGCCCTAGAGGCAATCATAGAGATGATTACATTTCATTATGTTCATGACATTGATAATGTGTTATCTTGTTCCTAGAATAATATTGTTAATATTTATTATCAAGTATGTGACTTGGTTGTGAAACTCTATATTTACGCAATAATTATTCTTATATTTATCCTCGGTCGTAAACATATGAGGACACATATGAATAGACTAGCATATGTATTGGTTGATGACTATGTTTCACGAGTCATAGATATGGAGATATCAAACCAATAATATGGACACATGTTAGAGAACATGATGTTGGATAAGACCCACCTTGAGGCACTATTGAGATTGTTATGAATCTATGTGTCATTAGTTGGTCTCAAGCAATGATGATGTATAATCCTTAGACCGAGATCAAGATGGTTTCCTACATGTGTAAGAGCACGCTTAGGGGTTGCCAAACGCTACACCAGAATCGGGTAGTTATAAAGGTAGCTTTGGGTATGCTCAAACATGGAGAGGAATGTGACTGGTCGGATATGGGATTTGCCCTCCTAACATAACAGAGAGATGTCTCTGGGCCCCTCGTTGTGGTCGGATAAAGAAAGTGCATGGCCATGCCACTAGTAGTCGAAGTGTTCGACCACATAAGGTTATCTGATACTCGATCGAGAAAGTATTGATGCAAGTGCCCATCTTTACCACAATAGGTGCAATGAAATTTAACATAATTAGAATTCTTTTGAGATGACGAGCTAGCACCGACAACATTAGCAGAAGAGCTTTGCACAAAACCAACAGATTTAAACACAGTTTGTTTTGGTTCAGATTTTACTTCAAATTTTCGTGTTCAAGAAGCTTAACAACCTTAGGAGGATGATTCTTGGCATGCTCAATAAAATTAGATTCTAGACCTTGACTTTTAACACTCACTTTTGACTTGTCTAGGATCATGTTCAAATTTTTCTTGCCAAAGGAAAATCTCTAAAGTGTCCCTAAGATACTCATTTTCTTTAGCTAGAGGGGACAAGTTGTGCACTTAATGATTCATTCACAGCTTTCTTAGAAGCACTAGATCGAGCCAATTTTTCTTTTTCAGCAAACTCATTTAGTTGTCTGGTCAAAGCTTCTATCTCTATTGTAAGTTTAGGACAGTTAGAACAAGAAGCTATCTCATGATAAAGCATCTGTTGGACTGTTTCTTGAGAAGTTAAACCCTAGCGGTACGACCGCAAAACAATAGCGGTAGGTCCACAAGGGCACAAAGGAGGTCTTCAAGGAGTCAAGGGAGGTTCCTTGGACTCTTAGGAGGTCCAATGGACAAGGAAGGTCCAAAAGGCTCAGAGGAGGTCTTAACAAAGGCGGTAGTTCCGAAGGAGCAAACGGCAGTACCGCCAAAGTAAGCGGTGGCACCGCACAGGCGCGAGGGAGGTCAAAGGAGCTCCACATGGACATAGGGAGATCCATATGGGCATAGGGAGGTCCGAGAAGGCTCAAAGGAGGACTTGACAAAGGCGGTAGTGTTGGAAATATGCCCTAGAGGCAATCATAGAGATGATTACATTTCATTATGTTCATGACATTGGATAATGTGCTATCTTGTTCCTAGAATAATATTGTTAATATTTATTATCAAGTATGTGACTTGGTTGTGAAACTCTATATTTCTGCAATAATTATTCTTATACGATCCCTGGTCGTAAACATATGAGGACACATATGAATAGACTAGCATATGTATTGGTTGATGACTATGTTTCACGAGTCATAGATATGGAGATATCAAACCAATAATATGGACACATGTTAGAGAACATGATGTTGGATAAGACCCACCTTGAGGCACTATTGAGATTGTTATGAATCTATGTGTCATTAGTTGGTCTCAAGCAATGATGATGTATAATCCTTAGACCTGAGATCAAGATGGTTTCCTACATGTGTAAGAGCACGCTTAGGGGTTGCCAAACGCTACACCGTGAATCGGGTAGTTATAAAGGTAGCTTTCGGGTATGCTCAAACATGGAGAGGAATGTGACTGGTGGGATATGGGATTTGCCCTCCTAACATAACAGAGAGATGTCTCGGACCCCTCGTTGTGATCGGATAAAGAAAGTGCATGGCCATGCCACTAGTAGTCGAAGAGTTCGACCATGTAAAGTTATCGATACTCGATCGAGAAAGTATTGAATAGTCCATGGATGACACAACATCTCACCGAGTTCAACCGCACATCGTGAGGCAAAGGGAGTATACACGAGTAGGTCGCTCAGGTCGAACAGTAACAGACTGGTCGTATGGAGATACAAGCAAGTCGTAGACTGGTCGAACCTAATCACAGAGTGGTCAAAACCAAGTCGTAAGGAGTTACGAGTTGGTCGTGACCACATACTGAACTGATCAGATCTGATAGGACCTGGTCGTAAGTGATGAAGACCTGGTCGAGATCATATTGCATTAAGGTTCGTCCGATATAATTTGTGTGTATTCGGAATCGATATGTTCGCTAGGAGCCGCTACGACTCGTGGTCGGAAAGGGTTTCCGAGTCACAACCGAACTACACATGAACCTACAGGGTCACACACTTAATGGGTTGGAACAAACCAATACGAATACGATTCGTAAACGTGTCCGGATAGGATCCGTCACGAGCACTATATAAGGAGGTGCATGAGGCTGTTGGAAAGGATGCGAAAAACACCACCAAACCCTAGCCGCCATCTCCTGAGAGCTCACCGTGCGACTTGGTGCTAGCACACCGGCGCTCGGTTGTTCCTTCCTGGGCGTGTGGATACCGTGGAGGCGCTACTACGATTGTTGCGCTTTGAGGACGATCCGCGATCTTCACAAGGAACCGCAGACGTTCTTTGGAGGAGACGATTGACTCGACCACTACATCGACGCGCTCTTCGTTGGACCAGCCGCTCCAACCCTTCTTCCGCTGTTCTGCGCGTCTGTTGGTAACGATCTGTGATCATCTACTTGCTTGGCATCCTGGTTCGCGTGGTAGAAATTTTTGTATGTAGCTATCGTAGCCTACCCCGTGACCCAACAGGTAGTTCCGACACTACCACAACGGTACGACCGGGGGTCGGAAATACCGAAACAGAGGAGGTAAAACCAAAGCTAAGTGCCACAACTCAAACGGTCGGTACGACCGCTAGAGGTATGGCAGTAATACCTCGACCCGTGCTGAACCACCCTTGAGGGAGGTCCAGAGGAAGGGAAACAAGGCCAAACTTGGCTTTGAGACGCCAAAGGGTTTTAAAACGCAAACCCGAGCTTGTTCCTCAGCAGGAGGTCCAAAACAAGGGGAGGTCTAAACAAAGGATGAGATCTAAATGGAGAGGGAGGTTTTAATCTCAAAGAGATTCAAACCAATAAAAGAGGTTTAAAGGGAGGTTAGATCAAGAGGCACACAGAGAAGCTTAGGAGGACAACCAGGCCAAAGAACACCAAAGAACAACAAGAAGCTCCAACCAACAGAGAACACCAACAAGGGACTTAGTTCAGGTTTAATTAGGTCAAGTTAAACTCTTCAACTTCCAAAATACCAAGTTAAGCTTGAACAGGCAATTAAACCAAATGGTTCTTTTTGATTTTGAAAGCTGGCTAGAACTCTAGAATAAACGGGACGTTACGGTGGTGGCGTGACCAAAAGTGCTATTTAGTGGACTTATCCTATGGTGTGACAGCGTTGTTTTGTCACGTTACGAGTGGTGGCGTGACCAAAGGGGTCAGAATTGGAAATAAAGTGCGCCGGGGGTTAGCTTTAAAATAAAAATTAAAAAGGGGTTAATTAATAAAAAAAAGTTCAAGGATAGATCGATGTTGCGTGTAGTATGATGGCATAGCAATGCATGTGATGCCATGTATTCTTTCCCTATGGTCACGTAAAATAGATGAATAGTATTGCAGCGTTCCCAGCTTAGTTCGTCTATGTATGACTATTAACTGATGTTTGCTATTATGGTACTCTAAAAAAGGATGGTTCCGCAGACAAAGAAGCTGATTGATGAGCTTGGTGACATACGATACGATTATTTTGGGGTGTGTGCATAAAAAGGTAGTTTTGGGAGATTGGGTGGGTGTGGGATGACATAGTGTTTTTTGCTTGAAGTATCGAGGATTTCTATGTTGCATATTAGAATAGGCATCTTAATACTCTACATTGTAGAAGTTGTCAGGTAAGATGGCACATACATCTTTGTTATTTGACTTATTTCTATTTTGGTGTGGTTTTGTGCCATACTCATGAATTGCTTTTTTGTTTGTTGTTGTCCATATAAATTATATCGTTTTCCATCCCTTACTTTAAACATTGACAATTCTGTAATTGTGAGGGTTCAATTGATATTTGGGCACAAAATTGAGTTATATATACGTTTTTGTTGAAGTTCTTTCTTTTTTAAAAAAAATATATAAATCAAGTGGTAGATCTGTTGATTTGTTATACTAACTCCACTTGGTCCTTACTTTGAAGGTCTATATCACACCGCAAATAGGTGACTATAACCCAAAAAAGTTTCTAGCCATGGTCAATAGATTTCCTAGGGAAATAAACGAATACTCCTAATCAAAGGCAGGGTTAAGATACTATAACATCAAGGAATTGACCTTTTCATAACTTGGATGACAGTTACTATGAGTAAACGGAGAATTTGGGTGGCACCCAACATTCATTTTTTCTTGTATCGATGTGTAGAACCATTGGTTCATTCACCTGAGACACCCAGTTCTTCATTTAGCATTATCTGTGTGCCTTTTGGACTTATAGAACTTGACTCTAAATTCGTCTCTGAAACCTTTCTTCTAGAAATGCCTATTTAGTCATGTATGGAATGGTTAGTACTACTTTTGAGCGTAGTTTGTACCTATGGCTTGTAGTACTGACATTCCAATATTCTTCTCTTATTGTTGGATGTAGATAGATAAAGTTGTACGTGTTTGTACCTGTAACGTCCCGTTTGTCCTGAGTTTTTGAAAATTTTCAAAATTAAAAAGAACCATTTGGTTTTGATGAGAGTTCAAAGCTTACTTGAGATTTTTTTTCAAAAGAAACTTTAAATGACTAAACCAATCTTCAACTAAATCGGTTCGGTTTCATTTGGAGTTTGCTGGAGATTTTCCTTTTCTCTGTTTGCTCCGTGCTTTCCCTCGACCCAGTTCTATCTTTCTTCTTGGGAAGACCTCCTTGGTGCTTGGACCTTCCCCTAGTTCAGACCTCCTCTTAACCTCTCTGAACCTCCCCTTGTGCCCTTTGCTTGGACTTTCCTTTAGTCGAGACCCCCTTCAGACCTCTTTGTTGGTTTGAATCTCTTGAGACCTCTTTGTTGGTTTGAATTTCTTCAGACCTCTTTGTTGGTTTGAATCTCTTTTCGAGGTTTAGACCTCCTTTTGATCTAAACCACCTTCTCTGTTTAGACCTCCTTGTGGTCTAGACCTCATTCTCTGTTTGAATCTTCCCTTGGTTTTGACCTCCCCTTTGGGTCACGATCACCCCCGAGGTGTTCCAAGCTCGAGTTTGTGTTTCAAACGTCCAAGCTCGACCAACACTGGTAGCACGCGGCAACGATGCTGGGCAACGACGAGTGAGAACTTGTTAAGATGCTGCTGGAAACGAAGAGGGTTCTTCGTTAAGACCAAGGGAGTGTGAGGTGGCGAGCAAGGAAATGAGCAGTGAAGCAAAAGGAGAGGACACACACAGAAGACGCTGGGCTACAACAAATGTAACACGGCATGACCGAGCGAGACGGACGACGCTAGGACCCACCTATCAGCGTCAGCACAGCAATCGACCAAATGCGAAGTATGAGCCAATAAAACAGCGGACAGCTATGTCATTTTCACAGCAGTGTGGAAATCGCACACGAACGGCGACGTGGAACTCTGACACGAACGAAAAGCAACATGAGACAGCGCTGCGCAGCCGAAGAGACTAAATGAAAAACCAATAATCAAAACACACGAATAAATGTACGCGGTCACAAGGATGGAAAAAAAAGGAAATATACTCGTCTACTTGCCAAAATCAGGTTGGGCGAACGAAGCGCAGACGTAGCACTTTCGCGCAAGTTACACGGATAAATCGTCAGCAAGAACCCCTGGGAAGCCTGCTGAGAAAACATATGGACAAGGGCAGACCATGAGAGGATGAACGTATAGCATAGAGAAGCATGTTTCTCCTGGAACGAAAATAGTAAATCATAGGTAAGAGGGTAGGACGAATCGTTAGAAATGACCAACGCTGGTAGCACGCGGCAAGGTTGCTGGGCAACGACGAGCGAGAACTTGTTAAGATTATGCCGGAAACGAAGAGGGTTCTCCGTTAATACCAAGGGAGTGTGAGGTGGCGAGTAAGAAAATGAGTAGTGAAGCAAAAGGAGAGGACACACACAGATACTCTGGCCTACAACGAATGTAACACCGCATGACCGAGTGAGACGGACGACACTAGGACCCACCTATCAGCGTCAGCACGACAATCGACCAAAAGCGAAGTCTGAGCCAACAAAACAGTGGACAGCCATGTCGTTCTCGCTGCGGCATGGAACTCGCATACGAACGGCGACGTGGAACTCTAACACGAACGAAAGCAAGATGAGACAGCATTGCGCAGCCGAAGAGACTAAATGAAAAACCAATAATCAAAACGCACGAATAAATGTACGTGGTCACAAGGATGGAAAAAAAAAAGGAAATATACTCGTCTACTTGCCGAAATCAGGTTGGGCGAACGAAGCGCAGATGTAGCACTTTCGCGCAAGTTACACTGATAAACTGTCAGCAAGAACCTCTGGGAAACCTGCTGAGAAAACATATGGACAAGGCCGGACCATGAGAGGATGAACGTACAGCACAGAGAAGCATGTTTCTCCTGGAACGAAAATAGTAAATCATAGGTAAGAGGGCAGTACGAATCGTTAGAAATGACCCGCACTAGTAGCATGCGGCAAGGATGCTAGGCAACGACGAGTGAGAACTTGTTAAGATTCTGCTGGAAACAAAGAGGGTTCTCCGTTAACACCAAGGGAGTGTGAGGTGGCGAGCAAGAAAATGAGCAGTGAAGCAAAAGGAGAGGACACACACAGAAGACACTGGGCTACAATGAAGATAACACGGCATGACCGAGCGAGATGGACGACGCTAGGACCCACCTATCAGCGTCAGCACATCAATTGACTAAAAGCGAAGTCTGAGCCAACAAAATAGCGTACAGCTATGTCATTCTCGCAGCGGCATGGAACTCGCACACGAACGGCGACGTGGAACTCGCACACGAATGGAAAACAAGATGAGACAGCACTGCGCAGCCGAAGAGACTGGATAATCGAACGAATAACTCGTTGATTGAGCGATGACCGACCGTAGCTGAACCACGGCCCGGCAATCGAACGGCCGGGAATCTCTGGACGAAACAGGGGCTAAGCCTACGCATCGCAACTAACAAGACTCGGCAATAAATGGTCTCACCACGCCAACGCGCTGCGCTTTTGGCAGGCCGCGGTTGGTGCGATGAACGGATTCGCGGGTTGAGCGAGTGTCGAATCGAGCAACTCAAATTGACTACTGACCGCATGGACCAAACGCCGAAGCGGATCGGTCGCCGCACGAGTCAGAGATCGCAAGGTGACGTGGGTCGTGGGGGCGCTGAGCGAGCGAGGATTCTAGCCGCTTTAATAGGCTTAGTATACATATGCCCCATGCATATATTCTGGCATCATGCATGCATGGAAGTTAGCTCTTGCACTGAACCGATAATATTGGGATCATTCTGCCTAGGGATTACATTTCATGGGCAGCATGGATGCAAAGAAGCCCTATGTTGTCGTGGTCATCATACAGCTGATCTACGCGGGCCTGGTCGTCATTTCCAAGGCAGCATTCGAAATTTGAAATGTGCCTATGCGAAATTAAGAACTACCTTCACAATTTTATCGATTTTTTTTGGCATTGAAATGTACACAAAACAAGGTGTTTGCATGAATTCACCAAAGTGATGGTTTGCGCTAGATATGCATATTTAATGCCAACCTATAGACTTGGTATCTCCCCAGAGGACTCGGGCGGGCTTTTCGGGTCGGCCGAGGTCGGCCGAGCAAGACGGCCCAGACATCGCACGCACGCCACGTGGCGCGGCCGTGCAAGACGGCAGACGAACGGCCGGGCCGTCTTGGGCCCGAGGACGGAGCACGACGGGCGGCACGGCACGCAAGACGGAGTTGGGCGTGCTTTCGGGCGGCCCGCAGACGACGGTACGCGCCAAGACGCTGTGTTAAGCCCGTCCGCGACGCCCGCCACGACGGCAGGCTGCTTCAAGACGCGCTGCCGTGCCCGCAAGCTCATGACGCGCGCACAGCGCCACGCCACGCACACACACAGTGCTCGCCAAGGCGCCACGCCTG
Source organism: Phyllostachys edulis (assembly GCA_036346405.1). Lineage (NCBI taxonomy): Eukaryota > Viridiplantae > Streptophyta > Magnoliopsida > Poales > Poaceae > Phyllostachys > Phyllostachys edulis. Next base: position 70,806,622 of record CM070553.1, read on the forward strand.
CGCCCGCTGCAGCGTCTTGGCGTCGCCGCCCCCACCGAGGTGCCGCCCGCCCACAACGCCGCCCAAGCTTCTACGTCGCCGCCCCCGCTCGCGCGCGAGGTGGAGCGGTGGAGCAAGGCCGGCGGTGGGGAAGGTGGAGGGGGCGGTGGGGGAGGTAGAGCCGAGGCCGGTGGAGGCGGTGGGGGAGAAGGGGGAGGCCGGGGGCGGTGGCGGCGGAGCTCGGGGGCGGCGATGGGGGAGAGGGGAGGCGCTGGGAGAGAGGGGGTCCAGGGGGAGGCCGGGGCGGTGGGGGAGAATGGGGAGGCCGGGGGCGGTGGGGGCGATGGGGGAGAGGGGAGGCGCTGGGAGAGGGGGCCTGTGGGGGTCCAGGAGGCCGGGCGGTGGAGGCGGTGAAGGGGTGGCTGGGGCGGTGGCAAGGAGCTGGGGCGCGATGGGGAGAGGAGGAGCCGGGAGAGAGGGGTCCAGGTGGCCGGGCGGGGGGAGAATGGGAGGCCGGGCGGGGGGCGATGGGGAGAGGGAGGCGCCTGGGAGAGGGGAGGCCGGGCACTGGGAGAGGGGAGGCCAAGGCTGGGGGCCTGGAGGCGATGTGGCCTAGGGCTGGACCATGGGAGCTTGCCGATGGGGGGAGTGAAGCAGCTGCTCTGCTGTAGCGCGTTGTGGATGGGGGATTGGGGGAGCTGTTCTGTGAGTTGGGACCTTGGGGTGGATTCATGGCTCATGGTCTAAAGCCTCTAAGGGGTAAAGGGGATGGGCGCAGGAGATAAAAGCTTTCTGTCTAGTCAAGTACGTGCTGCGGCTGTTTGTGTTTGTGTGCTTATCTATCCATCCCTCTCTCTCTCACGAGATGGTCTAGATGACTAGATGAGCTGTGAACATCACTTGTATGCAGAGTTGCAGACATTGGATTCTCTCATCGAAAGAATATGCATGGATTAGGGAGTTCCAGCTCCATACATTCACCATCGGACAAAAGGAGTGAAAGGAAAGATGAGAGCTGACATGACAAAAGTAAAAAAATTTAAACGAAAGGAAGAGAGGACCATGGCCGTTGGTGCTGGAAAAGATAGGGAGAGGGAATCACGGGAAAAAGATAGTGAGAGGCAACGTTCGGAAACTCAATGATCAGAAACAACGTTCGGAAGCTCAACGTTCGGAAGCAATTCGTGCCTATAAAACTGAACTCTCACCGAACATTTGCCATCCACTCTCATTACCGAGCATTTGCCATCCACTCTTATTTCTTCTTCATTCATTTACTCTTCTCATTTCTTCAACAGCCATCTACTCTCCCTATTTATTCACCATCCATCCATTATGCTGCCAAGGAGTCGGAGCACCAAGGAGCTCCCGAGCGGTATGCTACCGAGGAGTCGGAGCACGAAAAGGACAGCGGGGCGACTTAGTGTAAGCTCTCGCCGTCGCTCCCCTAGTCCTCCTCCGGCTCCGACTCCGACTCCCGTTGATGCTCGCCAGTTCTCGCCAAGTATGGGAGACTACGGCATGGATGACCGCCATATGGACGATGCGGAAGGCTACGAGAGTACAGTATGTCCGAGCCAATGGGGACTCGAGTTCTCCCCGTCCACGACGGCAACATTGGCGGTCTGCGACGAAGGCGAATTGCTAAAAGCACATGACACGGAGCCAGAAATCCATGATGGCCAAACGGTAGATATCGCAACATGTAATTATTGCTGCTAAATTATCTGCTCAGACACCGCAGGGGACAGGCACTTGAACCGCACTACAAGGTATGCTTATGCAAGATCGGGCGCAGAGTCGAGGGAAGGAGTACAAACGCAGCTAAACTTCGAGGCCGATGGCTCTGTAAGTACTTGGGTATACAACCCGCTTTACGCCTGTGAGGAAATAGCTAGATATATTGTTGTGGAAGATCAACCGATTAGATGGGTGAAAGCCGCGATTCAAAAAATGATCCAACGCGGCTTTTGCCCACAAGACCAACATGTTAGTAGGAGAACCACTACATCCGATATTTTACGGCTGTACCATAAGGAACTAGCAGAGCTAAAAGAACAATTTCTACAAGTTTAGTTCTCTTTTGCTATAACTTCAGACATTTGGACATCATCACACCAGAGAAGTGCCTACCTTAGTGTTGTAGCCCATTATTTAGACGACAATTACAAACTAAACAAGAGAGTCATAGGGTTTAAACCAATTAACAAATCGCATGCACGGAGAGGCCATTGCGAGCGATACTATGCGTGCTTGATGATTTTAAGATAGATAATAAGATTGCTTCTATCACTCTTGATAACGATCGTGAACACGATCGCTATGAACATCCTCACCCCAAGATTGCAGACGATATTGGTGGTTATGTTCTCCACCGAGATGCGTATGCCATATCTTGAACCTTGTTGTTCAAGATCAGATGCAAGCGATTGGCGGATATTTGAACAAGATCTCATGACGCCGCTTACGCTACCTCACAAATTCCCCACAAGTGGCGGCCAGTTCATGAATATCAAGGCAGCCTAATGGGAAGGAACCAAGAAAATTCGGTCTTGACATGAAGGTGAGGTGGAACTCAACCTACATCATGTTAAAGAAGTTACAAGGGTACGAACATGTTATATCTGCTTTTGTCAATGCTAACTCTCAAAACAATGAATTGATAGTTACCAATTCAGATTAGCGATTGTTTGGTCATTTTCGACGCTTTTACAACCTTTTTATAGAGCAACAAAAATATTATCTGGTGTTTATTACCCTACCTCTTGCTTAGTTATAGAATATATTTGGTTAATTGCGCATAAGATTGCCAACTCTGGGAAGGATTCCATTTTAGGTCATCTTTGTTGCACTAATGGAGGAAAAGTTTATTAAATATTTTAGTTCTATTTCACATGTGTATTGTTTTGTTATTATTTTCGATCCTACCAAAAAGTTGCCAGGTTTGCAGATGGGTATGGAGGAATAGGTGAATGCCTTGGTCTTGATTACTCTAAGCTTTTGCACATGTCAAAGAGGAGCTTTTTCGTGTTTTCCGCATGTATCATGACAAGTTCGGTAGCAATGTGAGATCGAGACCGCATGCAGAGACGCAACAAGGAAAGAAAAGCTTGACATCCCACTTGTGGAGGAAGCTAAAGGGCAAGTCCAGTTCTTCGTCCTCTCAGTCTCAGGCAGCCCCCTCGTGGAATTCTGTCTCAGAGCTAAACCATTACCTAGAGCATGATTTTGCAAACATCGATCCTAATCTTTCCAGTGGAAAGATAGACTTGCTCGAGTGGTGGAAGAACAACAAGCGGATATTTCTGTGCTATCACATTTCGCACGGATGTTACTGCTGGTGCGGTGTCGATGTATCTTCGTATAACGTTCACATGGCAGGAGAATAATTGAAGAAAGAAGATCATCCTCACGCCTAAGATGGTGGAGGCAATCACATGCGCCAAGGATTGGGAATTGGCTAAAGAGCGCAACAAATCAATCGGAGGATCTTGAGATCGTCTGCGACTGTGACCTCGAATGCATGAACGATCTCGACATTGATGAGTAGTTAATATGTACACATGTTATTCTTGTACTCTTTTCCTTACTCGGGAACCCCACTCTGGGCGTAAGGTTTTTAACGAGGCAAGAACATTGTATCTCAGAAAATATCAAGAAAATTTTACTTTTTCCCTGAAATATTTTCGTGCCCATGTTTGTACGCAATTAATTCAATTTTAACTAGGTTTTTAATGAGGCGGGCACGACCGCGCGAAAGGAATGAAGATGACAATCGCCGCCGCCATCGCCGCCTCCGCCTCCACCGCCAATAGTTACTTAGGGCTGGGCTTGGGCTGGCACGGCACGACCCTGGCACGACGGGCTTTGGGTCGTGCCTGGGCCTGACCGAATACGAGGTGGGCCAAGACGCAAGACGCAAGACGGCGGGTGATCACGAGCCAAGACAAGGTTCAAGCACGCAGGTGGGCAGGCGTTGCAGTCTTGCCAGACAACCCAATTCCCACCTCTAATCTCCCCAATGTACATTAACTCTTCTATGCATATCGAGGAATCCAAAGTCAAAACCATGTATATATACAAGAAAGAAAAAAAAACACATGTATATTGTGTACCGCACAGGGGCCAGTAGCACTCGATGAGTTCTCCGTATGTCCATCCTAGATCGTCTTGCACGAATCTTGTATCACGGACCGACGTTTGCACATGGTTTCATTAATATGGGGTAGCTCATGATCTTCTTATCAATCTATTATCCACCTTTGCATCTGTACTCAAGCCAGTCATAAGCCAAACCGAAAGGTGAAAAAAGAAGACAAGCTATAACAACCACACTCAAGGTTCCGAATAAGATGGATAGCGCATGGAGCTCAATATGCTCGCAGAATATGTTTTAACCTTTGCATGACAATTTGTTTGTTATTGTTGGCTTTTGGCCGTTTTTTGTTTTAAGCTTTTAGCTGATGGTGGTGTAATGGCTGTGTGCATCCCTAGTTGGTGTAGAGGCCGGGAGTTATACTTCCATTATCTAAAAAAAAGCTAGGACCGATGACTGAATTATATTGGTCTCGAACTAGTATGTGCATACTTATCAATTCCATTCCGGTACCGACCGAAATAGCCGGAACATGCCATACCGGCACCCAAACCAGCACACCATAGTCTCGATCTCGTATCGGCCTCAATACCGGCCATTCCGGCCTATTCTGGTCCATTCCGACCATTCCGTCAGTCCGGTAAAAAAATTCAAAATTGAAGTGACCACTTGTTTGAATCAGTTCAGAAGGCCGAGTCCAATACTACTCTTTCGGTAAGTGAAATTATGCTAGATTAGTATGCTAGACTATGGTAAAATACATGAATTATGAACTCATGTTGTATTATTTAACTACGTACGACCTTTATATTTATGAAGTAATTGAACGATGTGTTATTTTTATTATATGGTTATGTATTTGATGTGAGATTCCAAGTGAAATTATGTGTATACATAATTACACCCACATACATACATACACACATATATATAGTCCAAAACGATATGTCGGAATAGATCGATACTGACGTATTCCATACCAAAAAACAAACCGGAATACCATCCGAAATGGAATCGATGTATTTGCCGAGCAGCCGAGCACGGTTTCTGACAGATAGAATCTCTCTCCACACGTGATCTTTGCATGGGTCGGCAGCTAGCTCGGCACAGCCGGTTCGAGGACCTTTCGATTTTGGCGCCACATGTGAGGAGGTGATCGCGTGTGTATATATTCACTACAACATGGCATAGTATTAAGGGCAATGCAAGCTACGGAAAAAGCGCTTTTCGACAATTTATCTGCCGAATGTGTATTCGGCACTTATTGCTCGCCGGTAAAAGTCTTCACGGAAAAACATTTCCCGGCAGATATGTGAATTCCCGGCAATTAAATGTCCTAGAAAGTTTTTTCCCCGGCAGTTATAGTTTCCCCGGTGTAACATCCCAATTTTTCTAAGCTTTAAAAATCCCTTGAATAGTTGGTAGAGAGAAAATTCACCATTTGGATTTATGTGAATTTAATTTAAAAGCTTAATATTGGACTTTGAGTAACAAAACCATTTAATATGACTAAAGCCAACATGAACAATAGTCAAAACTATTTTATTTGGATTCTTTGTGCTTGGATATATTTTCTAGAATTTTCTAGAATTTTTCCAAGATCATTTGCTAATTTCTATTGCCATTTGGAATTTCTGCTATTTTCTAAAAAGGAAAAACTAATTAAAATCTCCAAACAGTACTTGGGCCTAAACCCAAGCTCTTCCCTATTCTGGCCCAGGCGCTGTGCAGCCCAATCCTTCCTCGCCGTTGGATCAGCAGCGAACGCCTGGATCTCCACGCGCGCGCACGTCCCTCTCTCTCCACGCGCTCCGTTACTCCCCACCGTTGGATCGCAAATGGACGTTCAGATCTTGAGGGCTGTTTGGAGCGGTCCGAACGTCACAACGCATGTGGGCCGTGCGATCAAGTTTGGACGGCCCGATGGAGTTGTACTGTGCGGGTGGTCCGAACGTTCCCTTCGATTGTGGGTCGTCCGATCTAAAGCGGACGACCAGATCTTAGCCCTCGCGCGAGCGCCTCGCCCTCTCTCTCTAACACGTGGGCCCGCTATAGGGTCGTCGTCTCCGACACGGTCTCTTCCTCGCGCGACTCCACGACCTTCTCCGCCATTGCCGCTTTCTAGAAGCTCTACCCGCGGTCGTTTCTGCTAACAAAAACCCCCAGATTTCCGCACCAAACTTCATCGTTATCTTTTCCGCACCGACTCCGTTTGAATTTGAAACTCAAACTCGTCTCTATCCCGTTTATCTCGTGCGATCGTTTTGGGCAGTTTAACCCCGCCGCCGGCACGCCATCTCAAGCTCGCTCTGTGCCTATAAAAGGACCCCCTGCTTCGCCTTCGCCCCCTTTCCAAAACCCCTTGCTCAATTCCACCCGAGAGCCTCCGCATCGCCGCCGATTTAAGCTTTAAGGTCTTCTCGCCGCCGGCGGGATTTCTTCGATTACGCCGCCGCCGTAGCCGCCGCGTCGTCGTGGAGCACACCATCGGGATCGCCATCACCTCCTCTACCTCCCGGACCCTTCCCCGACGACAATCCCTCGCCAGAGCGCCCACCCGACAAAACCCGAGCTGCTCCACCGCTCCAACCTCGCCGCCGGCCACCACAGTCGTCCTCGACGTCCCGGACCTGCACCATGAGGTTCGCAATAACGCCAGCTACACACCCATACCACCCACCCTCACCGGCGATCACTGTAGCGCCGGTGACCATCGGGTCCAGAGCGCCGCCGCGTTGCCGCCAGCCACGTCAGCCGCCACCTCACCTCTGTGCCTACGTGGCATCCTAAGTGGCGCCGTGTCAGCCGCCACATGAGCACCCACGTGGCAGTCCAGGCCAGCCCAGATCCAAAGGCTCGGTGGACACAGTCCACCATGAGCCGTGCCTCTGACATGTGGGTCCCACATGTCAGATTTTATTTTATTCTTTTAATTTCCGGAATTCCTTCGCTGACGCCAGCATTGCGCAATAATCCATGTTTTTCTTTAAGAAATAATTTGGGAAATTCGCATAATTCAATTTCTAGGGTTATTCTTTAGATCCAAACTTCCAAACCTCATAACTTTTGCATCCTAACTCCAAATCTGCCCATTCAAATTTCTGAATTCGTCTAAAATCAAGATCTATTTAATGGAGATTTTTATTTTTTTTTTTGAGTTGTTTGCCTCTGTTATTTATTTATTTTGTTTGTTTGCTTCGTTTGCGAGTAGATTTCGACGCCCGGAGGATTTGCGAAGAAGAACACATCAAGACCAAGACCAATTCCTAGATCTATTCCAAGGCAAGTCATGCTTTGACCATGTTGAATCCCGTTTTCCAAATATTATTTTAATTCCAAGTATTGCATTTTATTTCAAGTAATTATTTAAATGATTTTGGGATTAGCTATTAAGTCCAATCTGTTATGCCTTCCTTGTGTAACTTTGTAACGTCCCATTTTCTTTTAAAGTCCTTGCCAAGTTTTCAAAATAAAAGTAACCATTTGGCTTTATTGAGAATCCAAAGCTTAACCTGAGATTTTTGAATCTGGAGAGTTCAATTGGAATTAATCAAACCTTAACTAAGCTCTTAGTTGGTGTTCCTTGCCTGTTGTAGCTCTCTGTTGTGTCTTTGTTTGCTCTTGGTTGTCTTTGTGTCCCCGAGCCTCCCCATGTGCCCTGGTTTTGTCTTCTCTTTTAACTTCCTTTGTTGGCTTGAATCTCTTTGAGACTCAGACCTCCCTTCTCTCTCTCTCATCTTTCCCTCTGTTTCGGACCCTCCGTGTTTCGGGTTTTCTTGTTAAGAACCCGGCTCGGGTTGGTGTTTCTAACCTCTTTGGTCTCTTCAAGCCACGCTTGGCTTTGCTTCTTTGGACCTCCTCAGGACCTCTCCACGCCTCTCGGAACCTCTGAGTTCTCTTGGGCGCTCGAGTTCCTCCGGACCTCCCAGGCCCCTTTGGGACCTTTCTAGACCTCCTTGTGGCTATTTGGACCTCCTTGTGTTCAAATAGACCTCCCTTGTCCCTCAGAGACCTTTACAGGTCCTACTGGACCTCCTCCGTGTCCTTTAAGACCTCCCTTGTTGAGATCTAGCCGCTCAGACCTCCCCTTGTTGAGATCTAGCCGCTCAGACCTCCCTTGTTGAGATCTAGCCGCTCAGACCTCCTTGTTGAGATCTAGCCGCTCAGACCTCCCTTGTTGAGATCTAGCCGCTCGCACCTCCCTTGTTAGGATCTCGCCTTTAGGACCTCCTCTCTGGAGATCTTAGCCGTCTGAGTTCTCCTTTAGTGGGATCCAAAGGTCCAGACCTCCTCGTGCCCAAGACCTCCTTAGCGCTTGGACCCATCTTTGACTCTCGGTCAGACGCTTGAGGCCTTGCCTTCTTAACCTTAGGACCATCCGATGTGGGTTGGATGGCCCGATCCTAAGGGCACGTTAGCTTGGTCCGAACGTCCCTTTCCTCCTTGCCGTCCGATTTTAATTAGATGGCCTAGTCTCGTTGGTCTGCTTCGCTTGGTCCGAACGTTCCTTTCCTTCTCTCGACCGCCTGATTCCAATCGAACGGTTCCGCTTTGATGCTGCGTTTGCCTTTGTTTCGAGTGACCTCCTCCCGTTGTTTTGCAAAGACCTCCTCCCGGCCCTTCTTGCCGGTCTTTTGTAAAGACCACCTCCTAATCTTGAATATCCTTGACCGTCAGACCTCCCGCACCTTTGATCTCGACCGTTGAGGTCCTCCCTTGAGATCTTGACCGTTAGATCTCCTTTGGAGATCTACTCATCGACCTCCTGCGCCCTTTGATCTGGACCGCTGAGGTCCTCCCTTGAGATCTTGACCGTTAGATCTCCCTTGGGAGATCTACTCGTCGAGACCTCCTCGCGCCCTTTGATCCGGACCGTTGAGGTCCTCCCTTGAAATCTTGACCCTTAGACCTCCCTTGTGCAGATCCGAGTGTTAGGGCCTCCTCGTTGTGAGCTTTGAGGACCTTCCAGACCTCTTCTTGAGTCCTTGGACCTCTGTCTGTGACCTCCCCTTTGAGTGTCTTGGACCTCTTGCCCAGACCTCGCGGTGGTCTTTGGCGAATGACCCTTTTCGGTGGGGCCACCTCTTTGACCAATGGTGCACCCTTTTGATCGGCCCCACTTGCCAGCCCTCTTCACCTTGTAATTATTGCTCTTGCCTCGAACTCAGGCGCATTTAATAGGTGTCGGGTCACATTAAATGCACCCATCCGAGGTACTTTATTTCAATTCTTTTTGGGCAAGCCCCGCCCAAGTAGTCCCGATTGCCAACACGCTCTGGGTTTCCTTGTGGTGCACACCACCAACCCCGGCTATATTTAGCCTGGGAGGGCAGGCCTTTGTAATCTTTTGCTCATTTCTTCCTTCCTTGCCTCCTCTGCTCGGTTCTTCCTTGCGCAAGACCCTCCCAAGGAGCTCTTTGAGGCAGTGTTAAGCCTCTTGGTTTCCTTTTGGCTGAGTTGGTTTGAGTTCCTTTTTGGTTCTTTTGTTGTTCTCTGGCTTAGTGTGGTTTTGCTTATTTGGTTCTCTTGCTAACGTGTAGATCACGAGTTCGAGGAGATCTTGGACCCGGCTCTCTTTGCAGAAGGCTCTCCACTGCTTGACCAAGGCAAGCCACAGACCTCCTTTTGATCATCTTGAACCAAGCTTTGCAAATGTATTTCGGTTTAAATTATCATGCATGGCTATGTTTATAAGAAAATGGTTTGGGCTATAGTTACTTACCTACTTGTCAGATGCCCCTTTATACCTTGTCTCCATCATGTTATCATGATTCACCTTGTGAGCCTTAGGGTGGATAATTTAGTTGGTGTTCTTTGTTATTTGCCAACATGGGGGCCGTAGGTCTTATATAGCCTCGCTTAGAAAACGTGGTTTGAGCGTATCATGCTTCATCTCCAATAATCTTGACTAATAAGTTATGAAATGTGTGGTTGGTGCCATTGTTGAGCAATGGCGGGATGCCTAAGTCAGGTCGATCTGTGGTGTGAGACCACTTGGTTAAAATTTGTGTGCCAAGACTGGGTGGTCTTTTGGCATGGGCTAATACAATTGTTTTGCTAAGGCAAGAAGGCAGGGAGTGAGTAGTGGGTGCTGTGCACACTGGTTTGTGGAAGTCTTGCCTTAGCACAATTAAGGACTTCACTTTGTATCTGTTTAATCGGGCCAATTAGTGCAACCACAAGATCATTTTATGGGAATGGTCTGGGCTGAATAATTAGCAATGAGATGGCTTGGGGCTATTTTGGTTGAGCGTGTGATTCGTTGGCGCAAGAGGGGCACCCCATAACCCCGTGGATTTCTAGACCATTTGGAGGATTATAAACCTTAGCGGGCAGCCCTAGTCGGGTTCAAAGCTTTGTAAAAGCCTTGTCGCTCTCTAGACTGCTCACCTTAGGAAGTGAGCAAGGGTGACCGGAACCCATCCCGCTAGAGAGATCGTGGATTGTGGGTAAAGTTGTACACCTCTGCAGAGTAAAAGATCTATTCGAATAGCCAAGTCCTTGGTCATGGACATGCTCAAGGAAATGGTGCAAGGGGTAGATGTTTCAAAAGCTTGTGCCACTGGACACTTCCGCGAGATGCTTTGGCTTTGCCTCGAAGAGACCTTGGCCGGCTCCAGAGGGGTCAAGGTTGGCTCGGGTAGTGGTCCAGGGGTTGGTTCGGACCTCTGGAATGGGTGTTCTGGAGTGGGTTTTGGGTGAGGACACAGCCCTTTGGTGTGATCGCACCTCCCCAATTTTTGGTTGTGGCCGTGAGTTGGTGCTCACACCACCTTTTATTAAAACATCAAAAGTATTATGTATTATGGTTTTACCTTGTCGCCTTTCAATCTATTATTGCTATTATTGTCAAATTTGGCTTTATGCAACTAACCATACAGCTCTCCATTGGTAAGTCCTTGCATGAATATTATTGCATCTTCGCTCTCTGTGACTTGCTGAGTACATTCCAAGTACTCATGGCTTAAGCCCTGTGTCAAAGCAGATTATGAGGATGACCAAGTGCGAGCGGTCTGGCAGACCTCTTCGAGGAGGAATTCTTCGACGACTAAGATGCCTAGGACGCCCTCCACCCGACACTGTGGGGCTTGTTGGATGGCTTGCGTGTTTTGGTGTTTGAGCCCTAGAGCTCCTTGTCGCCAGCCAGTAAGTCCTCATTGGTTTTGTAAGCCCTCGAAGGGCGACCTCTTGTTAACAAGCTTGACCATAAGGTCCTATTATATAAAGTTTAATTTGTCCCTTCATCTTTGTTTGACCTCGTGGTTGTGGTATTGGCTTGTGTTCTTGTGCGAGCTAGCTCGATTGTCCCGGGACTAGCTCAGATGCACAAAGGGACCACCAGGAGGTCCTCACGGACTTAGCTCGAGGTCCCGCCGACCTCTCTTGGTGATGTGCTGGAGGTGCTACTGAGCAGGTGGCGGCCACGACCTCCAGGAGGTCCTCAAGACCTCTGGGAGGTCGATGGCGAGACCAAGACCTCCAGAGGTCCGAAGACCTCTGGGAGGTCCCGCACCTCCTCGGTAAAGCTCCATGCGGTGCTACCACATCCTTCCGTGGTGACTTCGCAGCGCAAAAAAAAAATGGTCCTCCCGGACCTCTTGCGGTACATCACGGGGTGGGTCGTCACAAACTTGTTATGCCTTGATCCTTTGTCACCCTAGTTGATATTTAGTTGGTAAATATTATAGCACCAACGTGGGTTGATTAGTACGATTAGATTGCTTAGCCATGCCACGAATCACCGATCCATGTAAAGTGCAATTATTAACCTGACTAAGTGACTATGTAATTTTGTAATAATCTGTGTGCACTATGTGTCCTCGTGGCATGTGTTGCACTTAATTCAACTGGGTGGGAAAAAGGTTTAGGCTGAGGCAAGTGGAAGGAACTGTGTGACATGGTGGCTATGTGATATGGGTTTGTGAATCTGTGTGTCATATTTATCTTTGTGCCTTAGTGAGAACAATGGAAGTCTTGCCTCGGTCATTTAAGGACTGAACTTTGTGCGCCATTGAACTGAGCCCCCCCTGTACGACCACATGCCTGTTATGGGACGGGCCTAGCATAGTAAGATACGAATTCTTGGCATTGTTTGCTCAGGTGGTAGGTTAGGCTATGTGAATAGGGTGGAGGTGTGTGCTACCACGTAGTCGCATCGCGGGACGGTTCGCCGCTTCCCTGTCCAACGGTGTGTGTTGTACCTTACACTGTGTATGGTTTGGTATGGCGTAGGCACATCGGGAGCATCTATGTTAAGATGAAGTTTCTGAAATGCTTTGTTACGATTAGTGCTTGCAACACTAGTTGTATCTTGTGGGTAAAGTGTACAAACTCTGCAGAGTGTAAACAAATCTATTCAAATAGCCGCGTCCTCGGTTATGGACAACGTTCGGGGATTTCACACGAGGGGTAGATCTTCATAAAACTGTGTGGGAAGGGAGCTGTGTGATTTAAATCATATAGCTATGTGAATAATCTGTTTAGGCTGTGTGTGTCTTTGTGAAATCAACTGTTCAAATTATTATTAATGTCTATTTGTTTTACCTGTCTTCAAATCTATTATTGTATTCAATTGCAAATATTGCATTTCTGCAAAAGAACCACAAAATGCCATTCTCTTGTAATAAGCCCGCATGTATACTTGCATTTCTGTGGTATGACTTGCGAGTACGGTGTGTACTCACGCTTGCTTTAAAATAAATCAAGCAGAAGAGGAGGAGTCTTCACCAGCATTCGAGGAGGAGTTTATCGAAGGTGCCTGATCATGGGGTCTTGATCCCAGTCGGTTGCCTGTGGTGAATCGATGGGACACCGCTGCCGTTTTTGTTTCCGCTGCTTTATTTCTCTGGTAGCCCTGCGTGGCTTAATAATTGTAAACTCGACCATAAGGTCAAACCATTATTTATTAATCAAACTATGCGTTTATGTTATTATTCACCTGTGTGGATCGATACTCATCTTTGTTGATACTGTGTGCACTAGCGTGATCCTAGACTAGTGCATAAAACACAGAGGGTCCAGAATTGTAATTTTGGGTCCCGACACCCGGCAGTTAGCTATTTCCCGGTAGTTAGAGGTATTGCCGGCAGTTAAAGGTATTGCCGGCAGTTAACCTACCCTTGATTGCCGTTTTCCCGGCGATTAACTCCGCCTTGATTGTCTGCTTTCCCACGCTAGTTGTTTTCCGGCGATTAGAGTTTTCCGCGCTAATTGCCCTAAATAACTTTGTTTCCTCTAGCATGGTAGTTGGAGTTTCCCCGGCAATTATACATATTGCCGGCAGTTACTACGCCTTTGATAGTCTTTTTCCCGGCAGTTAAATGCCCTGGATAACTATTACTACCATAATTTAATTATACCGTCCGGAGTAGTGAATTTAATATTTTCCCAATAGTTTGCAACATTCAATTGGAATTTACAAAACATACAATTTTCTCAATCGTACCACTTAGAAAACATCGTGTCAACAATCAAATACAGCTGCAACACATAGATGAAATTCAGATAATGCAAAATACATAAACCTGTCATATGAAATTACTGATAAGCACAACAGTACATGTGCAGTACACCATACACATGCAACTTCAAAATTCTGAGCATTCTAATATAGCCACGGTCTCCTTGGCATGTACAAAATATCCACACAAAATAAGTCAACAATACTAGTCTATCCTTGACACATGTAAATTCTTCAACCCCTTCTACCACAATACATGGAGGTTATGGAGCTGGATTTACATGGAGGAAAAATGATGAGGGTATTTACATGGAGGTTATGGAGATGGATTTCTCCATTTATGGGCCAACTTATCGCCTGACATGGAAAGAGGGGGCTCTTCAGGAGTGCTTATGTATTGCAGAATTCTCTCTACTGATATGATATCGTTCTACAAATTGCACATGCTCCAGACAACCCACGCTTGCAGCGTGTTCAGATTAAGCCCATATGTGACTGCAAGACCAACAATTCCTGAAAGTAGGGTGTAATTTTTTTTTATAAGCTAAACATCAACTCAGCTCTCATCTATTACCATCTATTCGATATAAATACTGTTCATAACTAACATCGTACCTGGATCGATGAGACCAGTCGGCAGATTGATCAAAAATATCAAAGAGAAGGCAATTGTAAGGGATGACAACATATCCAGGCGGAAGCAAAGCCACTGCATTGCTCCAGCGTTGTAGAAATTTGGTCGAGAGTAGGCATCCATTAGATGGCTATTAGTTGATACAAACTGATTTTTAGGCCATGCTGTAGATTTGTATCTGATTCTCAGTGTAGACTTATCGGATTCAATATGCCGCATGCCATCTGTGTTGGACCTATTTATCTCTAGGTTATTATTCTGAATATTTTCATCACCTCGCTGGGTACTAATAGTAGGTAGCATTTTTTTCTTGCTCAAATTCCCAGCCGAGGATAGAAAATCTTGATGCATATCTTTAGAAGCAAAGATATCCACAGTAGATTTTGAATTAGCAGCACACGAATCAAAATCCTTGTGTTCTTCACATGGACCGCTGTTGCAGACCTGATCACCTTTCTGCCCAGGTATTGGTTTAGGAACATTGGTCATATTGCAGTCAACAATCAGAATCTCCTGGGTTTTTCCATTTTCATCTGCATTTGGCGTCAGAGTTACTTCAGAAAGTTTTGGATTGCATGGGATTTCCGTGCCATTTCCTTCTTTGTTTGCCCTAATCTGGGAAACTTCAGGTAAAGCCGTAACATCCACAGAAGCATTATCTGAGATATTTGAGGTTGATTCATGATATAGGATGACCCCTGTAAATCTGAGGACAACACAGCCACATTAGCTTATTTTATATTTTAAAAAAATCCTTGTTAGGAACTTACCAAGCTCTATCATACCTTTTGTGAGTGGATCAGTAATTTCCTCTGTAACTCCTTTCTTGCCAGAAGGTGAGTTGCGTTTGGAATTGCTTTCTTGGGCACTTTTCGAAATACTTGATCTATCAGCATTCTTCCCTTGAGATGATTGTTGCGTGCAAGCAAGTAATCTTTTGGAATCAACACTTCGAACAAATGAAATAGAGCAACAATCACTTGAGTCATCCTGCTTCATAGAAACAGTTCTAGATGTTGTTCTATGGTCTGAACTTTTCACCTTATCCAAGCACTTTAAACAATCCCATCGTTGAAACTTTGCTATTGAAAATGGGCACGGACTGTTATAGCATTCATTGTATTGTTGCTGACCATGGAAAATCTAAGACAGCAAAATTTTGGATCCTTCTTCTGAACAAGAGCAACATACCCTCTGACATAAAAATAAATCATCAATAAGATGCACACCTTATGCATAGCACAATGTTTGCTTTAATGAATATACAGGGATAAACTCATAAAAGGCCTACAGAATCCAAAAACACTTCAACACCAAGTGTAGGCAGTTTCTTTCATAGCTTGTACCACAAACCTTGTTGCCCAGAAAAGGGCCTCCATTGACATGCGCAACAACTAACACACTGGATAAGTATCATATTCCGATGTGCATGAACTAGTAGCTATTGCAAATAGATATGATAACACCAAGAGAGAGAATTTCTACAGAGTACAAAAACAAATGATTGTCCTCTCATCTTGTGAGCATATATGCAATAATTATTTGAATTTTTATATTTTTCTAGAATGAATTCTCCTTGTAAACAACCTGATGAATTATAAGCTAGTATGTAACTGAATTGAGGATGCATGACTAAAATAATCAAGTATATTAATGTCAAAACATGCAAATTGGGAGTGCAGAGGCATAGATAAATAATTATTGAAAGTATAGGGACTCAGTGACCAATTTTATAGTAGGGACCAAAGTGAAATGTTTCAGAAAGTACTAGGCTCTAGCAGGGTTTTGAAAACCGGTATGAAACCAACTAGGCCCCAGATTTTTTTCTCATCAACAAGAAAAGAAACAAATGAAAAGGTATCCTTTTTGTGAAAAACATATGCCAGTGAGTTACCAGCATAGTGGGAAAAATATATTAATGAGCCAAAAGCTTGCATACCAGCAATAAAGGAGTTGAATGATAAAGGATGCAATAAAGGAGTTGAATGATAAAGGATTGGTTAATTAGTTCAAGCAACCTGAATGGGGCGAATGGTTTATATATATTTACTCTAGAATCTCTGAACACTCCAAATGACTGACCATGGAAGTCTTAAAACAAACAAAATGTAAATTTGGATAGAGGCAGTCTATTCTAACCACACCCCCTTACGTGCAACAAACCTTATAACAAGTTCTATAAGGAACCATGGCATAAGAAAAATAATAATAATGTTAGGCCCTACTAATCTGAGAACCCAAATTGTTTAGATTCATTTCATTAGTGATCAGCCGGTTCCGTAAAAATATTAGATACAAATCTACAGCATGGCCTGAATGCATGCACCACACATATGAGACAAATATGAACAAACACATAATCAATAAAAATTTGGTCGAGAGTAGGCATCCTTTTCTAATTGATTAACTTATGCTTCGTAATAATAAGACAAGTATAAAAGATATAACCACCACCAATTCACTAATAGAACTTGCTATCCCCGAATCGAAATTGAACAAAGACAATAACAGTACACACAACACAAGTGCCTGAAGTTAATTCTTGAAAGAAGACTGGAATAACAATTGAAACAAAACTCAACCATCCAGGCAAAAGTTGGTTACTTTTCTATCTGTAGGACTATAAAGTATAAACACTCTTAGTGTCTTAGTTCTTCCAAAGAAATCACTTCAAAGATAGTTTCACATGTCCCAACCAAGAAGGTTTTCTGTTCTCGCTTTCACTCAACAACTTCTACTATGCTACAAGTTCCATTTTTATTTCCAAGTAACATACCTTTTGTATCCCTCTTTTTTCTTTTTCTTTAAAACCTTTCACGATGATCCAAGTCGAAGGTATGACATGATTTTAGCAATCCCGCAAGCCACGTAACCATCCACATCGACAAGAACCATCTCCTGCAGAAGCAAGAAGAATGTTGGAAAAGACAAGGAAAAATTATAAGAAACTTCAATATCGTATATGTCATATTGTCATAATACCTCCGAATAGGGCAATCACTTTTGCTCTGTGAAGAGTTGTCGGAATATCATTGGTAAGTCCATCCTCCCGGTTGATTACATGAAATTTATTACTTTGCTCGCTAAAATCAATACACTACTACAAAACAAAGCTATAGTAGACGCTTATCACGCATTTGCCTTTGGAACCGCCTCGTGTTGGCTATTGCTTGCACTGCGGGTGGCGCGGAAGAATATCACGAGCGGTATTTTTAGAACCGTCGTGATAGTCATCTATCACAGACGGTTTGTAAATAGAACCGTCGTGATATTACATGACGGTTCTATTCACAAACCGCCTGCGTGATAATCACCCAATCACGCATTTGTTCTATTTAATAACCGTCATGTAATATCACGAGCGGTTCTATTTACAAACCGCTGCGTGATTTGGGTGATTATCACAGATGGTTTGTGAATAGAACCGTCAGGTAATATCACATACGGTTCTATTTACAAACCGTCAGTGATAGATGACTATCACGCACGGTTTTATTAAGAACCGCTCGTGATATGCCCATCGCGTATAAATTGAGCGCGACACATCCTCTCGCCAAGACCGCCAGTGTCCACTTGCCGCCTGACCGCCGCTGTGCCTCTGCCACTCCTCCGCTGCAAGGCGTTTGGATAAATATAATCAACTGCCCTCTGCTGGGCTCCACTTAGATCTGGTAGCTAGCTTCTCCTCCCAGTGCGGTCACTTCCTCCCTAGCTCCTCCAATCTGCGATTTCTCCCTAATTAAACAGATGAAGTAATATCTGATTATCCTTTTTCCACTCTATTGATTAGTGAATTTCCGACTTTGCTACTCGTACATAGACGCTAATGTTTTGTTTTCTTTGTTGTATTCCTTAATCGGAAGCATAGGGTTTAGGTTTCAATTAATACTACTTAATGGGAAAAGGCAAAACGTCGTACATCTAGCTCTCAATTTGATGGACCCTATTTGTAGAAAATGAAAAGCAAAACATGTAGCCTTTAATTAATCTGTGTAATTCCTTTGTGCAACGATGAGACAAAACGAGTAAGTACGTGCAAAGAAGTGAAAGTCTTAATCGTAACTAATTTCATGAGTAGTTTTCAGAACAGATTAAAAGAAGAATTTATGACACACCAAGA
This sequence comes from Phyllostachys edulis, assembly GCA_036346405.1. NCBI lineage: Eukaryota > Viridiplantae > Streptophyta > Magnoliopsida > Poales > Poaceae > Phyllostachys > Phyllostachys edulis. The sequence continues at coordinate 70,824,911 of CM070553.1, forward strand.
TAAGTCACATGTGCAATGATGTATTTTATATTTCCTCCATTTATATCCATGAAGAAACGCCATCACAAAGGGTTTATTGTTTCAATTATATGAAAACGGATACCGCAAGAATCGCTCGGACCAACTTGCTAGTTATTAATTAGGATCTTCCTCTTGTCTTTTGTCTCGTATCTAATCAACAATCATGCAGATAATCAATAATTATCCGTTCGCCACTTAGAGAGGAGAAGGTTGGACCCTTGCCCTAGCGCCCAACACCCGCCACCTCCTCCCCATTGCGCCACCTTAGAGAGGAGAAGGAAAGGAGAGGAATCGTATTTTCTTCGTGACCTCCGAGGGTAACGATCTATAACCCTTTATATTTGCTATAAATTAATCGCTAATCAATTTTGACACTAATTTGTTACATGCGTAGTGTAGATGGATCGGCTGGATGTACAGCAGAACCGTGTGAGTCAAGAGTACATTAATGGCGTGGTTGCTTTTAGAAGAGCCACGAAAGGTGATATGTTGAAGAAGGAGATAAATTTTATGTAATTGTCCATGCATTGATTATGTAATTTGAAGATGTTTAACAACGCGCGCAAATAGAAGCGCACTTGATTCAAGGGTTTCACAAAAGGGTATACATGTTGGACCACCACGGTGAAGAGCAGATTATTACACATGAAGTTAGTAATGACGGCACCGCCGAGGAAGTCAACGATCGCCGGATGTGGATCAGATCTTGCTTTTGATGAGGATATGTCACACGATGACAACTGGATCGGATGCTACGCGATGCGTAAGAGAACTACAGATGAGAGAGAGTTTTGTAAATTCGAGGGCTTAAGGAGGACTCGGTGAGACCTTTGTTCCTGGTTGCAAGCCGAATATACAAGGTTGTCAACCGTGCTTGAACCGCTGAAATTGAAGGTAAGCAATGGTTGGTCCGATAAGAGTTTCACGGCGTTGTTAGGTCTCCTAGCGGACATCCTTCCGGAGGGAAACGTGTTGCCCAAAGACCACCTATCAAGCAAAGAAGGTTATTTGTCCATTGGGAATGGAAGTAGAAAGAATACATGCATGTCCGAATGATTGTATCCTCTACCAAAGAGTATGCGACATGCATGTATGTCATGTGTGCAAAGCATCCCGATACAAGCGTCGAATCTTGCTAAGGTGAAGCAAGGACCTCTGCTAAGATGTTGTGGTATCTCGCTGTGATCCCACGCTTGAAGCGTTTATTTGCGAACGCAAAGGACGCAAGATTGCTGCGTTGGCACTCAGAGGAGCGTAAGAGAGATGGAAAGCTAAGACACCCTGCTGATTCTGCCCAGTGGAGAAACTTCGATCGGAGCTTCGAAGAGTTCGGTGTGGAACCGAGGAACATAAGGTTAGGGTTGAGTACAGATGGAATGAATCCTTTCGGTAACATGAGCAACTGACATAGCACCTAGCCCGTGAATCTATGTATGTACAACCTTCCTCCTTGGCTGTGTATGAAGCGGAAGTACATTTTGATGTCACTACTTATCCAAGGGCCGAAGCAACCTGGGAATGATATTGATGTGTACCTAGCACCATTGCTGGAAGATCTTGTGACACTGTGGAACGAAGGGGTACAGGTATGGGATGCGTACAAACGAGAGAACTTCACTTTACGCGCCATGTTGTTCTGCACCATCAATGATTTTCCTGCCCTTGGTAACCTGTCGGGCTTCAGTACAAAAGGAGCCAAAGCCTGTCCACACTGCTTAGATGCTACAGAGAGTGTATGGATGAACAACTCGAGCAAAACTGTGTATATGCATCACCGTAGGTTCCTTCCCAGGAGTCACCCATACCGCAAGATGAAAAAACAATTCGACGGAAATAAGGAGAACGATTCAGCTCCAAGGGCTTTTAGAGGAAAGAGGTCTATGATATGGTTAAGGATATCGATGTTGTGCTTGGGAAGGGCGAAATTAAGAACCCGTGAGAAGAACATCCGAAGAAGCGGTCAATTTTTGGGACTTGCCTTATTGGGAGCACTTAGAAGTTCGCCATCGCATCGATGTCATGCACGAGAGAAGAATGTATGTGATAGCTTGATTGGTCTCTTCTTTGAACATTAGTGGCAAAACAAAGGATGGTGTTAACGCACGGCGTGACTTGGTTGATATGAACATAAGGACTGAGTTAGCACCGTGAGAGACCGACTGAGATTTAACGTATTTTCCCCAACTTTTGCTACACTCTATCCAAGGCCGAGAGAAATGAATCGTGCGAGCTTGCATGGAGTGAAAGTCCCATCCGTTACTCCGCTAACATTAAGAACCTTGTTTCTATGCAAGATTTGAAATTAATTGGTATGAAGTCTCATGATTGTCATGTGTTGATGACACAAATGCTTCTCGCTGCAATTAGAAGTATCTTGCGAACAAGGTCCGAGTGGCAATCTTGAGGTCGTGTTATTTTTCAACTCAATTGCTCGAAAGATCATTGATCCCCAAGGACTAGATGCTCTGCAGCCGAGGTGGTGACCACTCTATGTCATCTTGAGATGTATTTCCCTCCGCCATTTTTCGATATCATGGTCCATCTCATTGTTCACCTTGTGGGAGAGATAAAGATATGCGCCCCTGTGTTCTTCGCCATATGTACCCGCTCGAGAGGTACATGGGAATTCTCAAGTCCTACGACGGAATCGATCTCGACCGGAGGGCAAGATCATCGAAGGTTATGCAACCGAAGAGGTCATTGAGTTCTCGCGTCGACTACATGGCTCGTGGAACCGATAGGTGTGCCTCTATCTCGCCATGAGGGGAGACCGATGGTATCGGGACCATCGGAAGGAAATCAATAACTCCCGATCTGGATACATACGCCAAGCCCATTTCATGGTCTTGCAACACATGACCCAAGTGTCCCGTATATCGACGAGCACAAAGACATGGTGCGCCAATGTAATCCGCACCGGTCGGAGGTTTGGATCACGAGAGCACAACCGCTCGGTTCAACGAATGGTTAAAGGTGCGAATCATCGGGAGGTCATCAAGTGATGATACGCCGCTATGGTTGGCACGAGGGCCACAATTTACAATTGTCACATGGCAAGGATACGACATCAATGGGTACACATTTTATACGGCAACTCAGATAGGAAGAGCATACCCGTATTAGCGGTGTCCGTGATAGATGCATTCAAGACCGATGGGATGAGGAGCTCCTACTATGGGCAAATAGACGAGATATGGGAGCTCGACCACGTGCTTTTCAAGATCCCCTATTTCGGTGCCGCGGGTCCATCTCGCACAGTGAAGGTCGATAAATGCGGTGTCACTACCGTGGACCTCGAACGTGTCGGATATAAAGACGAACCATTCGTCTTCAAGCTAACCAAGTTGTTCAAGTCTTCTATGTAACCGACCGGCAAATAAGAAGCGCCACGTAGTTCTTCACGGAAAAAGGAGGATTGTCGGAGTTGAGAATGTAGTGGACGAGGAAGAATACAATCAATTTGACGAGTTGCCTCCTTTCGAAACAAAGATTAGGCTCGAGGAAGAACCCGGTGAGGAAGCTAGCTATATGCGTGTCGATCATCATGAAGGCCTATATCTTAATTAAGAATTTACTCCAATGTAATTAATTTATTCCATAACATCATGTGTTATGGACTTGTAATCTCTCATATATTTTGATGTCAACGTGAAATTGTCATGTGTTGATGTGTTATGGACTTGTCATATTTGATATTGATGTCAATGTGGACGACATTGTAATGTGGAGTATCAAAATTGTCATCATACTTGATTTCGAGTTGAGTTGAATTAGATATGAAATTTTGAAGTCAAATGTGTTATGAACTTGTTATGGACTTGTCATATTTGATATTAATGTCAATGTGTGGACGACATTGTAATGTGGAGTATCAAAATTGGTTTCACTTGATTTGGAGTTGAGTTGAATTAGATATGAAATTTTGAAGTCAAATGTGTTATGAACTTGTCATCATACTTGTCACCGGTTAGAATTCATATGGACTTGTCATAATTGTCATCATACTTGTCTCAAAGAAGTTCACTATGTTTTCTCGTGATATTTATGTCTCACCGTGTTCAAGATGTTTTGTCGAGGATATCATAAATTGGCCTCGGGTTGTAGGCTATCACGACGGTTTTATTATACAACCGTCAGGAATATTATCACGACGGTTCAAATGAGAACCGCTCAGGATATATATCACTGACGGTTCTCATTTCAACCGTCTGTGATATACTTTTTATAAGGCGGAAACGCTAGGTTTTCCTCTCACTTCTCACTTCCTCTCCGCGCCTTACGCTCTTGCGCTCGTTCGCCTCCTCTAGGGTTTAGGGCTCGCCTTCACGCCGACCACGACCTCGGCGCCGCCGCCCGACATTGGTGCCCCGACCTCTGCCTCCGCCGCCCGACCTCGGCGCCTGACCTCGGTGCCGCCGCCCCGACCTCGGCGCCTGCTCACCTCCCAGTCAGAAGCCCGACGTCGCCGACTTGACCTCGGTGCCACCGCCCCGACATTGGCGCCTCGACCTCGACGCCGTCCTCCTCCCGTGTCGGCCTCCTCCTCTGCACCGCCTTCTCCCGCGCCCTCCTCCTCCCGTGTCGACCTCCTCCCCAGCTCCCTCCTCCCGCATCGGCCTCCTCCCCGTGACTGCCTCCCCAGTTCTTGTGCATCCTCTCTGTGAGTATTGCTCCTCTGTGGCGATTCGGTTGATCTTTGCATATATATATATATATATATATATATTTTGCAATGCTAGTTGCAAATTAATCGCTGGGCTTTGTTGACATGCTCGTGATGAACTCCGCCTTATAATGAGATTGAATGTGATAGTTAGTTCATACTTGAGCTCTATTGTATTACTTGCTCTTGTCAATATGTTGTATTTGTTAATTGGTTACTTTCGGTTCAGCTCATAGTTCTATTGCAAATTGATCAGTTGTATTGACTAGTTTGTGATTCTTCTAGTAGTATGTATGAGCTCATTCAACTTTTCATTTGCCATCTTGATCTCTCGTAGTCAACCTCTGCTTGATCGAAGTTTAATCTGTTTTAGCTAATGCTTGAGATCATTTGACAGCTTAAGCAAAGTATTGTTTAGAGCTCATAGTTTGAATTTATATTATCATATTCATTTCATGAAGAGTATAGACAATAGGATTGAGATGGCAAAGACTTGTTCTTTAGCTACTCTCCTTCTGAGAGCACATAATATCATCAATTAATATGTTGGAATAGTGTCTGTGCACCGTGAGTTCTTTTCCGGCATCCTCTCTGTGAGTATTGCTCCTCTGTGGTAGTTCGGTTGATCTTTGCATATATATATATATATATATATATATATATATATATATATATTTGCAGTGCTAGTTGATACCTTGATCTGTATTAGTTCTGATTTTTGAGTCTAGTACTGAAGATATTGCAAATTGATCAGTGGGCTTTGTTGACATGCTCTGTGATGAACTCTGTCTTATACTGAGATTGAATGTGATAGTTAGTTCATACTTGAGCTCTATTGTATTACTTGCTACCGCCAATATGTTGTACTTGTTAATTGGTTACTTTCGGTTCAAATTTCATAGTTCTATTGCAAATTGATCAGTTGTATTGACTAGTTTGTGATTCTTCTAGTAGTATGTATGAGCTCATTCAACTTTTCATTTGCCATCTTGATCTCTCGTAGTCAACCTCTGCTTGATCGAAGTTTAATCTGTTTTTAGTAATGCTTGAGATCATTTGACAGCTTAAGCAAAGTATTGTTTAGAGCTCATAGTTTGAATTTATATTATCATATTCATTTCATGAAGAGTATAGACAATAGGATTGAGATGGCAAAGACTTGTTCTTTAGCTACTCTCCTTCGAGAGCACATAATATCATCAATCGCATTTCCTTAGAGAAGTAGGCTCGGGCAAAAGATTTGTATCACTAGTTTCTATCTATACAAAGATCACAAGAGAAGCCGGTGGATTAAGGAGTGTTAGGAGTGTTAGAATAGAAGCTCGTGGATTAAGGAGTGTTAGGAATGTTAGTAGTCAGATGAGCTCATTCAACTCTTCATTTGCCATCTTGATCTCTATAGTCAACCTCTCACTTCTTCCCGAGAGCAAGTAAGCGAGATGGCAGAGGCACTGTCTTCGCCGCACACCGACGCCGCAGATGGAAGAGGGCGCCGACGAGGCCGCCAACACCGACCTCAGAGATGGAAGAGGCGCCGACGAGGCCGCCAACACCGACCCAGCAGATGGAAGAGGCGCCGACGAGGCCGCCGTCACCATCGATTTATAATGACACGGAAGCGAGATGGCAGAGGACAATCGAAAATGCCTACGGCCGACCGTCATCACGGAGGTCGGTGACTTTGGGGTCCTCTCGAGTCCCAAGAGATCGTGGCGTAGATTCCGGACCATCTGCGGGATACTTGAAGGAACGGGTCCTCATCACCACACCAAGGTGGAAGGACTGACGAGAAGCGAAGGCGCTGTGGGATGTAACTTTCGTGAGAAGTTCACTATTCCGTATAACATGTGGCACGCGGCGACGGACGGCGATGCTCACGATGGGTAAATCGTGGAGGACCTTCAAGAGCATTCTTGTCACGGCACGTGAACACGGTCGACGCCTTCGCAAAAAGATAGATTCTTGACGCGAAGCATGGGACACCTTTGTGGCTATGAAAACATCGGCCCGAATTTAAGGAGCAAAGTGCGCGCACAAAGCTCTCGGACATCGAAACACTCACCCGCACGGACTCGGCACCACCGGGTACGCGGTAAATACGAGGAATGGGCGGCGGAGAAGGAGAACCCGCTTCGATGTCATAGACCCGCTCCCTAAGCCGTTAAAAGCGAGGGCACAAGTCTCGCCTTGGCAAAGATCTCCTTCACAAACCCGGCACTGTGAAGTGTCCCAACGTGTGGTAAGTATATCGAACTACTAAGTTGTTAATAAGTCCATAACTTCATAGTGTCTATAATAACGTGATGACCTCTTGCGGCGTGACTTGATCGCCTAAGCTTCCCAAGGCTCCTTCCGTGCGCATGTGGAGAAGGATATACTATCTACGACCTTGGGAAACAAGGAGCACCTGGTCGCACGCGAGGCCTTGGGGTTAACGTATCTTGGATTCATGGATTCGCGGACGACTACTACACGATAGGACTAGGAAGAGATCCAAGGCGAGCACGACAACCGGTTGGTACAGATGATTACTAACCAATTTCAAGTAGAGATGGCAGATTATGCGAGTCAAATGGATATACTCATGAGCCACGGTGCAAGTCGCCCGCTAATTTGAAAGACGGTCCTCCTCGACGTCGGAGTAGGCGTCGCGTCTCACAAGATAATTGTGAACATGACGACGTCCGATTACCGATAGACGACATTAAGGTAACATACATCTATGGAATGCACCAAAGATAGACCCTAACGACGCCTTAGCTAATTCCAGATCGCTTTGTAGGAGCCGACGCTCAGAAGCTCCAAGTGAGGATGGATGGGTCCTTTGTATTGAGGTCAGCAGGGGATGGTGTATCCATACGAGGAAGGGCAAGGCAAAGAAAAGCCCACCGGTGCACGGTTACGCCAAGGTCCGTGGATATGGTACATGTCAATTTCCGAGCCATCCTACCGACATTTGCCCGAACGAAGAGATCACAACACTAGGGATGCCGCCCTCTCTTTTATCCAAAGGCCCAAGAAGAACATCGCCGAACCAAAGAAGGTTGCCGCGATCCGACACGACCATTCCTCTCCAACGGACCTCGATGACTCCACCTCATGTTTCGCCTCAAAAGGCCACCTCTTCGATTCCCGTGGAGAAGACGCCAAGGAACAAAGAAAAGCGTGCGACGACGGTTCCCGAAGTCGTCTCACAAAAGACGATGCCAATCGCTAAGGCCAAATCGAAATCAACGAACGTTAAGGCGCCCCCAAGTCCGGAAGTCCGAGAAGTCCGGAAGTCCGCGATACCCGGAAGTCCGCGATACCCGGAAATACATCATCGAAAACCGCTGTGTTCCGGCATATAATAATGCACGCCGACATGCTTGTCGCTTTGCATGCCTAGTACTTGGACAAGACCCAAAAGAAGGGGTCCGACATCGAATCACCATCGACACGAGGACAAGCATTTCTTCAACGGACGAGGTACTTCGTCGTGGGCTTCAATGATTTATTTGAACTATTCAACCTCGCTGGCCTCGACGCCTTGCTTCTACGATGTTGGACATCGTAAGTGCGCATAATCAAGTTCTACATTCATCTAATACCGATAAATATCACAACTCATTGCTTATGTATAGATACATGCCGCAAAATGTCCGGAATGGAAAGAACCGTGGGTTTCTCGACCCACACGTGGTATCGCTGCAAACCATCCTACAAGACTCGCCCTTCGCCGAGAAATACATAACGAGGTCATTGCTTCTACAGAGGAACATGAAGTACATAGTGGTGCCCTACAACCGTGGGTAAGTGTCACTACTTGCTATACAAATTTCATTTGTACATTATACGCAAAGACTAACTTAGGTTTAATGACTATAGCGACATACATGAGTAGGTACCATTGGATCCTTTTAGTTATTATACCCAAGAGGAACCATGTGATATACCTTGATTCCCTAAACCGCAACAAGCACGACTTCAAAGACTCTAAGAGGAATACTCAAGAGGTATGCCCATTTCCTCCTTACATAACTCTATTGTAGTCTTCATTCGCTTGAAATGGCCGAGGATAACTTTTTCAATCATGTAGGTCGCTCATCAATTATGTTGCCAACAAAGGAATATACGATGGAAAGAGCGCCTAACTAACACACAGATGGATTTTCCAAGACGTGCTACAACACAATAATACTATATCATACTTCATAATAACGCCTCTCGAACCGACTATACCTATATATGTAATTCTATTTTTGCAAAGGCCGCCAAACAAAAAGATGATGAGTTATGTGCAATCTACGCTCGCTATCATATGCGCCTAATCCTTACATGCCTAAGAAGAAGGATCCCGAGGTTTGTCAATCTCAAATAATTATTTCCTAATTATAAATTTAAATATATATAGCTTACCACTTTACTCTTAATTGGTAGCGATGTGTCTTGGATTTACAATGTGATTCACTCTATGAAGAGATCAAGGACATTCGAGGAAGCTCTGCGCCTTTATCAACTCGAAATCATTAACGACAACGGAGAGTTTCACTTCGTCGCCAACCCGAGCATCACCCCACTAAAACCTCTCAACGCAAAAAATTGTAATCTAGTTGTAACTATAGCGACAATACTTGAACAAATGCGATCTTTTGTAATTTATTTTGAGTAATGATCACTTTGAGTTGTCATGGTCGCTGAATCATTATTGTGAAATGTGTTTTTGTGATTGCTTGAATCTGCTTCGTGAATGCTTGTTTTCAGAGGGCATGGCTAGCAATTCCCGAGGCTAGCCAGAAAACAAAAGAAATTGTGGGCGGGGTATGAGCTATCACGAGCGGTTTTTGTTAAAACCGCTCAGGAAGGCAAGTATCACCTGCGGTTCGATCGCAAACCGCTCGTGATAGGAGAATATCACGACGGTTCTATATAAAGCCGCCTCGTGATAGTCACAAATCACGACGGTTTTATTTAGAACCGCTCGTGATATTCTCGCATCACGAGCGGTTGTCGCTTGAAACCGCTCGTGATATTTGACTTCACTGACGGTTTTTAATAAAACCGCTCGTGATATTTCGTATCACGAGCGGTTTTGTACCGCTCGTGATAATATCTCGTTATCACAGCATCAACAAACATAGACGGTTCGAAACCGCTGCGTGATGACGATTACGCTCAACCGCTCGTGATGTCGGTTCTCGTAGTAGTGATAGTTCGCACCAAAACAGAAATGATTAAACAAAGGACTAAATGCAAATAAACTTGACAATATCGGACATGTCATGAGAATAGGCTATGCAAACACCTCTACTCTTTTAATGCAAATAACATAACTTGACCATTTGGACATGTAATGACTCATGACAATAGGATATGCAAACACGCTTATTCTTATTATCTGAAATCTTTGGGAAGGATAATCTAGCAAACGAAACATCATGCACCCAAACAATGAGCAACCGATGATTTCGATATGTGAGTTGTGATTGCCCTAATGGAACATGGAATCATGGATATAGAGATGGTATCAGATATAGCATTAGCAATCCTTGAGGCCATGATGCATTGCAATCACAATTTAAATTTGCATGAAATGTATAATAGTAAATTAATACTATATTTGCATATAAAGGAAACTTATAAAATTGGAAGGGTTTGACTTTGTTAGGTTTGGTAATTTATTACTTTTTTTGGCATATTATGTAGTGAAAGTTAGAACTTGAGCAAATTGATTGAATTGCACTTCGGGTGATGAGCAGAGGGGAAAAAATAGTATATATCATCAAATGAAACATAATCATGCATTACATATAAACAAAATGATAACATAAGTGTGATATCATTAACATGCTAGCATAGAATAAAAATGCTAAAAGTTGAATTTTCTGGAAAATGCAGTATGTATAATATAATCTTACCCCATAACTAATTATGAAGATCTCAAAAAAATAGGGACCTCAACTCAGTATAGAAGACTGAGAAAAACAATTGCAAATGTATCTAAACTACAAATGTTTTTTTTACATTTCTTCTCAAAACTAAAATTTGGACTTTCACAATCATGCCAAAGTTACAAATCAACCTATTCAAGAGTATAATTTCCTTTTAGAATTTTCAAAGCTACCCATTTTTAAACTAATTATTGTTTTGACTCAGTAGCCTAAGAATCATGCTAAATGTGGCAAATCATCTTCATTTCAGAACTACTTACATCGTTTTCACTTGAAATGAGACAAATCACCGCAATAAAAAAAAATTACCTAGAGAAGACCAACTTTGAAATAAAAACGCATTGTAGCTATAATAGGTCCAGCAATATATAGTGGATGTAATAGCCCAAAGTTCTCATACTAATTTAAATTAATTAAAATTATTATTTTATTTGATTTTCTGAAATTTGAAAGAGTTTGATTGCTTTATTTGAATTTCTGAAGTTTTAAAAGTCAAAAGTAAAGTTTTTGAAGTTTTTGAAGTTTTATTTGAGTTAAAGTTGAAAAAATAAAAATTAATTAATTTCTGGAATTTTTTGAGATTTTAAAAAGCTTTTCTTAATTATTTTAAAGACAAAATAAATTATGTGCAAAAACTATTACCAATTATAAGTTAGGATTATTTTTATTAAGTTTAAAATAATTCTAAGAATTTTAAAAAACATTTTATTCCACGCGTGCGTCTGCTGCGGTCACCCATCCTATATCGCTCCAGCGCCGTATTTGCGCTTAACGTGCAGAGGTCCAACTCATATGCTAGCCAACTGGCCAATTGCTTTCAATCAATATAATACTTCCTTTTATTCCTTTTCTCTACTCATTTCTCTCTCTCATTTCATCTTCTTCCCGAGCAGCTTTCTCCATCTTTCTCCATTTTTGTTTTCTTCCCGAGTTAACTCCATGCCGAGCTGCCTTCCATGGCCGACTCCGGCCACCACCTCCGGCCGCCACCGACGACCTCGCCGCCGGCCATCTCCACCACCGCGCCACCAACCCTTGCCTTTCCCCTCCCTTTTCTTCTTTTGGTCCAGTGAGCAACTAAATGGCCCGACGCCATTAGAGGCCACATGGAGCTTTCAAAACCCGGGATTTCCTCCCCATCTCTCCCCCCGAATCACGCGCATCCAAACCACCCCTCAATCCCGCGCCCACTCCCGGCCGTTTCCCCCTCCATCACGCACACGTTCGCTGGATTTTCGCCATGACCGACGTGATGGCCGCGCGACTCAATCTCCTCGCCCCGGCCCCCTCCGCCCCTATAAAAGGGAGCACCGGGTGCGCATTCTCATCACCATCTCATCCCCCTCACTCATTCCTCCTCCTTCGCGTTCGTCTCGCCGGATTTCGAGTTATTCCATTGCCGGCCGCAAGTTGTTCTTTTGGTGATTGCACTGCCGTCGTCGACTCCCCGGCATCATCGACTACACCGTTAGCTATGTCTCGCGACGATCTACGCCGTGCTCCCCTCACCTTCACCGGAGGATCGCCGGAACATCCACGCCACCATGAGCCACGCCGCGCCGACATCGTCGTCCTCACCGCCAGCCATCCAAGCGAGTCTAGTTACCACCAAGGTGAGCATCGACATCCCCGTCCTCCCCTCTCTCCAATTTCTCTGTTCCCAGCCGCCGCCATCCATTTCCTCTCCGGTGCCGCCACCATGGCCGAAGCTCTGAACGTGCTGTGCTTTACGTTTGTTCATCCATATACCCCTTTGAGTCTATGGCTATGTCGCCCCACAAGCCAATAATTTACCCCCTCCTTTGTTTGCTTCTTTGATTCTCACAAGATGAACCCCTGATGTCTTGAAGACATCAGCCATGAAGCCAAAGTTCCTGTTCGGCCATGCAAGAAGATGATGTATAGTGCTGCTAGTTAGATGCTGATGCTGGTCCTTGTGCAGTGCTTTTTTGAACTTCTTCATAGTTCGGTTGATGATCTTGCTGTAGCATAGACATTATGCTTCTGTGATCTAGTTCGGCTGTAGCATAGACATTATGCTTTCTTTTCGTTTCATTAGAAAGAAGATGAACAGTGCACTTCCAACACATCTCTCCTCCGTTCTCTCTCCTCGGTCACTCATTTCCTGAGCCGACTATGTCGCCGCGTGCCCCTCGGCTTCCTCTTCATATCCCTGGAATTCGGCCCTCAATCTAGAACAAGCAAAAAAAATTCCGCAAGCCATCCAACTACCTTCTGTCGCTATTTTCGGTGCCGTTTTTTATTTCCCGATGACATCGTCCACGCCATTGGCTTCGCCTCGCAACGTTCTACACAGTGCTCCCTTCCTTTTCCCTGAAACACCCCCGGCTCATCGGCGCTACTATTCCTCCGACACTATTTTAGCTTGCCCAGAGTAATCAACCTTTGCCAATGACGCGACCACCACCATTAGGTCCGTCTCGCTCCCGGAATTCCATTTTTGTGCTACGCTGGCCGCCTCTCCTTTCCCATTTACCAGCGCTGCCATTTCTCTGCACGCTGTGCTTTTGTTTAAAGACTAGTTACTGTTCACGTGCATGGCATGAACAGTGCCATGCAAGCTACATCCCATTTTTTGAGATTTAAACTTCTACAATTTCGTTCGTTGTCATACGAAATCCAAATCCATCGATTCTTTTACCTAAATTCATCTAATATTTTTAGTATTTATTTCATAATTTTTAGATTTTATTTGGATTTTATTTGAATGTTATTTGAATTCGGATCGCTTACGCCAGATAGATTTCATTTAACTTTGACAACCGAATTTCGACGCCGTATAAGAACAATGATTAATCAAACAAGGCAAGTTACATTCTTGATCATATTTGCACCCATTATTTAAAATTATCTAATTCTGTTTTAAATTATTACTGCATGCTTATTTATATCCAATAATTTAAATGCCTGTTTTAAATTTATAGTTATGCCTAAATCCTTTGTATGGCCAAATTTGATAATTGAATCAAATATATTGTCACCCTAGACAAAACCTAGTTGATACAATAGTATGAACTAGGATCATTTGGAAAAATTATGCTTAGCGATGCTTAGACCCAAAAAAGTTTGATTTGGGGATTTCAGCCAAAAAATCAAATGTTGTTTAAAATTGTGTCGATAGCATCGGTGTGCCATGGATGTTTGAAAAGGATTTTGAAAAGCAAAAGTAAAATTGGTTTGGACCTGGGCGAAATGGATGCTTGGTGGGTGCAGGTTTATGCACGGGCTCAATCTGGTTAGGGTCGAGGCCCATGGGTTTTGCAGAAAGTCGCCCAAGTCAGTTAAGGACCGGCCTCTGAGCGTTCCTTTGCTATGCCTATAATGGGCTATGCCTCACCGTGCAACCACATGTCTCCAGAATGGGGCGTGGGATCTGGCTGATTAATTTGTGGAGTCCCATCGCAGTTTATCCTGTCTGTACGTGGGTAGTCTTTCATGGCCTGTCTTTCATGACTATTTTATTCCCACCTAGCGCAAGAGGGGGCCCTGAACCTGCGGATGGTTAGTCCAAAGAGGGAGAAACCTTAGCGAGGCTGGACTGCGATGGAATGATGCATTGTAAAGGCCTTGTCATGAACTCTAGACTTCTTACCTTCGGCAGTGAGAAGTGGCATTGACGGATGCCGAACAAACTAGAGGAATCATGTCATGTGGGTAAAGTGTACAACCTCTGCAGAGTGTAAAACTATTCGAATAGCCGTGTCCACGGTCATAGACATGCTAGCAAAGCCTCTCAAAGTTAGACTTTGATTTTGATTTCAAAAGACTTCATCAAATGGATTATGCAAATGGGAATTGGGTGGGAAGCCATGTGATAGGAGGGTATCCTTCACCATTCATGTGTGAATGTTATCTGACTATAAAACTGAGAATTTATAAAATGAATTTTAGTTATGTAATAACTGCTTTGGAACTTAGTACAAGTATTTAAAGAAAATGATGTTTTATGCAAATCAACCATATTAAGCCATCCTTTGTTACATCCATGTATGCATGTCATTCTGTTATTTGACGGGTATAACTTGCGAGCACGGTAGTTGTGCTCATACTTGCTTTATGCAAACAAATTTCAGAGGAGAAGGACTTCACCATCGGTGTGGATCTCGACGACTAGGCCGCTACCCCAGTCGATTGCCTGTGGCAGATTAACTGGACTCTACTATGTCTTCTTCGTCTTCCGCTGTGTTATTTCTTGTTGGCTTGTAAGCCCCTGTTGTAATAAACTTTGTTAATTATTAATAAAGTTATGCGATTTATGGATGTTACCATATCTGTTTAACTGTGTGAACTAGCTACTGATCATGGGACTAGTTCAGAAATGCACAGAGGATTTGGGAGTGTTAATCCCGGGTCCGACAGTGGAGCATATGTCAAGTAGCATAAATACGTTAGGAATGTGTACTTGTCAACACTAAGCCCTCTCTCCTACCAAGAACAATGCAAAAATTTACCACCAAATAGGCAGATACGAAGAACAAGTATAGTTCACTATGTAAGGGAATAGCTTATAAGGTTAACCTTATACCAAATTTAACACTAACCATTCATTTATGCTTAGTAATTATCAATATCTCTAAACAAAATTACTAGTTTTGCTCTTTCCTGTCTGGTATGTAGGCAAGAATGCCCCATATTGTGATCCTGTGTAGTATGAACAATTTTTCACATACATTAGTACAACAGTAACTCTACAAAGTAAATAGGGTGGCAGCTTGCATTCCCCTTACCCAAGTTCTCAGCAAGTACTTACAACAGCTACATCTCCTAGCCTTACATGGAGTACTCTGCCTACCCATTGCTATGCTATCTGAAAACGGGTTGACTTTCTTGATGATTCATTCAGACAAACAAATTAATATTTGGTTTCATAGAAACATGTTCGGCAGTGAGTAGCTATTCAAGTTTGTACTCTATAAGATAATTCTTGCAAGTTGAAGTAGACAAAGAGCCACAACAAACTGTGAAACAAAGCACTTGGGCAGATTAATTTGGGTTGGGTTTATGTGTTGTATCAGAATGCAACACCAATGTCAGTAGTAGAATGCAACACCAAGTCACTGACTTCTCCGGAGATTTGGGGCAAGGGATATTTTCCTGTAGATATCCTCAAAAAAATCAGCGAAATAATATAATGGAGTTCGGCATGGCATACTCCAATCCGTCAATCACCCAGCAAATTACCAGCAATTTTGGTATAAAAGCTGCAGCTCCAACCTAAGTATTGGAATGAGAAATACATTAGGTAAATGACTTTCATACTTTACATGATCAAAGCAAATCTTGTTGGATTTATTCATTTGTGTATTATCTGACTGACTCTTATCCCATAATTACAAATATGTCTATATATGGCATTAGATCGTCACCAAAAGATCAATATATTTTTACAGGACAGGAACTGTGAATTGATTAAACTCAGGGTAGCAAAGGGAATTGACACTATCTTACTAATACACTGCCCTGAATGGCTAGAGAGCAAACTCCTACCACACTTCCAAAATGAGATTAAGTTCAGTGACCACCATAGTACAATGCAAAAGTTTTCAAGAGAATGTCAACTAGAAAATTTTGCAAAATTAAGTTATTGAAAATCATGTAATCTGATCACCTAAAAATAATTTAAACATATGCATATAAAGGATTGCAATATCATAGAAACTACTTATTTTCAACCTGTTATCATCTACTCCCTCCGTTTCTTCTCTCGGTTCAAATATGATACCCATTTTCCAACCTGTGTTCTATATTTCCTCTTCTTCTCCTGGATTAGTCACCAAAAGACAAGTCAAACAACAACATTCGACACACTGCAACATGTCAATTTTTTTTAAAAAAAAACTTATAGGCAAGTAAAATTTCCAGAGTATGCATTGTCTAGCATCCTTGTTTTATCCCATATTCACTTTTACTGTTCTTGAAGGAGTTGGTTGTCGATAACACAGAACTAAAAAAAAAATTGATGCAACACACACCTGCATTTGCAGCAAGATAGTCAATGTATGACATACTAACGAAGGATGCATGTACTTTCCTTAATATATGCAACTCTATCGATAAAACATAAAATTGTAGTAGACAATGCTTCTAACCTCATTTTTGTTGGTCACATCACAGGGCAAGGGATGGGCAGAGTAGAGGGGGGTAGCAGGAAGTTTTACCTTGACATGCACCGATGCCGTAATTAGTCCATTTTAGTCCACCTCCAGATCATGCATCATGCATAAGCACTTTTAAGCACACATCAGTAAGGGAAGTCCAGCTCACATACACAACACAAGAAGCCACAGATGTTCACATAGGGTGGCAACCTTAACTTGTCCATGCATAAGCATTTCTTAATGGGGATTGGGGCTAGTTCTTCTAGAAATACAGGTATATGTCGTAGTTGTACAATTACATGTTAAAATGGATAAGGGAAGATATCGTGAACACATCACTAACAAATGGAAAACTCACCATTAGCCCTATCATCTGAAAAACTAATAGCAACATGCTCAAAATAATCTCTCTTGCATCTGCATTCAATCACAAAAATGTAAGATAAGGTTAACAATAACATCATAGCAAAATGTAAACTAGAAAACACAGCTCAAAAAAAATCTATGCACATACTTACCATGCTTCATAGTTAAAGAAGGATCTTCTTTCTCTCAGATAGCCAACTACCTTCGCAGGATTTCCTACCGCCATACTTTTAAGCATAAGAGAGAAAACAAAGGTCAAATCAATTATCAACACAAAGACATAATATAATATAAATGGTGCAAGACCGGTCATGATGGAAATGATGACTTAACATACACAAAGAAGCAAGGAGGCAAGGCAAATATTAACAAATTAAATATTCCATCGACAAAATGCAAAGTTAATGTTATCATTAGGATGTGTAAAGGCATACTCGCCTAACTTGGTCCAAGTTTCAAAGGATGTACGTAAAAGAAGAAAAATACAGATCTTCGTGTTAACACACCACTAAAGAACTTCATAACTAGTGAAATAAAAGAGCCTTTTCTGGTCCTACCAGGTATATGTTTAAATTGAAAATGGAACAGAGTGACCTACTGATCCGTAAGAACATGATTCCCACCACCATTTTGATTGGAATGTTCTTAAATTGATTATTCAATAACAATGAACATAATTAGGCCTCACTAAGTCAAACGACTTGAAGGAAAACATAATACCATGGAAAAACAACATCCCAAAGCATGCTCCATTAACTCCCGACTATTTATAATTTACACTCTGGAAATCAGCCAGTATTCTTTTATATCTGGTATGAAAAAGTTCCTAGTGTAAAAAAATTTTACAGGTTTTAAACCCAAAAAGTTCATATCCAGAAATGTCCATTACTAACTAAATTTGACACTACAAAGATCACCGTCTTTGAAGGCTGAATTGGAACAATAGCCCATAGTTGTCACAACATCATTAATGGGATGATATGTAATGTAATAAGTTAACATGCAAACACAAAGCATGGTACCTCAAAGAACAATAGTGGACTCACCGAGCATCAAGGCTAATGGAACGACGATATCTTTGTTGTTCATCACAACATCATTAAAAATGTCAATTAGCTGAGTTGCAAGCAATGTTGGATCTTCGAGCCAGTTTGCAAGGATTTAGCTCAATGCCCACTCCAGCATACCATGGATAATACAATGGCATACAAGAAGTTATTTAAAATAGGCTCCTTTTACACTTTGTGAATTGTGAATATTGACCGCTACCATCATCGAAACTAAAAATAACGGTAAATGGTGCCAAATATGACAATAAGATAGAGAGGGACATAATATTGGAACAGTATAAGAGTCAACAATCAAAACTAAAGCTTTCTCAGAATTAAGCAAGCATAAAGCTCTAAAGGTGTACTGTGAGGTAAAAGTAAAGAACTCATCATCTCAACTCACTCCAAATTGTCATCACTGCCAAAATATTACATATTCTAGTTGCTTAAAATGATCGCCTCAATCAACGAATTAAATGTTGGCAAATTGGACAAGACTACTTTTGTTCTAGTAGAAACAGATTTATACTGTTACAAAATTAAATATTTCAATTTTCATGAGATATAACCAAACAAGTTGAGGATATGGCAGTGATCCAATTGACACCATAAAATATGAATTAAAATGTTGCTTTGATCCCTGGAGTCCTGATCAATCACAAAGCTAATGCAATCAAAGAACACTTGCCCAGGTTTAGGGATGAACTTCAACGTTCACAAAGAACCCAATTATATCACTATCCTTGAGATTTTCTCCTATGCTTGGGAGCTATGTGCGTAAAGCAGAATAATTTCCCGCAACTATCCCAGAGGGATTGAGTATGTATTTTACATTGCAAGATAGTTACAACTTACAACAGTGTGGGATTACAGCCTAAGCCAACAGGCAAGAACGAGCTGATCTCGTGAGCAACTGTAACAGCCTAATTTAATAAATAGTAATTATATGCATTTCATATTATTTCTGGAGCATGTGCATAAATTATGCATTTGAAAATCTTAAAATCAAATGTAAACCTCTAACTCAAACTAAAGTCACAAAAGAAATTTGAAATAAAAACTCATAAAATCTATGGAAAATAGTTTATTTAAATACTAGAATAATTACCTTAAATAAAAATGAATTTTATCAAATTAGGAATTCAATTTAACCTTGATAGAAATTCAAACTTAATTAATAAACATCTTCTAAGTGAATTGTAAACAAATGAATAAATCATGAACATAATTTTTAGAAAAATATACATAGAACATAAAATCCTCAAACAATAGCATAAAATTTACAATATATCGAAACACCGCTCGAAATTTTATAATTTTAGAGCTCGATAACTTTATTTAACAATCCACTTATCCATCAGTCATCAGTTAATTGTCTAAAAATCTGGATCTCCCTTTTTTTTTCCCACTCGGTCGCCGGCTTGTTCTCTTTGCATGCCACGCCATCCCATCTCGAAGCCTCCTGATCTTGGTGGAAGCAGCACCTCAATTCCTTCATTTTTTTCCCCCTTCCCCTTTCTCTCTCTCTCAAAACCAAAGAGAGCACCGCCTTTCTTGTTCTCCGCCGGCCTCACACTGCCTCCGCCACGGCTCCGGCCCCAGCCTTGGCCGTCGCCGCCTCCCCATGCCGCCGCCTCTCGCTCGTCCCCATCCTCCTCCTGCTCCATGGCGCCGCCGCCCTTGTCCCCTGGCACCTCCCCAACCGCCGGCCGCCCCTCACCTTCTCCCTGGCTCCTTGGCCCGCCTGGCTCCTCCCCTCCGGCCCGCGCCTTGGCCGAGGCCCTTCTTTGCCGAGCCACCAAAGCCCCTTTTCGCCATCGCCGTCACACGGAGTCCTCCGCACCGCCCTCGCTGTCCGGCCGCCTCCTCAGGCTCCCCGGCCCCTATGGCTCACCGGTGCACTGCTGCGTTAGCGTCTCCCTCGGCCCCACCACGCTGTCAAGACCCCAACCCGAGCCGCCTCCGGCTGGCTCGACGCCTCCCTCGACCTCCGACTCCCCGGCCTCCACTTCCCCGACCACCGGTCCAGGTGTGCCTGCTGCTCCCCTCTGCTGTCGATGCTGCCTCAGCTCCTTCCCCGGTCGCCGCCTCCGGCCGTCTTGATGCCTCCCCGACCGTCGGCTCCCTGCACCTCCTCCGGCCCCTGTGGTGCTCGCACGCCTGGAGGGTGTTTGCCAAAATGCCCAAGACGCCCCTGATGCTCCTCTGTTCCCCACGATTTAGCTCCAGCTCCCTCTATGTGTATGTGTTAACATGTAAGTAATTGACAATAGAGGCTACTCTTTAATAGTCAATTAGGTTATGTTAAAGGTTAGCTAAACTGTAGAAATATAATTAATCACATTGCTGGTTAACATACAAATTGTTGTTGTGTATGTGTTTTCTGTGGATGATGCAAATGACAACAGACTAGTGACAGTCTGAAACTAATAGTTAGAAAGTTTATTGATTCACTAGCTAAGAGTACTGTGATTGAATTAGGACCTTGGGTTAGCAAGAAATAGATAGTTGGATATAAAATTTTCAGAAAACCACAGAACTCATGTTAGTGAAGTTTTGGACAGAGAAGAGATGGTGTTTTGGGTGAAATCTGAATTATCTGGGGAACCGAATTGCTAAACCCATTATCCTATTCTATCAAGTATTGTGAATGTCAACTAGGCCATTCAAGTGTACTAGCAAAGTTGATAGTTGAGTTTAAAGGGAGTTTAGTTAATACAACTTTAGTTCTTAAAAGCTTGCTGTTGTAGGTGTATGAACAGCAATCTATAGAATTTTTTAATTTGGTAGTGAGCTGTTGTCAATTCTGAAATCAGATCCTTAAGTTTATTGTTTTGTTTAGCTTTTTAGCTAACAGGAGCATCTCAAGTTGATACATCAGCAAAATGCACTTTCTGAAATTAAACAGACAAAGGTTTTAATGAAAATCTAAATTGTCAGTATAACCTTTTTTCAAAACCTTTGGTCTAATGCTACTAAAATTTTGTAAATGTCAACTAGATCTCTTAAGTGAAATAACTAATCTAAAAAGTTGAAATCTGAATGAAGTTGGGCTAGTAATTTTTCAGTCCTTTGAGTTATTCTTTAGTTGGTTGTTTTAACAAGCAAGGGGAACTAAATGCTTCTGGAAATAGCAGTCAGTAGGTAAAGTAATCAAGAAGATAACATTCTACTTAAGATAATTGGTGAATAGTCTAATAAGATTAACTAGAATTATCAGTAGGATTAGATAGAACTTTTGTTGATTCAAATAGCCATTTGAGCACTTATCTAACACTAGCACTTCAATTCAGAAAAACTTTCTATTAAATGTTGTATGAACAGAGAAAGAAATTGCAAGCTTGAAATGTCAGTAGAAAACCCACACCATTTTAGCCAAATCAAAAAATTGGTAAGCAAGAAGTTTGGTTAAGATAGTACTTCAAATAAGCTAATCTCTTCTAAATATTCAGAATGTTTGAACAGTAGGGAAGACATAAGATTAAGATAGTTTTTAGATAAGCAATTGACAGATTATATTCTCATACAGTGGCTGTCAGTGACCCTCTGTTTTTCTGTAGCTCTCAATGTATTTTTGAGTGTGTATACATTTTAATCAGGATAATTAGTTAAGTAATTAGCTAATTGATGACTCAAAAATCTGTTTAAATAGATAATTGAACTAGTAAAAAGATTAGTCAACTGTACCTCCATGCAATACAACAAAGAAGATAACTTGGAAAATAAGTAGAGATGACAGCAGGAATTCTAATGCAAGTGATTAAAGGATCTTCTATCCAGTTAAAGACTCATGACCATCAGTGACCAAGGTGAAGTAAATTAGGATCAAGTAATCAAAATAGTCAAGAATGTAATTGAACAAATAGCTTAGTTAAATGTTATAGTGTATGTATCCTTCTATGTGCTGATCTCCATGACATGGAACCTCCCTCTATCCCTCTCTCTGTTGGTATACATGATAGTGTGGTCCACTTATGGTGTTTAGGGTTATTAGTAGTCTAATGACAGTAAGCATAAGGCATTTCTAATTTTTGATCTTAGTAGCCTTTTGGTCTATTTGAGCCTTAGACCTTAAACTAACAAAGGTTAATCATCTAAAGAATAGGCATTAAATTGGTTACCCGAAACAAGCTTAGCCAAGTTAAAAATTCAGTAAGCTGTTGTCTTTTATTTATATGTGAATAGTGTCTTAATAGTTAGTAAGATAATAAAATAAGCTATTCTTTTGAATACTTGTTAAGATTTTAAAAGACTAATTAAAAGGAGAACATATAAGAGGATTAATTTTGACTGTATGATTATCATGGATGTATACATAGAATGCCTAGAGAGAGTGTTTGTGAGTACTAGATATCCTGTTAAGGAAAACAATATCAC
The DNA here is from genome assembly GCA_036346405.1 of Phyllostachys edulis. Lineage (NCBI taxonomy): Eukaryota > Viridiplantae > Streptophyta > Magnoliopsida > Poales > Poaceae > Phyllostachys > Phyllostachys edulis. The sequence goes on from CM070553.1 coordinate 70,847,436, forward strand.
CTAAACTCTAGGTATCGTCAGTTATTATGGTTACACTAGAAATTGATTTAACTTCAACAAGTTCATAAGAAATTAAACTAAAATCTATATCTAAATGCATCTAGAATCATAATCTCTTTAATATGTAAATGTCATGCATTTTCAAGCATTTTGGATTTTTTGGCTTTCTCGGTGTTTATTCGTTATCGTATTTTTTCGCTAGATTTTGAATTGCACGAAGTGAGCGATTAAGCAACCGAGAGTGAACAAGTGGTCTTCTAAAAAAGGCAAGCATCCTCTTTGCACCATGTTGATCCCAGAATTTTTGAACTGTAGATTTCCAAAACACAGAGATATTGTTGCATGCTAATTTTCTAAAAATTAATTATGATCTGTCTCTAAATAGTTACTGTGAGGACCCCCGGGTTATCTCCATAAGACCGAGACTAAGCATGGTCTTATGGACATAACTCTGGGCCTCAAGTAAATGGATTCCAACTTAACTCCATCTAAGTGAGAAGCTTAACTGAAAACTGGAGCCCCGACAATCATGCGCGCTGCTCCTCTGCGAGCACTACACACTACTACAGAAATGCTAATACTGGACGCCTGATCACAGACGGTTCATCGAAACCGCTCAGATAAACACAATCTCGAGCGGTTTTTGTTACCCACCGCTCGTGTTATTCTCCGCGCTAAAAACCGCTCAGGAAGATGTCATATCACGCGGTTCATGTTTGGAACCGTCAGGATACTTCACGACGGTTCCAAACATGAACCGCTCGTGATATTACCCAATATCACGACGGTTTTTTTAGAACCGTCTATGATACTTCACGACGGTTCCAAACATGAACCGCTCGTGATATTGCCCAATATCACGCGGGTTTTGTTAAAACCGTCCGTGATAATTAACTCATCACGACGATATATATAGCTCCGCCTCCCTGCCAAAACAGATATAGTCTTCTTGATCTCCATATCTCTGGCGCCACGATAGGTCCATCGCCGCCTGCGTGCGGTTTGAGTACATCGCCTCACCTCACCGAGCCGGCTGGTCCATTTCAACCAGATATTGTCGCCGAGGAGCTTGCCGCCGCCGCCTCACATTCACCGACGACGACCCACCCGCCTTTGACCTTCCCGACTTTCATTGACACCTTCCTCGTGATCGAGGTGAGATATCAAGCATAAGCATCCTTTAATTTGAGTAGTTTCAGCGCTTTGCCAAATCGCTAGTTTCAGCGCCCATGTGGGACATCACCGCTTGTTCGCCTCAAAGTAGACCTTAGGGCCGAGAGCCACGACTATATAGCAATGCGATGTCACCCCTAAGCCCAGCTTTGAGCTTCAAATTAATCCTACTGCTTTTTAATCATTTAGTTAATAAACTAACGAGTCTATGACATGTGGGATCGCCATAGATTTTATAAATAAAATCATGAAATAAAAATGAGTCACCGACAAGTAGGGCCCCACATGTAAGTTAATAAAATCCAAAAAATGTAAAAATGAAAAAATCGTAATTAAGCCTCGGAAAATACGCCGAAAGTCATCACCCTTTTATTTATTTTCGTGGTTTTCAATACGAACCGTGTGATGGACCGGTTGATGTACACCGAGAACCGTGTGAGTGAAGAGTACATTAATGGCGGTTCTGCTTACAAGAGCCGCCGAGGAGGATATGTTGAATAAGGGGCGGAATATATGTATCGTCCATGCATTGATCATGAGAATCAAGATGTTTAACAACCGAGCGCAGATCGAAGCACACTTGATTCAAGGGGTTTCAAAAGGGTTATACATGTTGGACCACCACGGTGAAGAGCATATTATACAGAAGTCAACGATATGCATATTATACAGAAGTCAACGATATGCCGCCAATGATGTCGATTGTGGTTCCGATTCGGATAGGCTACACGATGACAATCTAGATCGAGATGCTTCATGATGCGTAAGGAACCGTGATGAGAGGGAGTATGTTCAATTCGGGCGTGATGGAGGACTCAGAGAAACCTTTGTTCCTGGTGCAAGTCGAATACACAAGGTTGTCATCCGTGCTTAAACCGCTGAAATTGAAGGCATGCAACGGTTGGTCCGACAAGAGTTTCACGGAGTCATAGGTCTCTTAGCGGACATGCTTTGGAGGGAAATGAGTTGCCCAAAACCACCTACAAAGCCAAAAGGTTCTTTGTCCATTGGGAATGGAAGTAGAAAGAATACATGCATGTCCGAACGATCAGATCCTCTACCGTAACGAGTATACAAACATGCATGTATGTCCGGTGCAACGATCCCGATACAAGCGTAAAGCAATCGATGACGACGAGGAATCGAGGTGAAGAAAGGACCTCTGCTAAGGTGGCGTGGTATCTTCCTGTAATTCCCGCTTGAAGCGGTTTTTGCGAACCCAAAGAATGCAAAAGCGCCAGATTGGCACTTAGAGGAGCGTAAGAATGACGGAAAGTTAAGATACCTCGCCGATTCCACCCAAAGGAGAAACATCGATAGGAGGTTTGCGACTTCAAAAGGAACCGAGGAATATAAGGTTTGGATTGAGTACAGATGGAATGAATCCTTTCGGTAACATGAGCAATGACATAGCACTTGGCCCGTGACGCTCAGATCTACAACCTTCCTCCTTGGTTGTGTATGAAGCGGAAGTATATTTTGTTGTCGATACTTATCCAAGGGCCAAGCAACCCGGGAATGATATTGATGTGTACCTAGCACCATTGATGGAAGATCTAAAAATACCGTGGATTGAAGGGTGCAGTATGGGATGCGTACAAACGAGAGAACTTCACTTTACGCTCCTTGTTGTTCTCGCACCATAAATGATTATCCTACCCTTGCTAACTGTCGCCGAGTACAAAAGGGCCAAAGCCAGTACTCACCGCTTAGATGATACCGAGAGTGTGTGGCTGAATCACTCAAGCAAAAACCGTGTACATGCGTCATCGTAGGTTCCTTCGGAGGGCTCACCCATACCGCAGGATGAAGAAACAATTGACGGAGAGAAGGAGGACAGTTCACCCAAGGCATTTAAGCGAAAAGAGGTCTATGATATGGTTAAGGATTTAGATGTTGTGCTTGGAAAGGGATGTAAATCGAGGACAAGTAAGAAGAACATGTGGAAGAAGAGATCAATATTTTGGGACTTACCTTATTGGGAGCACCTAGAAGTTCGCCATTTGCGATCGACGCCATGCATGTAGAGAAGAATGTATGTGATGACTTGATTGGTCTCTTCATCAACATTCGTGACAAAACAAAGGATGGTGTCAACGCACGGCTTGACTTGGTTGATATGGACATCAAACCTAAGTTAGCACCAACAAGGACCGATAAAGGACTAACGTATTCTTCCCCGCTTGTTACACTCTGTCCAAGGCCGAGAGAACCGAATCGCGGTTGCTTGCATGGCGTGAAAGTTCCGTCCTAAGCACTCGCCAACATGAAGAAACTTGTTTCGATAAAAGATTTGAAGTTAATTGGCATGAAGTCTCATGATTGTCATGTGTTGATGACACAAATGCTCCTGCTGTAATTAGAAGTATTTTGCCGATCAAGGTCCGAGAGACAATCATGAGGTCGTGTTATTTTTTAACACAATTGCTCGTAAGGTCATCGATCTCGAAGGACTAGATGCTCGCAGACGAGGTGGTGACGACACTATGTGATCTTGAGATGTATTTCCTCCGCCGCTTTTCGATATCATGGTCCATCTCATTGTTCATATTGTGAGGAGATAAAGATGTGCGGGCCCGTGTTCCTCGTAGCATGTACCCGCTCGAGAGGTTCATGGGAATTCTCAAGTCATATGTACGGAATCGATCTCGCCGAGGGCAAGATCGTCGAAGGTTGTGCAATCAAGAGGTCATTGAGTTCGCCCGATTACATGGCTCAGTCGAACCGATAGGTGTGCCTCGATCTCGCCATGAGGGGAGGCTCGAGGGTAGCGGACCATCGGAAGGAAAGCAATCACTCCAAATATGGATGCGTATGCTCAAGCCCATTTCACGGTCTTGCAACACATGACCGAAGTGTCCTCAGATATCGACCAAAGACAAGGACGTGCTTCGCAATGTAATCTGCCGCGCCGATGTTTGGATCACGAGACAACACAATGCACGGTTCAACCAATGGTTGAAGGAGCGACTTGCTAGGAGCTCGTCAAGTGATATGCTGACATGGTTGGCAAAAGGGCCAACATTTACAGCTTGTAACATGGCGAGGATACGACATAAATGGGTACACATTCTATACGCAGCTCGGGATATAAAAAGCACTAACGAGTAACAATGGGTGTCCGTGATAGATGCATTCAAGATCCGATGGGCTGAGGAGCTCCTACTATGGGCAAATAGAGGAGATATGGGAGCTCGATTACGTGCTTTTCAAGATCCCCCTATTTCGGTGCCGTTGGGTCCATCTCCCACAGGTGAAGGTCGACAAGTACGACGTCACTACCGTGGACCTCGAATGTGTCGGATACAAAGACGAACCATTCGTACTGGCTAACCAAGTTGTTCAAGTCTTCTATGTTACCGACCCGGCAAATAAGAAGCGCCACGTAGTTCTTCATGAATAAAGGAGGATTGTCGGAGTTGAGAATGTAATGGACGAGGAAGAATACAATCAATTTGACGAGTTGCCTCCTTTCGGAAACGGCATAAGGGTCGAGGAAGAAGAACATGACGAAACTAGCTACATACGCGTCGATCATCATGAAGGGCTAATTTTTAAAGATTAATTGAACAATGTGTGTATATGTATATACATTCTGATGAATGGTTAATTTTAGTTTATTTGAGTTAATTAATTGATTTGTACTGTGAAATGGATGTGATTGTTTCTCAAATGAATGTGAATTGGATGTATATACATGTACTTGTTGTCTTTTCTGCTTGTTTCAGAGGGCATGGCTAGCATTTCCGAGGCTAGCCAATAAATGATCGATCTAGATATTAACCAATACAAAATAATATCACGCACGGTTTGAACTACTGCATCGTCTCACATGTATATCATGCACGGCGGTTGTTTATCAAAACCGCTCATGTTATATATATCACGAGCGGTTGTTTATTAACACCGCTCGTGATACATCATATATCATGAGCGGTTCTAAGTTAGAACCGCTCGTGATATCATATATCACGCATTTTGTTTATTAAAACCGCTCGTGATTCATCATATCACGACGGTTGTTTATTAAAACCGCTGCGTGATATATCGATATCACGAGCGGTTCTAAGTTAGAACCGCTCGATAGTATATATCATGAGCGATTCTAATTTAGAACCGTCATGGTGTCCATCCCTATTTACATTCGGACTCTAGCTAGGGTTTGCCGCGCGCCACTCTCAAACGATTAAGTTTCTCAACTCCTCTCGCTCCCTCCTCCCAGAGCCTGCCGCCACCGTCCTCGACGCTCCTCGAGCCCGCGCCACTCCTCCCGATCCTGCTGACGCCGCCTCCTCCAAATTTCAAGGCCCCCCAGCCCGCTGAGCCTCCTCCTACAGCCGGGCGCCTCCCGAGCCCACCGCGCCTCCTCGCCCGAGCCCGCCGCCTCCTCCTCCCAGAGCCCGGCCCTCCCCTTCGACGCCTCCTTTGCTCCGTCTTGCTCCTCTCGTCGTCCGTCTTCTCGTCGACGCCTAAAGGTAACCAATGCTTGAGTTACCGATCGACCCCCACGCCCTTTCCCTAACTATTTCTATCAATAATCTGTCATGGTCCTTCATGATAATTGTACATGTTTTAGGAATTTGTATTTGTTCTAGCCGATTATTCATATGGTATTTGTTTTGATATCGCCATCGAATACATTGCAATGATAATTCTATTTCTTGTGAAGATGTCTTCCGCTCATTCTCGAGTCATCGCCGCCTCATGTGTCTCGATGATGCACCATCCTCTCGAACAATATCCAACCGCGTAGAAGAAGAGGAATATCGAAAAGGCCCACGGCCGATTTACCATCACGGAGGTCGATCACCGGGACCCTATCAATCCTCGCCGAGCAGCGTCGCATTCCGGAGAATGGTCGGAATAGTTGCACGGAACGGGTCAAGATCACCTATGATTCGTGGAAGGTGGTGCCCGACCATCAAAACCGCCTTTGGCGGAAATTCGTCGATCGCTCGAGATCCCTAAGAACTCCCCGACTCGGCGACGACACGCGTTGTTACAGCGCAAAGCGTGGAAGAACTTCAAGAGCACGCTTGTCAAGAACTACATGGAGAAGGATCTGCCGCCTTCCACAAGTATCTATTCTGGAAGAGTCTGGGCCGATTTTGTGGCGAAGAAGACGACAGATGAATTTAAGAGTGAAAGTGCGCGCTACACGGCCCTCCAGCAAAAACAAGCACCCCTACGCACTCGGCACCATTGGGTATGCGGGTAAAGCCCGATATGGAGGGATCAGAACAGCAAAGCGCTTTGAATCTCTCCCGCTATTTCCCGAGATCACTAATGTGCGCTACCGACGGTGGGTTATTTGCGAGGTTATGTATTCGCCCACGGGAAGTGTACTTTCCAAACCCGAAGACCGTGAAGTGTCCCAACGCCGTAAGATATCGAACTACATAGTTTGTAATTACTCCATAACTTCATAGGAAGTGAAATGACATGTCGGGCTATATTGCGTATAACGTTGAGTGCACAATCTTCCCAAGGCTCATTCCGGTAGATAGGGAGAAGATATACTCTCTGCGGCCCTAGGAAACAAAGTGAGCATCCGGTCGCACGAGAGGCGCCGTGTTTTTGTTACATGGGAACAATGGTTCCAAGCGGACTCGGATCGCATCGAGTAGGAACAGAGCCAAAGCCGAGCACGATGCAAAGCTATGAGAGGATCTTCGTGCATCCCTCGAGATGAGCTCATCGAAAATTCAATCAATCCTTTGAAGAAAGGATTCGTATGCTCGAGCAAAAGCAGATAGAGACCTTTGAGGAAAGGATTAAGGGATTGCAAATGCCAAGTCGGTTGGAAGCCCCTACCCTACTATACCGCTAGCCACCCCAAACATCCGAGTAGTCAGCGTTCAACCCTAACCCTACCACAATAGGTGATGACAGATTTTTCGTCGATGACATCCGTAATAATTATTATCTCCGAATGCTCAATCCATTGATAGGCCCGTTGGAGTAGCTAATTTTGTATCGTTATGTACGAGGTGGCTACGGCGCAAGCTCCAAGTGAGATATGTCTCTGTTGCCCTAGATGCTGCTTGGGGCCAGGTGTATCCATCCGGTATCGGAGCTTTGGTGCACGGTGCAAATCTAGCGTCGGGTTTCGCAAAAGTGAATGTGGACGGTGTTTGTGCCAATTTCGAGGCCGTCCCGCTGAAAATTCCCCCAAACGATGAGGTCATGACTCTAGGGCAAGCCGTTGGAACATTCATCCAGTGGCCCAAGGAGGACATTCATCAGGTAAACACATTTCCTCCATAGAAACTCTATTGTAGTCTTTTCTTCCTTTGCAATGGCTAAGGCTAACTTCTTGGAGTCATGTAGGGTGTTCGACGTGTTACATGCTAAAGGATGGAATATCAAGGGAAGGACGCTGCAACATGATCAAACATTCCCGGTACTTGCTAGCTAGTACACATTAATCCTATATAACACTTCGTAGCAATGCCTCTCGAACTAACCAATTCTATTTTTGCAAAGTGCCACCAAAGAAATTACCGTCATAACGCTTGTGGATACTATGTTTGCCACAACATGCAACTACTCATCGGTTCGCGATCACCAATGATCCTCGTGTTTGTCAATCTTTCAACAATTATTTCATATATACTTACCAATTTATATAAGCCCTAATTTAACCTTCATATCGACGGAAGTTGCGAACATCATTGAAATCGTTGGAACAGAGCGAGCTCATAAAATTCGATCACACCTTGCGCTATTCCCTAACAGACAGTCATAAATCCAAATGGGAGTTTCCACAAGGTAGCAGATTGAACTTGATTGAGATAGATTGAACATAATGGTACATGTGTGTAAATTAATGTACATTAATGGTTAAATTTAGTTAATTGATTTGTGAATTGGATGTGTGCTTGTTTCAAATGAATGCAATTTTGATGTGCTTCAAATGAATGAGAATTGGATGTGCTTGTTTCAGAGGGCATGGCTAGCATTTCTGAGGCTAGCCAATAAACGTAAATAGATTTAGCAATGCAAAGACTACCACGCACGGTGCAGAGATGAAATCGTTTATGATAGTCGACTACCCGCAGCGATGCAGATATGAAACTATGCTCGTGATAGTGGATCATCACAGACGGTTTCATATCGCATCGCTCGGTGGTAGTCGATCATCATCACGCATTTCATCTCTACGCATCGTGCTCGTAGTAGTTTAATATCACGACGGTTTTATCTGCTGCACCGCCTCATGGTAGTCGATTATCACGACGGTTGCATCTACTGCATCGCCTCGTGATAGTATGTATTACAAACGGTTCGAAAACCGTCTGTGATGACCATTAGCATTACTGACCCATAAACTCAGATGGCTCACGGAACCGTCTGTGATGGCGTTTTTGAACCGTCTGTAAAGGCCTTTTCTGTAGTAGTGACATGATTGTCGGTTCTCCAACAATCTAAGCACTACACTTAGTGAGTTAAATGGGAAGCCACGAACAGCGAGCATGAGGTTATGTTGGCTCCCAAGATCAGCGACCAACATGCCCCAAACTCACATATATCATTGATCATATCCATACAACATTCATACATTCATAGGTCAAAAGACATACAACATAATAGTTCAAGTCTACAACTATTACAAGTGGCCGACCGGCCAAATTCAAATAAGATCATAAAGTAACAGCGGAAGCAAGTAAATAAACCAAAATATCCAGCATGGTATGCCCCATAACCCATCGGCAACTGACTGGGAGTTAAATGATAGCACTACTCGTCAATGTCGCCTAAATCGACACTAACGAGCTCAACGGGCTCAAAGTCTTCCTCACCTGAAATTGTAGCAACCGGGTTGAGTACAAAGGTACTCGCAAGTCTTACACAAATAAAAATTAGTCATGCTAGAGGTTGTTCCAAAGGATGGCTCATATTGGCTTAGTTTTGCAAAAGAGACGCAACAATTTACAACCTACACATGCTAGTTTTTCAAGTGCCATTTTGAAATCAGATTTGAAGTAGAAGTAAAGCATGTGAATAAGTAGTAAATTGAATAACAAATGAATCATACAAATGACAAAGTGGCTGTCCACTTTGATACAACAGCAATCATGAACATCCCATTCATGACGATACCAAGTTATAACCACAATTTTAATTCCAAGTCTAACAATAGCAACCATATAACTCAAGTGGTCGTCCATAACCGCAGACACGGCTATTCGAATAGATTTATACCCTGCAGGGGTGTACTACTTTACCCACATGACTTGATTAGCCCGTAAGCCTCCAGATGCCTCCGAATATTGCATACTTCCTATGGTATGCCGGCTGGGTAAACCAAGACTTAGTATTTTTCAGCAAGTTGATATCATTGAGTTGACTCACCCATACGCGACGTAACCCCATTTAAGTGTAGGCTACCCACCTACAACTAAACAGGCACGCAAGTTGTGCCGGAAATGCCAACCCAATTAATAAAGCTTAAAGAGGGCTCGCCCTCACAATAAAGAATTGCAATCGGCACCCTTATGGAACATATATGCGATGGAACACATATACGCCCTCACACCACCAGTCATCAACTCAACAATACCAACCCCCTACTTAACCAAGCAGTGCCCATACACCGCATGTGATAGCATGAGTTTTACTTGAATCAAAGATGTTACCAAAGTTCGGTCCTTAATTGTCCAGACAAGTCAACCACTTACCCAAGTCTCGTGCACAAAGTCACCATCACTAACCATCACTTGTCCAGACCAAAAGCTCATTTAAAATGATAAAATTTGACTCATAAAATAGATACGAAGATCTGAAACAAAAGTATATAATGAAAGTGGTGTTTATCCCATAATTGTCGGGTTATTCCCGACAATCGACTACCGGTTCTAGACTTGCATGGCTAAGCAAACTCGAACAATATATTTCAATCATTCTAACTTAAGCATGTGGTGCTGGAATAATTCAAGGATAACCTGAATGAATAGGAGATAACTAATCTACACATCACAAAAATAGCGACATTAATAAAATAGCATGCAAGCAATTATCATTGCACTAACTTAACAAAACTGGGATCAAATATGATGCAAAAAGAAAGTTCAAATAATGCTTGCCTTGCTGGGAGTTCACTTGCTCACTCTCGGTTACGTACCCATTTACTTTCGGCAATTCGGAATCTATAGAAAGACGATATCGAATAAACATCGAGAAAAACCGAAAAATTCAAATTGCTCAAAAATGCATGAATTTTATACAGTATCTAGATGATGATTTTAGATGAATTTAGGTGAAAGAATTATTCCATTTGGACTTAGCATGTGAGAGTTATGAAGGTTTGAAAATCAGTTTTCAGGAAATTCCAATTTAATTCAATTCGGTTACTGTTCACTTAATTTAATTATTTGGCCAAAATTTGTAGAGCAGTGGTGAGGATGAGGATTATATGGAAGAATAGAGAATAATAGTATAAGACCAAAATAACTTAGTTTATCTCATTTGGAGTTTTTATGAAATACTTTTGCATTTTCAAAGTTAAAAGCATTTCTAGTGTAAAAATAATAATACGTTTGTGAACTTCCTATCGCACTTAATACTTTTTACACTCAACTTAACTTAGCCTCTGCCATGATAAATGAGGCCTACGTATATTCTTTGCTATTTCATTTAATTTCTAAAGGAAAACATCTATCGACAAATCTAATATTCTCATAATCATTGACTTAACCGATTTTCCGGTGTTGAACCCACTCACATGCATAACACTCTCCGATCATGTTCGCATACCTTGATCTAAATCCCATACTAACCTTCACTAAGGTATAATCAAGGTAGTCAATCCAACAAATAACTCCCGGACTCATAAACTTCCATCTACACAATCCATCTAGTAGTTATATGAAATCCACCAAGTGATAAGCATATGACTATGACTAAATTCATCAATCATTCTCCGGCATACTATTTAAGCTAATACTAAATATTCAGCTCTACTAGTTGCACCTTGGCAAAACATTTGCATACACCAAAATTTCCACCGATCGAGATTTATTTGACTTACCGACACCTAATGAGCTTTACAATTTAATAGCACATCCAACATTTAATAGTTCACCTAATGAATTAACTTACATCCATTTCATCGGACTAGTCGCGTACACATCTACCAATCCAATCACATATATGCTTCTACGATCGACTAATAATCATTTATCTACTAATCCAATAGAGAGTACAATTCCACCGACTCGGCACAAAGGACTTATCTATTAATTACGTGGCACATCCGAATATGTATCCGCAATCAAATAATCCATTCTACCATCTCCAAATTCTAGCATATAAGATTCGCACAACTATTACTTAAGACATCCGACCAATTTGCTCATGATTAAATAAATCATTCAATTCAACATCCATATCTCAATAAATATCATCACAAGAGCTATCCACCAATTAATAATTCATAAAATCCTTATGCGTCCTAACTTCAAAATTACTAATCCAACGTGAGGGAAAACCTCAATTAATTTATCATCCAAAGATCGCCACTAATTTCCATGCAACTTCAAAAATAATATCATCCGATCCAAAAATCTAATCATAAATTTAATCTAGCATCCACCGATCAACAATACACACATTCCGCCACAAAAATCTAATTATTCGCATTCACCAATATAACATAACATAATCATGCCTACGCACAAATATGACCTAACCGGGGAATTATACCGGTCTTAATTTACCAAATCATTTTTACAATTAAACATGCATATATAGATGGCATGCACATGACTAAAATACAACATGCATAGCTAACAATATAACGCGGTAACTCAATTTAACACTAAAGATTTTTACCGCAGCATTCGGCGTGCGAATCACCACCGGATGACGCCTTCTCGTCACTCGTTCGCGTCCGCCGTAGTCGTCGCCGAGTTCGTCCGCGTCCGCTTCGTCTCGCTCCGCATTGTCGCCGCCGCTCTCGCCACGCCCACGGAGCCGCCTTGCCGACGCCAAGGCCAAGCATGACCCACCATACCGCCGCCTCACTCGGGCCGCCCGCCGCTGCATGCATAGCTGTCACATGCATGCGCCGCGCTCTCGTCGCTCCTCCATGCCGCCGCTTCGTGCCGCTGTCCGCTCCTCCACGCCGCCTTGCGTCGCTGCGCATGCGTGCATACACCGCCGGCTGCGCCGTGCCACTGGACAGCGAGCCATGCCGCCTCACATGAGGCCGCCGCCGCTGCCGCACTTGCTTCGGCAAGACCGTCGCGTGCCACTGCAGGACCTCGTCTAGCTTGGGCCGCCACTCCCTCGCCTAGGCTGGCTCCTCCACGCCATCGGCCAGCCCACGCCTTGTCATTGCCGGGCTGCAGCACCAACCCGCCTCCACCTCGCTGCTGCATGCTGCAGCGCTGCTAGCTCTTGCTCGGTTGAACTACAGGCACCACTCGGCTACTGCCGCCATGCTCTGGGCCATTATGCCGCTGCTGTCGCTGCAGCTCCTAGCCTCCTACAGCATGCATGCATGCTGGCTCGGCTACTGCCTTGCCTGCTGCCGCTGCTGCAGCTAGCCCCGCTGCTTGGCCACCTCCTTGCCGGACTGCGGGTCGCCACCAAGCCGCCGTTCTCCTGCTGCATGCACAGCCCGAGCACCACCAAGCAGCACTGCACGCTGCACAGCAGCTCTATCACCTTTCCCTTTCTCCAAAATGCTCAAACAAACTTGCATGTGAAAACTAATCACAGATTTGGAAAGCTAAAGGGATGAGGATTGCAATGGTGTGACATGCAAAGATCGGTTTTGTGTTTTTGATGGAGTTTGAGAGGAGAGAAGTTAGTAACTTGAGCTCTCATGAAGATAGAAATGGACTGGTGTTAGAGAAAGAAAAGAGAGATGCTGCTGTTTGGGGAGGGGAAGAAGTGTTGTGGTGAGGAGCATGGTTTGGCTGGCACATAGAAATGGCAGAGTGCAGGGGCTGTTTTCGGTTTGTGGCATTAAAGAATTGAGGATGGCAGTGAAGAGTGGGTGTGGATTGCTGTGTGTGTGTGTGTGCGCGCTCGGCTGGCTTAGCAAAGAAAAAGAAAGGCAGTGGGCTGTGTCCTCTCGGCTGGGAAGTAAAAATTCGGATGAATAGTGGACAGCAATAAAAACAAATGGGCAGAGAGAGTTAAAGAATATTTAGGCATAGAAGTTTAATTCCAAAAATCATGAAATTTTTAGGGGAGGTACCTGACATAATGTTGGTGGTTAGGTAAAATTTTCAGGAATTTATCCAGAGTGTGATGCTCTCTAAAAAATCTTTGAAATTCCTGTTTGCTCGGAAGAAGAATAGCAGTACGGTTCTTCCTCTTTTCTTCGGCTCGCTCCAACGACTTTGCATGCGCGAACTAACCACCAAATTAGAAAGCTCTCGAGAAGATGATCGCAACGGTATAACATGCATTGTCGGATTCTTATTTTTTGGTGGTGATCGCGAAGAGAGAAGTTGGGAAAAAGAATAAACACGCAGGTGTTTTATCTGCTATATCTTTTTCTCCTTTCACGAATTTGCTCAAACTGCCATGCATGCGAAATTGAATTACGGAATTGGGTTGGTCCTGCAATAACGATCGCGATGGTATGACATGCATGGCTTGGTTTTGAGTTTTTGGATGAGATTAGAAGGAGAGAAGCGAAGGGAGTTAGCAGGGAAGGAAAAAGGGAGATGGCCGGAAAAGATGGAACACACAGGCGTTTAGCCTGCGGTTGGTCGAGTCGAAAAATAGAACGATGATACTAATGCATGCATCATGGTATGATTTTTGAAATGCATGTGAAAATAAGAGATCAATACAATTAATTTTAATTTTAATAATATATATATATATATATATATATATATATATATATATTTAACATAGTCTTTCAAACAATTTGGTTTAATAAAATGCAACCTTTTAATTAATTCAATTTGATCTTCAAAGCAACCTTTTGATTAAACCCCGAAATTTTTTTTAAAACATGGTCAAATATCTAATAGATCACCAAATTAAATATTAACATCCCGATTCTGAAAATCGGGGTGTTACAGTTACAACCTAATATTTGAGGCTTACCTTTAATCTAATCATACACTCAAACTTAAGGTAGTGCTTCTATAATTAAATACTTGTTTTCAGTTATTGCTTAGCCATGCAGTCTGTAGAACGTTAGTGTTTGACAAGCTTATCTTGTCAAACTTGGGAACACTAAATGAACTTCATTTATTTTATTCTTTGTTCAGTTTATTTAAATCTGATTTGAAATCAAATATTGTTTGTTTTCACTAATTTTAAATCCAGACAAGTGGATGCTAGTGATGGTGCCTTCGTGCACGAGATTGGGAAATGTGGTTGTCTTGTCTGGATTGATTAAGGACTGAACATTGACTGGACGATTCAAGTCCCAACGTACTTCCACACGCAGTGTATGGGCACTGTTTGGTTAAGTAAAGGGTTAATACTATTGAGTTGGAAAACAGGAAAGTAAGGACATATATATTTGATCTCATATATGTATCATATGTTCTTAAGAGGGTGAGGACGTACATGCGTTCCATCACATGTACGTACCTTAAGGGCTCCGATTGCGAATTAATATGTGCAACTAGCACAGCTCTACTTTCGCTCATTTAATTTCTTTTTGAATCGGCATTCCCAAGACAACATGTGGGCCCCGGTTGGCGAGTTCTATTAGTAACTTGAATCGAAAGGGATCACCACACATGGGTATTCCAGCTCAATAGTGTTAACTTGTTGAAAAACACCAAATCTTAGTTTACCCGACCGGCATACCAAAGACAGTGTGCTATTATTCTAGATGGCTTACGGGCTAACTAAGTCGTGTGGGTAAAGATGTACACCCCTGCAGGGTTTAAAACTATTCGAATAGTCGTGTCCACGGTTATGGACAACGCTTGAGTTGAATAGATCTTTGTATAGCTTTCGAACTACAACTTTGTTATGGGTACTTTCGGTATGAAGGGAAATCATGCATTGTTTTACTGGTGGTAAATAATTATTGTTATTATTTATGATTACATTCTCTTTGATAATTTTTGTTATTATTATGATTACTTTCTCTTTGATAATTGTTGTTATTATTTATGATTACATTCTCTTTTACTTACTGTTTTAGTCCAAATTGATTTAGAAAATTGCTTTATCAAAACTTAGCAAGTATAGGACTAAGATGTATCGCTTTGTGCAAAATTGAACCCTTTGCAGTCTTTCTTTTGTCAACCTTAAGCATGTAAGAATTCTAATCCTTTGGATAGGTTCTCTTAAACACTTTCTTTTCATAGTTTGTGTAAGTCTTGCGAGTACCTTCCGTACTCAGGTTTTATAACCTCTTGTTGCAGGTAAGGATGGTTATTTGTGAGATGCCCGTTAGTGCCGATCAGGGTGACGCTAACGAGTGACGCTAATTCTAATCTCCACTCAATAGCCTGAGGGTAATGGGGCCATTGGTGGCTTTTGCTGTTTACTTCAAGTTCCGCTGCTAAATTTTGTTGTGACCAAAGTCACATAATATTGTAATTCCAACCGAAGTGTAATTCCTATGTATCATTATGTAAATGTTTATGCCTTGTTTGTCTGATGCAATGTTGTATAAGGATATATGTGCAATATTCACTGATCCTGGGAACTATTGGAAGATATATATCTGGGAACCTGAGTATTGGATTTGTAACTTGTTAAGAATTATGCTTCTAGTATAATTTTTAATTAAGGACTGGTCGTTCTTGATTAAGACTTATGCTTTAAGTATGATTCTTAATTCGACATAAATTCCAATATTTGGGGGTCCTTACAGCAACAATACAAGGGTAATCGACGATCAAAAAGAGAATACAGAACTGAAACAACGACTCTACACACTACACGTTGGCTCCTGAAGAATAGGCCATCGACTCTAACAAAGTAATCAACAATTAAACAAACTTTTAACAACGTCATCTATTCATAGGTTGTAGTCCGATGGTCAAAGACTCTAGAGTAAGAGATACCTGCAGGACAGGAATTGAAGTTGTGAGGAAGGTACCAACTTAAAAACTAGGGTAAAAGGCTATACAAATAGTATGCACAGTCCTCCATCAAAATAGAGAATGGAGGGTAAGGTAGGAAAAGTACTAGGAGGTGTGGTTATGCCTCAGTTAACAGTCAGTCATATTGCCATGGCAGACGAATTGATGGTCAAAGGGCTCAGCGATGGCAGACGAAGCATCAGCAGCCGTTCAATTTTTCCAGATCACACTACCACTTCATCTCCCACACATTTGTCCAATGCACGGTGGAATCAATAGTGTAAGTGTAAATAATTTGTCTAGAGACGTTGTAATTGTATCAATCTTAGATACTCGGTATATCACTACAAGTCTAAATGACCGAATACCAATGCTGGCTAGACAACCAAATATGTATTTCACAAATTGGGTTGAAACTAAGTAATTGAATTCGGTTTACAGTCTTCTTGTAACTTCCAGACACTACGTATAATATACTACCTGATAAATTGGTTCAAACCTGCACACGTAAATTACATATTTTTCACATAGTTTATACGTGATCTGTAGTGGAGGCGGAGGCAGTGGCCACGACGGCACCGCTCCTTTGTGGCGGGTCTAGCGGTGGAGGCGGAGGCAGTGGCCACGACGGCACCGCTCCTTTGTGGCCTCCTGTTGCAGATCTGCTGCCGACCAAGCACAAGCCGGCTGATGAAGCGAGACTACGAGGTAGGTAGATGCAGCTAGCAGATTCGTCTCCAAGCAATGCAAAATCAATAGCAAAAAGATATAGCAGACAGAGCAATATATAATCAAGTCCATCGCAAGACTGGATGGGATAGATCTCGAAACAAACAAGTTAGATCCGAAATCGGAAGCAGGAATCACCAGAAACTCGACTGTTAATCTGACATAGAGAAAGAAAAAGGAGATCTAGAGAGAGATCAGCGCGAGGGTAGCTAGGACGTTCGTACCTCAGAATCGATTCTTCTCCTACCTCCAATCGGGTCGGTCGCCGTTGGTCGGGCAAGCTTTCTGGTTCAGGATGGAGGCCGAAATGGGCAAAGCTTGATTGCGTCGAATTTCCAGGGCACTGACCCGCGGCCTTAATCACTTTCCTCTTCTGCAGCGACGGTGCCCTCGCTGACGACGACGCGGACACCCGCGGTGTGTCGGGGAAGGACCGCGCCTCTCGGCTCGGAGAGACCGTCGATGCCCATGAGGCGCGCAACGAGACTGGGCGTCCTGGGCATCTCGACTTGACGACGGCGCTCTACTAGCAACTGCTCAAGTGCTCAACCCAAACCACAGAGAACCATGGGTTCAAACCGAATAAAACCGAAAATACTCCACCCAAACCAAGCCAAACCAATCCGCTTCACAAGCAAACCCGATCCAATCCAGTCCGTTTTGCTCTTCAACCCATTTGAATCCATCCAATTGCACCTATTTCTTAAACCCAACCCACTCAACCCATTTGAACCCAAACCATTACCAGGCCTACACTGAACCGATAATATTGGGATCATTCTGCCTAGCTAGGTATTACATTTCATGGGCAGCATGGATGCAAAGAAGCCCTATGTTGTCGTGGTCGTCATACAGCTGATTTACGCGGGCCTGGTCGTCATTTCCAAGGCAGCATTCGACAATGGGTTGAGCCCCTACGTGTACATGTTCTACCGCCAAGCAGGTGTATGCTATATACAGATAAGGCAATACAAAAGGATTCCTATCTCTATCTCTAACATAACAGACTGCTGTCGGAGCCACAACTGTACAAAGCACTACTGCACATTGCATACCAGTCACTGGCTCACTGCCCCTTGACCGTATATCGGTGCTATAGCCTGCATTATATTGGCAATTACTAAGTATCCCCATTTATAACAAACTAATATATAAAATTACCCTTTTGTTAATCAACTGTTAGTATTTTGTAAAATAGAGATACCCCATACCTTCCAGGCACCTTAAAACACATCTTAGTCCATTGACCAGTTCAGATAAACTTGATGTACATAATGACTGCAAATTAGTTGCGTCAGAACTACTAACACTGTACACAGATCTCCTTTCCAAAAGAAAAACGCACAAAAATCCTCATCGAAAAGTTGGAGAACTGCAATTTTGTTGGTTTCAATCTCTTGACGATAAAATAGACATGATATAACAGGGGAAACTACGCGAACACTGTCACTGTTGTTTGTAACCCAACCATGCAGAATAGCTAAAAGCTAAAATTATCAAGATAATACAGCAAAAATCATGCAAAGTAAACACTATATTGCCTCTAATGCTACTAAATGTAAAAAATGAATCTGCAGTAATTATCTAGGAATGTACAAGAGTCATAAACATTCACAACCTTGAGTCACCTTTTATCTAGTTTCATGTTAGATGATTTGGCTAAGAATCCTTAGAACTCTGCCCTCAAATGATGCATGTTTACTTATAGATATTGTCTTTTTAACAATTGGAATATCATACAATTAACTTCCCACAGAGCTTCATGAACTAAACAATCTAGCTCAATATCTGTAATGCTATTAACCTACGTACCTTCTGGTGTGGAGATAACCATCTGAATTAACAACTCAAATGGCAAAACAAGATTCATCATCCTCATAAGGTTCACCAATATTACAGACATACTTCCAGTAGTCTACTAATTTATGATCTTCAGGTTGCACTTCTGTTGCCCTGCCCGCGCAAAAGATTGCATATGCATCTGCTGCATACCTACAACAAGAACAAACAGAAGTTTTTTATGCATGAAATTACTTTTTCTTTAAGACCCAAGAATTACTTGAGAAACAATGAACAAATTAGACAAAGCAAAAAAAAATCAATAAACATATATGTAAAAAATAACTGTATAAAAAGAAGAATGAAGGGACACTCACTTGCCAACACCATGAAGCTCAGTAACGTAAGTCCAATCTGGGCTCAGATATGAAGAAGAGAATTTCCGGATTCTTTCTGATTTTTCAAGCTGTAAGCCTGTGGGCCTCAGGTACTCCACCATCCCTTCTAAATCAGCATTGCATGCGGTTTGTGCATCAGGATATCGAACAAAGAACCCCTCCACTAACTCTTTGATCTGCATTACTTTACAAAGGCTATTGGATCATTAATCCTTGTCTTAAGTTGATCTTGGATAACAATGGAGAGGTATCATGGAGATTACTTTGCTAGTCTAAAAAAGGTAATCAACAGCAAGGATCTACCAGAACTCAACAAGTTTGTATAAAGAAAACAAATAATATTATAACAATATGGTAAGCAACTAAAGAAAGATGAGAATTTTTCAAAACTCTCCTCTGCAGTAGTAGTATAGAGATCATCAAAAGTAAACAGTTGTAATTATAAAACATGCACTTTAAGATTTGAGTTTGGTTATTTATCGCTTCAACAGTTTGACTGAAAGGAAGAACATGGCCATTTTTATGACAGAATGAAGTGCAAACAAGGATGAACATGGCTGAATTAGGCATAGCAGTAATGTAGCCAGATAAGTGTAAAGGTAGACAGATAAGTAATAAGAGGAGGTATAGAAGGAAATATCACGGTTTCCCTCTCGTGCGGTTGAGCAGCATGCATATGACGATGACCTTCAAGGATCTGGAGCATAGCGCTCCTGGAGGAGATTGTAGGGCGTCGGCGTGGAGTCACTAGGCGATCAGGTGGTAGACGGCAATACATATCGAACCGCTTCTCAGCAGCAGTGAGCACTGGTGCGGTATCTTCTTGGGCTTCTGCTGAGAGACTGATTTCCTGTTCTTGGGCTTCTCAGCAGCAGTGAGCGGTGCAGTCTTCCTCGTTTTACCTGTAAAATGTTTCTCCTGTGCTTGAGAGTCAGTCTGCTTCCTTTTCCTCACCACTTTGGGACCAGGACCACCAATGGGAGGAAAGCATGCCAGTGAGATTGAGGGCCTCCATAATGGGGGAGTACCTGCAGCAGCCTGAGCCTGATCTTTCCGCTTTGCAAGGCGGATGTAGCAGAACTTATCGAAGGGGCTAGGCGTATTGTCAGTGCAAGAGAAAGGAGGGACACTTGAGAGCTCGAATTCTTCTTCCTCTTTTCATTAACTGCAATGGTGCCGACTGGATGAATATGTCTGGATACAGGCTGATCCTGTGCTCCTTGGCCTTGTGGTGGAACACAAACAAGATCACAACCATGGCAGAACTTTTCCATGCGACTAGGCACAGGAGCTTCACAATGAAGCGGGGTGTGACTATTCTTGTGACAGCAAGAGCCGGCTTCCTGCTTCTTCTGCTGCTTATTGTTTGTCTTCATGGCCATCGTGCTGCGGATTGCAGGGCAGCGATTGAGAAGGTAGGATGGAGCAGGTGGAGCGCGAGGTGGCTGACAATTGGGATTGGCGTCCTCTTGCTGCTGCTGCTGCTGCTGAATCATTTTGGATGCAGCCATATCCTGATCTTGGGTTTTCCGCTCGGCAAGGGGAATGTATCGGAAATCCTCGAAGAGATTGGGCGTACCATCCGCGCCGGCCAGGGGAGGCCGCTGGTTCACGGCCGCGGCCGCCGCAGCACAGCTCCGGGAAGCAGGAGCCTGAGACCGAGGAGGTTGATGGCCAGATTTTAGCCCAACTCCAGGCTCATGCCCCTCGACGGGGGAGGATGGCCGGGGACTAGCAGCCGGCCTCTCATTCTTCCCTCTTACCGTCGCCGGTGGCGACCGCGGCATGCGCCCGTGCCCTTGGAGCTGGATTTGGGAGAAGATGGTGGCGGCAGGGGCAGGAGGATGCGGCGGAGGGCGGCGGCCAAGATCAATGGGGGAATTGGATTGCTGATGCCGACGGTGCTGCGGCGGCGACGGCGCTTGGGGGTCGTCTCGTCCCGGCCGGTACCGGAACTCTTCAAATAGCCCCAAGCCCACCAGCAAATCCGACTCCGTACTCGGTGGAGCGGGCGGCGGCTTTGGCTTTGTCTTCGGCTTCGGCCACCTCTTCTTTGTGGGCTTCTCCCACTCTGAATCCTGCTCCGACGATATCACCATTAATTCCGGCACGATCAACCCCTCTCTTCTTCTTCTTCTTCTCCCTCTCTCCCGCGGGCTGGAGAACGCAACAAAGTGGGGAGAAGAATAGGAATAGGATTAGGTGGTTGTTTGGATCTCGGAATAAGAAATAGGTTTTAAGAAAACTAGTTTTAGGAGAATTTTTAGCAAAATTGGTTTTAAGTTGTTATTCTGTTATAATGAATTTATGGATTACTTTGTTTGGATCAGAAAAATTAAAACAAGTTTTCATCATTTTAGTGTTTGGCTAAAGATATAATTCAAAGTGTCCATCTGCTTGACTCGGACTCTCCGTATACCTACATGCGCCCGTGGCGATTCAACGGAGATGCGATCTGGAGAGAAGGACATGGTGAGCAGGTGAGGGCGTGGCCCCCGATAGTCCGAACCCAAAAAGAAAAACAGCTCCAAGCTCTTCTTACCTAGATTAAGTGAACGCAGCATCTGCCGAAAATTATGGCATATGTTAGCTTTATTGATCAGATGCTTTTCTTCTCCACGCCCTCGCCAACTCCCGAGTCCCGAGAAGCGGAGAGAGGGGGCTAGAAAAATAATTGCCCAAATGGCGGGGGTCGTCGTCTCCACCAATCCCCTCCACTCCTCCATCCCCCACGACGCCATTACCGCTACGATCACTAGGGTTTCGTGCTCCCCGTAAGCCCCCTTCCCGATGCGTTGGTGGAAGCGCTCCGCCTCCGCCTCCGCCTCCCCCTCCTCCTCCTCCTCCGCCTCCATGCCCGCCTCCCCCACCCGCGCCTCCACCTCCCGCGACGGCGCCGCTAACCCCGCCATGACGATGGCGGCCTCGGCGAGGCGACCCCACCATGATCGACCAGGCGGGGCGGGCTGCGCCACGCCGACGACATCGAGGTCGGGTCTCCGCGCTCGGGGCGCCTCGCCCGCCGCCGCGTCCTCCTCGTACCCGCGAGGAGGAGGCATGGGTTTGGGCTCATGATCATGAGCTCGACGCCGATCTCGAGGTCGCCGAGCAATATGGAGGTGGCGCCGGCGAGTCGTCATCATCACTGTCTTCTTTGCCGCCTCACTCACGCCGCCCGGTGAGGACTCGCCGTGCACTGTCTGGGAAGCCGCTCATGACTGGTGCTCCGTGAGCGAGATCGGATATGGTGAGCAGGTGAGGGCGTGGGTCGGTGACGGGTGGTAGTGAGTGTAAGTAAAACTGGTTTGCTAAAAAACGACGGGGACTTGTTTTTCCCAAAACCTGATATATTGGATTATGTTAAACTGGTTTTACTTATCTTGAGAGTTAGTTACAAGATCCAAACAGAGTTTTTATAAAACAATGTTAAAACTGGTTTTACAAAATTCAGTTTTGTTAAAACAGGAGATCCAAACAAGGCCTAGACGTTCTAGCGGAAGCTTATTGTTTTTGCCGCCAACGCAATTTTCGCCCCAACTTTGTTTGCCGCTCAATTCAGGCGTCAGTTAGCCTTCTTGTGTTTTTTCTCATGCTTTTTTCAAAGAGATTTTAACAAATAGAATATGGTTTTTGCACGCATAATATCACTACCATCAAATACACCTTCAGATTGATGCAAGCCTTCAAATTTCAAACCAATATCTCATCATCTAATCATTGCAGTACCCTTGCAACAGATCTTCGGCCACATTAGAGGGTAGAGGCGTAAGATCCAAGAAATATTTTTATTATTTAATCTTTTTTAATAATATATTAAAGTTAGCCTCTCGTTTAACTTTATTTTCAATTATGACCCCTTTAGCCACGCTATGACACGCGACGTGACTAAAACATACTGTCACGCCACCGTCCTTGACATGGCCAAACATACCACACAAGCCTTTGTCCGCACGCCGTATCAACGTGGAGGGCTTGTGTGACCGTTGTCACGTTCGCAATCATGTCGTGACAAACCTTGTAACGCCACGTGGATTGGCGTGGCAGTGGTGATTTAGGTGCCGTCGGCCCGTCCAGTTCTTCATTTTGCCCCAAATCCATCCCTTTCTCTTGATGGTCCTCTCTCCTCCCTGCCCCCACCCACGCCGCAGCGCCTCCCGCAGACCCCATCCTCGTCTCCCGCCGGCCCCCTACGCCGACCTCCTCCACATCCTGCTCCCTACGCCCGCCTCCTTCCCGTGCCCTGTCACCAGTCTCGACTGCCCCCTCACCGGTCGTGCGACTCCCTGAGCCGGCTCCTTCTCCCGTGGAGGCCCGATCTCCTTCTCCCTCTGCTTATACTTATTTGCTACTCTATTGGATTCAAATAGAGTTGAAGGGCATGCCGATGGAGTTCCTGGCCAAGTTGTTCCCGGACATGCTCGGAAGCAATGCGCCTATGTAGGATGGTTACTTGGGAGTGGACACCTTGAAGATTAGTTTAGAATTCTGTTGATGTTTACTAGAAACCAGAGGATAGAGAATTTTTTTTATTAATTAATCCTTTTTGAAATTTTATTCTAAAGTTAACCTCCGACGCACTTTATTTCCAATTCTGACTCCTTGTGACGTCCCACCCTGTGATGCACCGCGGGAGGTCCGAGAGGACCATTTTTTTTTTTTTGCGCTGCGGAGCCACCACGTAAAGGAGTGGTAGCCGTGCATGGTGCATTCCCGAGGAGGTGCGGGACCTCCTCCCAGAGGTCTTCAGACCTCCCGGAGGTCTTGGCTCGCCATGACCTCCCAGAGGTCTTTAAGTCCTCCCGGAGGTCTTGGCCAAGCAACCCCTCAGTAGCACCTCCGGTACATCACAAGAGGGTCCCAGGACCTCCTGTGTTAAGTCTGTAGGACATCCCGGAGGTCCCGCCTGGCATCCGAGCTAGTCCCGGGACGTGAGAGCTAGCTCACACAAGAACACAAGCTAATATCACAACCACGAGGTTAAACACAGATGAAGCAGATAAATTAAACTTTATATAATAGGACCTTATGGTCAAGCTTGTTAATAAGAGGTCTGCCACTGAGGGCTTACAAAACCAAGAAGGACTTACAACCGCAACCAGAGCTCTAAGGCTCCCACACCAAAAGCGAAGCACAACCATCCCAACAAGCACCACAGTCAGTCGGGTGGAGGACGCCCTAAGCGACTTAGTCGTCAAGAACTCCTCCTCAAAGAGGCTCAGACCGCCTGCACTTGATCATCTTCATAGTCTGCTTGACACAGGGCTTAAGCCATGAGTACTTTGAATGTACTCAAGAAGTCACGAGAGCAATTATGCAATAATAATCATGCAAGGGCTTACCAATTGAGAGTCAGATGGTTAGTTTTATGCAAAGCCGATTTGGACAATAATAATAGTAATAGATTGAAGAGCAAAGAAGGAAAAACAATAGTACATAATACATTTGATGAAGAAAATGTGGAGTGAGCACCAACTCACATCCACAACAACAATGGGGAGGTCCGGTCACACCATTCTCTGTGTCCTCACCCAAAACCCACTCTAGAGCACCCACTCTAGAGGTCCGAACCAGCCCCTGGACCACCACCCGAGCCAACCCTGACCCCTCTGGAGCCGGCCAAGGTCTCTTCGTGGCAAAGCCAAGGCATCTCGCTGAAGTGTCCAGTGGCACAAATTTTGAAACAACTACCCCTTGCACCATTTTCACTAAGCATATCCATGATGAAGGACTTGGCTATTCGAATAGATTTTACACTCTGCAGAGGTGTACAACTTTACCCACAATCCACGATCTCTCTAGCGGGACGGGTTCCGGTCACCCTTGCTCACTTCCTAAGGTGAGCAGTCTAGAGAGCGCGGCAAGGCCTTTACAAAGCTTTGAACTGACTCGGGCTGCCCGCTAAGGTTTCGCAATCCCCTCCTGTGGTCTAGAAATCCACAGGGTTATAGGGTGCCCCCTCTTGCGCCAACGAATCACACGCTCAACCACAACAGCCCCAAGCCATCTCATTGCTAATTATTCAGCCAGACCATTCCCATAAAATGATCTTGTGGTTGCCTTTGTTTGGCCCAGTTCAATGAGACACAAAGTGAAGTCCTTAATTGTGCTAAGGCAAGACTTCCACAACCAAGTGTGCACAAAGACCCACTACTCACTCCTGCCTTCTTGCCTCAAAGAAACAATTTGTATTAACCCATGCCAAAAGACCACCGGTCTTTGCACAACAATTTTTAACCAAGTGGTCTCACACCATAGTCAACACAGCTTAGGCATCCTGCCATAGCTGCTCAACAGTGGCACCAACCACACATTTCATAAGTCATTAGTCAAGATTATTAGAGATGAAGCATGATACAACTGAACCACGTTTTCTAAGCAAGGCTATAAAGACCTACGGCCCCCATGTTGGCAAATAACAAAGAACACCAACTAAATATCCACCCTAAGGCTCACAAGGTGAACATAACAACATGCTAGGAACAAAGTATGAAGGAGGCATAACAACAAGTAGGCAAATAACTACAGCCCAAACTATTTTCTCATAAACATAGCCATGCATGATAAGTAAAACCAAAGTACATTAGCAAAACTAGGTTCAAAATGATCAAAGGGAGGTCTGTGGCTTGCCTTGGTCAAGCAGTGGAGAGCCTTCAGTAGAGAGAGCTGGGTCCAAGATCTCCTCAAACTCGTGATCTACACGTTCATAAGAAAACCAAATAAGCAAAACCACCCTAAGCCAAAGAACTTCAAAAGACTCCAAGGAACACAAACCAACTCAGCAAGAAAGGAAAAACCAAGAAACTCAGCACAGTCTCCAACGAGCTCCTAGGGAGGTCTTGTGCAAGAAGGAAACCAGGCGGGGGAGACAAGAAAGAAATGAACAACAGGTTACAAAGGCTTGCCCGCCCAGGCTATATATAGCCAGAGTTGGTGGAGTGCACCACAAGGAAGCTTAGTGACGTGTTGGCAATCAGGGCAACTAGGGCAGGGCTTGCCCTAAAAGAATTGAAATATAGTACCTCAGATGTGACTGCATTTAATGTGACCCGACACCTATTAAATGCGCACAGAGTTCTGAGGCAAGAGCAATAATTACAAGGTGGAGAGAGGCTGGCAAGTGGGGCCAGTCAAAAGGGTGCGCCACTTGGTCAAAGAGGTGGCCCCACCGCAAGAATCATCTCCGCCAAAGACCACTGTGAGGTCCTGGGCAAGAGGTCCAAGACACTCAGAGGGGGAGGTCCTGGACAGGAGGTCCAAGGACTCAAGAGGAGGTCCTGGACAAGAGGTCATCAAAGCTCACAACGAGGAGGTCCTGACACTCAGACCTGCACATGGGAGGTCTAAGGGTCAAGATCTCAAAGGGGAGGACCTCAACGGTCTAGATCAAAGGGTGCAGGGGAGGTCTTGACGAGTAGATCTCCAAAAGGGAGATCTAACGGTCAAGATCTCAAAGGGGAGGACCTCAACGGTCCAGATCAAAGGGTGCAGGGGAGGTCCCGACGAGTAGATCTCCAAAGGGAGATCTAACGGTCAAGATCTCAAGGGAGGACCTCAGCGGTCCAGATCAAAGGGTGCAGGGAGGTCTGACGAGTAGATCTCCAAAAGCGAGATCTAACGGTCCAAGATCTCAAGGGAGGACCTCAGCGGTCGAGATCAAAGGGTGCAGGGAGGTCTGACGAGTAGATCTCCAAAAGGGAGATCTAACGGTCAAGATCTCAAGGGAGGACCTCAGCGGTCCAGATCAAAGGTGCGGGGAGGTCTGGCGAGTAGATCTCCAAAAGGGAGATCTAGCGGTCCAAGATCTCAAGGGAGGACCTCAGCGGTCGAGATCAAAGGGTGCAGGGAGGTCTGACGAGTAGATCTCCAAAAGGGAGATCTAACAGTCCAAGATCTCAAGGGAGGACCTCAGCGGTCGAGATCAAAGGGTGCGAGGAGGTCTGGACGAGTAGATCTCAAAAGGGAGATCTAACGGTCAAGATCTCAAAGGGGAGGACCTCAACGGTCCAGATCAAAGGGTGCAGGGGAGGTCCTGACGAGTAGATCTCCAAAAGGGAGATCTAACGGTCAATCTAACGGTCAAGATCTCAAAGGGGAGGACCTCAACGGTCCAGATCAAAGGGTGTAGGGGAGGTCCTGACCAACATGGATATTCTAGTTTAGGAGGGTGGTCTTTACAAAAGACCAGCAAGGATCGAGGAGGAGGTCTTTACAAAACAACCAGGAAGAGGTCCTGGAAACAAAGGAAAACGCACAGCAAAGCAGAGCCGTTCGATTGGAATCGGGCGGTCCAGAAAGGAAAGGAACGTTCGGACCATCCAAACGTTACCTCGCAGTTGAGCCGTTAGATCAAGATCGAATGGCGCAAAACAAAGGGGCCGTTCGGACCGAGCGAGCGGACCAACGAGACTAGGCCGTCTGATTTAAATCGGACGGCCAGGAGGGAAAGGGGACGTTCGGACCAAGCTAATGTGCCCTTAGGATCGGGCCATCCAACGAAGACGAGCGATCCTAGATGAGGAGGCAAAGCCTCAAGCGATCTGACCACAAGAGTCAAGGATGGGTTCAAGCACTAAGGAGGTCTGGACCTTTAGATCCAACGAAGGGAGGACCTGGACGGCTAAGATCTCCAGAGAGGAGGTCCTAACGACCAGATCCCAACAAGGGGAGGTCTGCGGCTAGGATCTCGAGAGGAGGTCCTAACGCCGAGATCTCAACAAGGGGAGGTTCTGTTTGCTAGGATCTCTAGAGAGGAGGTCCTAACGCCGATCTCAACAAGGGAGGTCTCATGCGGCTAGGATCTCCAGAGAGGAGGTCCTAACGGCGAGATCTCAATAAGGGAGGTGCAATGCGGCTAGGATCTCCAGAGAGAAGGTCCTAACGGCTAGATCTCAACAAGGGGAGGTCTTAAAGGACGCTGAGGAGGTTCGTAGGACAACAAAAGGTCTGCAGGGACAAAGGGAGGTCCAAATAGCCACGAGGAGGTCTATTTGAACACAAGGGAGGTTCAAATAGACAAGAGGAAGTCTAGGAAGGTCCCAAAAAGGGCACCGGGAGGTCCAGAGAAACTCTGAAGCGCCCAAAAGAACTCAGGGGTTCCAGGAGAGCGTGGAGAAGTCTACGGGGAGGTCCAAAAGAAGTAAAACCAAGCGTGGCTTGGAGAGACCAAAGAAGTTTTGAAGCACAAACCTGAGCTGGGTCCTTAACAGGAAAACCTGAAGCACGGGAGAGGTCCGAACAGAGGGGGAGATAAGAGAGAGAAGGAGAGGTCTGGGTCTCAAAGAGATTCAAGCCAACAAAGGAAGTTAAAAGAGAAGAGGCAAACCAGGGGCACACAGAGAGGCTTCGGAGGACCGACAGTCCAAGGGCAGCAAAGACACAACAGAGAGCCAAAACCGGCAAGGAACACCAACAAAGAGCTTAGTTAAGGTTTGATTAATTCCAGTTGAACTCTCCAAATTTTCAAAATATCAGGTTAAGCTTTGGATTCTCAATAAGGCCAAATGGTTACTTTTATTTTGAAAACCAGGCAAGAACTTAAGAGAAACGGGACGTTACACTCCTTTAGTCACACCACCACCTGTGGTGTGGCAAAACAACGCTGTTATGTCAGCCTGTATCTGGGGCAAGCTCTTGTCACGCCACCACCCGTGGCGTGACAGTGTTGTTTTGTCACGCCACGGGTGGTGTGAGGACCTCTTCTCAGTTTAAGCGGGGAGTCCCGAAGGACAGATTTTTTTTTCAGCTGGTACTACCGCAAATAGAGCTACGGTAGTGTTGCAGCCGGTACTACCGTGTCAAGGGCAGCGATAGTGCCTCGCTGCAACCGGTACTACCGCACGAAGGAACGGTAGTTCCGCTGGCTAAACCGAAGCAAGCCTTGCTCTTCGAGAGGTTGGAAGACCGCCGGGCGTTAAATAGTACTGCGGTCGGAAGGACCGCACAACAAGTTCGAGAGGAGGTCCGCCAGGACCTCCCAGGAGATCACAAGGCCTCCTGGAGGTCTTGGCCCTGTGCACACCGAGCTAGTCCCAAGATACAGATGCTAGCTCGCACAGAATCACTTCGGTACAACCATAACCACAAGGTCAAGACAAAAGATGAAGCAGACAAATTAAACTTAGTATTAAACAGGACCTTATGGTCCAAGCTTGTTTACAGAGGTTTTGCCACTTGGGCTTACAAACCGCAACAAAAAGAACCTTGGCAGCTGGAAACACCAAAACACATAGGTGCCCACCGGCAAGCCCACAGGCTGTCGAGTGGAGGACGTCCTAGGCAGCAGGATCATCAAAGAAATCCTCTTCAAAGAGGTCTGAGCTTCCTTGCACTTGGTCATCTTCATACACTGCTTTGACACAGGTCTTGAAGCCATGAGTACTTTGAATGTACTCAGCAAATCACAGGGAAACACTTATGCAAGTAATATTCATGCAAGGGCTTACCAATGGAGGAGCTGTATGGTTAGTTGCACGAAGCAAGGTTTGACAGCAAATACCATAATAGATTGAAAAGCAGCAAGTGAAAACAATAATACATACATACTTTAGTTTGAAAGAAGGGGAGTGAGCACCAACTCACATCCAAACCACTTGGGGGAGGTCTGGTTGCACCCACAACCAGGACCTCTCCCAAGACCTCTCTAGAGCACCAACCCTAGAGCTCGACCCCATCCCCTGGACCACATCTCAAAGCCAGCCATGACCCCTCTAAAGCCGGCCAAGGTCTTTTCGAGGCAAGGCCACGACCTCTCGCAGGAGTGCCCAGGGAACACAGATTTTCTCAAAAACTACCCCTCGCACCACTTCTCCGAGAGATGTCCATAACCAAGGACTTGGCTATTCGAATAGATTTAATGCTCTGCAGAGGTGCACAACCTTACCCACAATCCACGATCTCTCTAGCGTGACGGGTTCCGGAAAGACCCTTGCTCACTTCAATGGTGAGCGCCTCTAGAAGCGTGACAAAGCCTTTACAAAGCTTTGATTTGGCTAGGAGCTGCCGCTAAGGTTTAAACCGGATGGGTTGCAAAGCCACCAGATTCGTGCCCCCTCTTGCGCCGTTGCGATAAAACTCGCTCAACCACAACAGCACCAAGCCATCTCATTGCTAATTATTAGGCCTAGGCCATCACCATAAAATGACCTCGTGGTTGCACGGATTACCTGGATCCACAGACACAAAGTTAGGTCCTTAGTTGTACTCAGGCAAGACTTCCACAACCCATGTGCATAGCACCCACTTCTCACTCCCTACCTTCTTGCCCAAGCCAAACCAATTTGGTGATTACCCCTACCAAAAGACCACCCAGCCTTGGCACACAAGTTTTTAAACAAAGTGGTCTCACACCACCATCAACACAACATACGACATCCTGCCATAGTTGCTTAACAGTGGCACCGACTACAGGTTACATAGATCATTAGACAAGATTATTAATTGATGAAGCAAGATTCTCGAAACCCGCGGATCTAAAGCAAGACTAAGCATAACCTACGGTCCCATGTTGGCAATACCAAAAAGATGCAAACTAAAATACCCAACATAGAGTTTCCCAAAGGGAGTATGTCAACATGTCCAGCAACAAATCCAAAGGAGGCATAATATCAAGTGAGGAAGAGTAACTACTGCCCAAACATTTTCATATAAAAGTAGCCATGCATGATAAAGTAAAACAAAATATATTTCAAAGACTAGGCTCAACATGATCAAGGGTCATGGACTTGCCTTAAATCAGCGATCTTTGGTCCTTCGGTTGAAACTGCCGGGTCCAGATACTCCTCAAGCTTGGAATCAAAAGAAGCCAATAAACTGGGAGCACAGCTCAGCTTGGAGAGCCCCAGGGGAGGACTTGAGCACAGAAGAACCCAGGCAAAAAGAGTTAGAAATGAGCCAAGGTGACAAAGGAGGGGTTGCCCAGGCTATTTATAGCCAGGGTTGGCAAAGGCACAGAGAGGGCTTTGCCCAAACGTGTCAATGGTCAGAGGTGGCCTCGACAGGGCTAGGACAGGGCAGGTCCTAAAAAGAAATAAACAATGCACCCTAGAAGTGACTGCATTTAATGTGATCCGAGATGCATTAAATGAGCCCAAAATTTCAAGGCGGCAAAAATGATAAAAGGTGGGTGAGGCTGACCAGCGGGGCCGGTCCAAGAAGTGCACGACCAGTCAAAGAGGCGGTCCTCACCACACAATTGTCTTTACAAAAAGACTACGGGGAGGTCCTATGGACAGGAGGTCCAAAGGCACTAGGAGGTCTTGGACAAAGGGTCCAAAGACACTGAAAGGAGGTCTTGGGCAGGAGGTCCACGGATACTAAGAGGAGGTCCTAGACAAGAGCGTCCAGAGACTCGAAGAAGTTCGAAAGAGGGACACGATATCTTCGACGGCGTAATACTGAGACTCAAGAAGGGTACTACCAGATAACAAGAGTTCCGGGTTCAAGGTCTTGGACAATCATAGCGGGAAGGGCCTTGACGGCTGAGACAAACCAAGGAGAGATCTTAACGGCTTAGACTCTCAAAAGGAGATACTAATCCTGACGGTAAGATCTCCAAGAGGGAGGTCCTACGGTCAGATCAAAAGGGCAAGGAGGTCCTGACGGTAAGATCTCCAAGAGGGAGGTCCTACGGTCAGATCAAAAGGGCAAGGAGGTCCTGACGGTAAGATCTCCAAGAGGGAGGTCCTACGGTCAGATCAAAAGGGCAAGGAGGTCCTGATGGTAAGATCTCCAATAAGGAGGTCCTACGGTCAGATCTGATCAAGGGGTTTTTATGTGACTAAGACCATGCTGAGTGGTAGGTCCGACCAAGCAAGCGGTAAGTCCGACCTAGGGAAGTCCTATGGACACAGAGAGGTCCAAAGGAGTACAGAGAGGTCCCAAGGTTACAAAGGGGTCCTGAGGGTTAGATCTCTGAAATGAGCACTCTGCGGCGTTGTTGGATCGTCTTTGCTTCACGCGCCCGAGGCGTCGTTGCGCCGTTCGATCGCGTGTCGTGGCTTCGACGGCGCCGGATTGCCTTCGCCAAGGCCAAGCATCATTGGTCCGATCACGCCTTCTGTTGCTTGCAATGGGCAGTATCTTAGTGTAGTTTCTTTAGTGTATAAGGAGTATTAGGATACTATCTTTTCAATACATGATTTTTATGGTGTAGTATATTAGGCTGTTTCATTTAATTACATGCATGATCTTTATTAGTATTTGAGTATTGTGGTCTATTTGTGGTATGTACTAAAGCAATACATGCATGATCTTCCCAATGCACGGGATCAATCACAATAAATTTTATACGTTGGATTTCGAATCGAACTGGTATCCAGATTAGATACTAGAGTATCCTCTCTCTTCATTAACTATAGTGTTACATCATTATTTTACCTACATAACAGATTTAAGGTACCAATATGATGGAGCACCAGGAGCAGCCTTATAGTCACCTGGCTTACTTTTTGACCGCGTTGTCCACTCTGCAATATTGCTATCTGCGTTCGTTTCCAACGCTCTTTGTTAGATTTTCTCCCTCTGCGTGTGGGTCGTGCTGCAAACAGGCCCACGTTACCAGCGTCTGATTTCGTCCTTTCTTCGTGGCATTGCTGTCCTGCTACGGTTCCTTGGCGACTCTCGAACGCCCGAGCGTTCCTCGGGGAGAGCAGCTTGCTATGTTAATTAATGCTCTTCCTGTGCATGTCGCGTCTATCATTTCTTGCAGCCAAATTTCGCGTTGGTTCCTCGGTGTTGCCTGGTGTTCACAGCGGTCGCTGCTCATGCGCTACTCTTTTATCTCTGTCTAGACTGGGTTCGGTGTTCGTGCTGGCGTTGTATTTGCAGCGTCGGTGTTGCTCGGTTTGCCTACGATGGTTTGTGGACTGGTTGATGTTAAGCTTCGGAAGTGTTCCTCTTGTGTATTTAATGCGTCCATGCCTCTATAGCTACCAAGATTTACATAAAGAACTAAACACATCAGCAACCAGTTGCTTTATAAACAAATCTACGTACAGTCTGAAAAAAAAGAATAATCAATTATGTGCCCATACAAAAACGTGGAATTCAAGATTTACCTCTATGTGTGGATGATATCTGGTCTTAGACCACATGTCATAGACTTAGAGCCACATATTATAGATACATAAGCGGTAAATCCCAAATTCGCACATTTTTTATGATGGCAAATAATCAAATCTCAAAAACAAAAACCTACCATCTGGAAAATAAAAAACCAGCTGCCGCAAGCAACTATATTCGAATACGCACCTACAGATACAAGATTAGTACCACTACCTAAAGATACAACTGTAATCACGTACCTTTATCTCTAGATTTCCTTTTGATTTTCCGCGATTTAGTTCCTATATCTGTTCCTGTTTACATACACGCGTTCACTTTTAACACACGTCGCATCCATCCAGCCCTACTACATCAGATGTTTTGCTTAACTACTTTTCCATTACCTTCCATCTCTATCATGTTTTGCGCTGCTACATTCGTCTATCATCTGGTATGTTATTTTCAATCCTCGGGTATAAATCAAGAGAAGTTTGAGGCTTATTCAGCTAGGCCACGTCACTCTTTTTATTTTAACCGTCCGATCGTCCTTCACTTCGTTTCAGCGCCGTTTGATCCATCGCGGAGCCGCTCCCTCCACACGTGGGCCCACGGGTGTGGCTTTCCTGCGAGTCAAGGGGCACTGTCCTCAGCAGTGCCCCACTCACAGCCGAGGCGGCGCGCCCAAGAGCGCGATGGTCTACTAGTTTATATAACTCCCTAGCGTAAAAAACTTACTCTTCGATACCATGTCAGGTCAGTGAAGATCGTCCATGGACTACGCCGGTATCGACAGGAAAAAAAGACCCACACAAAGCAATTTCTCAACGTATTTATTCCTAGATACAACATTTCATCGCTAACAATGCCAACCTTCTATTTTTTTTCCATACACCTTTTTCCTGTAGTTACCACTCTAATTACATAGCTTAACACGGTCAAGAACACGGCCCTTCATCGCGAACTCTTCAAAGAGCCTTAATTCCTGATCACGCATCTAGCAAACAGTCTATGGACAGAGATATTACTAAAACTAATTCTTGGAAGAAAGGGCGCTCAGCGGTCCTGCCACGTTGCCCCAAAAAATTTCGTCTGTCGGATGCGTGGCGAGCGGCCACGATGGCGTGCGAGTGACCCAGGTCCAGCGCTTGCGCCGAACGCGCGGCCTTGCGCGGGCCACGTATCTCGCCAGCTACGTCTTCTTCGTGATTCTTCTCTCGCAGCCGACCTTCATCTCTATCCTCGTGGCGCTGCCATCCCCATCCTCGCTGACGCTCTCGCTTGCTCCCCTACCATAGCCGCCGCCGCCACCGCCGCCGCCCTCTGTAACATCTAAAATGTATAAATGGGTGTGTGTTTCAAATGTAAGAAAATGTGTAGAAATTAAAACTTTTTCTCACATCATGAAACTCTTGAACTCTTCTATAATTCTTGTCAAGGGTTGTGGAATTCAAAAACACAAAGCT
This sequence comes from Phyllostachys edulis, assembly GCA_036346405.1. NCBI lineage: Eukaryota > Viridiplantae > Streptophyta > Magnoliopsida > Poales > Poaceae > Phyllostachys > Phyllostachys edulis. Next base: position 70,882,041 of record CM070553.1, read on the forward strand.
CTTGTTGACTAAAGTCAAACCCTTATTCAACTTATCACAAATCCTGTGCCAAACTTCGGGAAATATTTTTCCTTGGTTCTAGGAATGATGTGTGACCCCTCTGAATTATTTCATAATTTTTAGAAATTATTTGATAAATTTTGGAGGTAAGTCAAACTCTAGAACTGCCTTGATGAATTTCTGGAGAAAAATGCAGTGCACAAAAACCTCTGGAAATTTTATGTAAGGTTGATCCTGGAGTGAGGAAGCTCCAGTTAAAATTTTGGAATTTTTGGAGTTAGTTTGCTACCTCTAAAAATTCCTCCAACCTTAGCCTTCAAATTTAATTTCAAATCTGGCATTGTTCCTTGGGTCCGAGCCGCTTTCCAAGCGGGTCGAACCCAACCGCGCGGCCAGCTCTCCTGTGCTCCTCCTCCCGCGCGAGGTCGTGCCCGTTGGATCAAAATCCAACAGCCACGACCTCCGCCACAACCCAGCTCAGCCAAGCTCCTCCCCCGAGGTCGTGCTCCGTTGGATCCAAATCAACGGCCACGACCTCCCTCTCCTCTCATCGCCGATGAAGATCTCATGCCATGACCTCTGTAACATCCCAAATGTATAATTAGGGTTAATCAAGTATAATTATATGTGTAGAAATTAAAACTTTTTCTCACATCTTGAAAAACCCTAAAATCTTATGTAATTTTGTCCAAGAGTTGTGTAATCCAAAAACACAAAGCTCTTGTTGACCAAAAATCAAATTCCTTTTTCCAATTATCTTAAATCTTGTGCCAAACATTTGGAATATATTTTCCTTGGTCCCAAAAACTGATATGGGACCCCTCTGAAAAATATCATGAGTTATAACACTTGTTGATAATTTTTGGAGGCAAAACAATCCTTTAAACAATCTTCATGAATTTCCTGAGAAAAATGCATTGCATAATAACCTCTGGAAATTTTATGCAAGGTTGATCTCATTATCAGCAAGCTCCAGCTAAAATTTCATTAAATTTGGAGTTCATTTGCTATCTCAAATAATTCTGCTAAGTTTCAATTGTTAAAACTAAATTTTAAAGCCTACACTGCTCCTTGGGCTAGCTATATTCAAAGTTGGTCCAGCCCAACCATGTCTCAGACCTCGCCAGACCTCATCTCCACCTTGATCAGTCGCAGCTGTTGGATTTACATCCAACACCACGATTCTCCTCCGCGTTAACACCGCAAGGACCTCCCCACCTCATGAGGTCGTGAACTGCTGGATCAAAGATCCATGGTCATGACCTCCCACGTGTGTTAAACCTCAAAGACCTCCTCGAGTTGTTAAACCATCGTGGCGAGGTCATCCCACTCTAACCAAGGTCGAGCTGTTGGATCAAATCCAACGACCCACGACCTCCTCCTCAACATACTCAACAGTCCTCCCACTGCGTGAGGTCACACCCTTGGATCCAAGATCCATGGCCCCGACCTCCTCCTCACCTTAAACTAAACAAACCTCCCACCTAACCAAGGTCGAGCCGTTGGATCGATCCAACACCACGACCTCCCCCTGCTATCAAGCACTCACAACCTCCCCCATCTTTTGTTGTGCACCGTTAGATTAAAATCTACGGTCACGACCTCCTTTTTGTCTCATGCGCACCAGACCTCCCAAACAAGACGTGAGATCGTGCCCTTAGATCTAAATCTAAAGGCCATGACCTCCCTTGTGCGTTATGCAAGCTTTGGACCTCCCCGTCCCTTTTCCTCACGTGCGTTTTGCGATTAAGGAAATCGGAGGGCCACGACCTCCCCATCCTTGATCGTGTGGCTGGGACCTCCTCCCAGCCACTTAAAACATAACGGTTCAAAAATTGGATCCGATGGTTAGGACCTCTCCCAGGTCTTATCCAACGGTCACCAAGACCTCCCTGTTCTTCTCCTTCCTCCGTGCGCATGCGTGCTCGAGCGGTGGAGTTCGCGCCCAGCCTCATGCACCTTTAATGACTCTTTGTCGACCAAGATTTAATGCAGTCACTTTTCCGCTTTCAGTCAAGACACCGCCTTTTGTCAACCTTTATGTCATGTCCACCCCATGGACCAACCTGTGGGCTAAGCTCACCATGGAGCTTAGCCCCACTCATAACCTTCACCTCAGCTATAAGTGTCCACTGAGCTCCCCGCTGGCTTCCTTTGCACACTTGGAGCTGTCATACCAAGATGTTTGGTGAGCTCCTAACTCACTCACCTCCTCTCTAGTGGCCGCCATTGTTGAAGTCCTTGGAACTCCTCGACTCAAGGGTTCCAGTGGCTCCTTCTTCAACCCTTGCTCACTTTGTGCTCCCCAAACCTCCTGGAATAACCCTAACTTATTTTGTTTGGGCATTTTTCAGAGGTGGACAAAGCCGAGCTTGAGCCGGTGCCGTGAGTCGCAAGCTTCATTGTCTTCCCCAACTCCGGCCATCACCTCCACGACCTCCCCAAAGACCTTAGGACCTCCAGTACCTCCCGTTAGTCCTTTAGTTGCTTTGGCACCCGCTGAATGCATGTTGCGGAGCTTAAGTTTTGGCACACGCTGAATGTCGCGGAGCTCCTTTTTGCATTTTGTCGCTTGGTCAGATTCGCCGTCGTTGTCCTCTCCGGCTCGCCGGCGTTCAAGGCCGTCGCCGCCGTTGAGAGGAGGTCCTTTGGGTGCGCATGGTTATTGCGGACCCAACGGTACCATTGGATCTCGCCGGCGAGGTCTACATCGCCGGCGATGACCACATCTTTGCGCTCGGGTTTTGTCGGACACAACGGCAGCGTCGTTGTCGTTTTTAGGACAGAAATCCTCCATGTTTAATGCGCTAATCATTGCTCCCATCATTGTAATCAATGGGGCGTCTTAACTGCCTTAAATCCACCCTTTAATGCGTGCATTTAAGACCTCCGTGCGGACCTCCTTGATGTCCAAATACAGCGCATTTATTCATGTCCAGCGCGTGCGCGAAGTTAAAGCGCTGGTCAGGGCGCCCGGACCTCCTCCGAGGAGATCTCGAGCGCCCAAGACCTCCCTTGCGCAATCGTGGCCTGCACCTCCCTCGAGGTCTGTGGACGTTAGGACCTCCGCTTAGGACCTCTCGTAGCCATCTCACCTGCTCATGACCTCCCGGGTAGATCTTGACCGTCAAGGTCCTCCTCGACGATCTGGACCATCAAGGACCTCCCTTGGAACATCTGGACCGACCGGGACCAGACCCCTCAGAAGGTCCTCGACGATGTAGATTTTCCTCGGGGAGATCTTGATAGTTTGGACCTTCCTTTGGAAGATCTCAACCGCTGAGGACCTCCCTTAGATCTGGTCCGCTCCGACCTCCTTTCCATGTTGTGGTCCGCTGGATTTCGCATTCACGGCCACGACCTCCCCTCACCTCGCAAGCATGTGAGTTGCTAAGAGGTCCAGACCTCTGGACTTCACGTCTTGCGTGTGTGATAGCTCTCTGGGAGGTCTTGAGCCGCTGGATCTCGAGATCTGTGGCTCACGCCCTCCCATACCCTTGTGAGTTTTAGAAATTCCAAAGAGGTCTTAGTTAAACCGAAATAAGGTATAGACTTTAGAATTTCATATCTTCTTCGTTTTGAATCCTTTTGAGGTCATTCAACTTGTGTTAGCTCTGTCTTGAACTTGACTTTAATCCAAAAATGATTGAAAGTTGAATTCAGCTCTAGAGCACAGTTTGCCATTAGGTTTAAAACTCACTTTAAATATACACTCAAAAACAATACTTAACTTGTAAAAGGTATAACTAATGCTCTATAGTTTATTTTGGGTGAGACCAACTTTGTTGGTTTCCTCCATTAGTGGTCTCACTGTGAAAATTAGTTTTGAGCATGTTGCTCTTAGGAAAATGAGGACTTGTGCATTATAATTTTGTTCAAGTTCTTGTTTTTGAAAAATTATAGAAAGTGCAATATAGCTCCAAGTGAGATGAACTCAATTGTGTTATTCATCTCATGAGGTGCTGGTTTTACAGTAAATATTTCAGCTTCACTTCTATTCTAGAAAATTTTATGATGAACAGTAACATATTTCTAATTAATAGGTTGAGCAGAATTGATTTCATCATATCTTTTGCATTAAGAATCCAAATCAATTGGTTCTTGTTGCTAAATTCATGATAAATCATTGTCTTGCTGCTGTAGAATTTTCATAGCTTTCGGAGAAGTTTATCTGTTGCGTCTTTTTGGTTTTTCGTCGTTCTTATCGGTTCTTTCTCGCTTTTCCGTTAGGTTTCGACATTTGTGGTGATCCCGAGAGTGACCCTCTGCCACAACTTGGCCAGCAACAACAAGGCAAGCAGTTTGATCATTTCCATCATTGTCCCATTACTTTAAAGCTTAATATATTGTTTTACTTCTATGTATGCATGCTACTTTGTGTTAAATGTCGCTAGCAAGCCTATAGTTGCATAATCTGTAGGAATTGTTTATCCTCTACTACCATGAGCCTAGGTTACTTGCTGTGGTGGGAGCTCGTTGGATGAGCTCCTATCACTTAGTAGTTTCGATTTAAATTGCTTAGACATGCTTAGTTTTCGGTAGAAATGGGCGATCATCGACTTAGTCGATGGTCTTGATCACTCAAAACTGATTATTACTCCTATATGTCCAGCACTTGTGCTTTGATTAATTTGTAAAATCAAAAAATGAAAATAAAAGATTTATTTAGACTTGGGCATATTGGATGGATGGCGTGGTTTTTGGATGTGGTGGTATGCCTGGGTCCCTAAGGACCGAGTACTTGCGTCACTAAGCCAAGCGATTTCACGTACTAACCACACGAGGGGCATATGGAACCCCTCTTGACTAAGTACTTTGGGCGGTGTTAATTGGGGTCGCTCGGTTGGTGTGTTTTTAAAGATAAAATGTGTGTGTGATGTGGGAGGGGAGCATTAGCTTCCTGAAGGTTGTGTGATGTCTCCTTCTCCCGTGGGTTGTGCGACTCGAATTAGCATTGTCCATTGGAACTGTCTCGTAGGACTTAGCCGTCTTGCATACCTATGGTAGTGTGCCTAAAGGAAAGGCGGTCTGACGTGTGGGTACAGTGGTACACCCTTCAGGGATAAAACTATTCGAATAGCCTCGTCCTAGGTTATGGACATGCTTGGTAAGGTCGTTCAAGACTAGACTACAACCTTTAATTAAAACTTGACATGGTTGGTATGAACGGGAGTTCATGCTATTGTTGTGGTGACTTGGGTTAGTCACTTCCGTGATTGTTCTTGTTGTTGTTATTATGTTATTATCTCGTTGTTACTTCAACATTTAAAAATGCTTTGCCAAATTGCCTTCAATCTATTATGTTATTGCAAATAAATGTTGCTTTATGCTAAAATGAGTCCAAAGCCTCATCCACTTAAATAAAGCTTGCATGTAGCTATTTATAGTTCTGTTATCTCACACGTAAGTCTTGCGGATTACTTTATGTACTCATCTCGCCTGGGTTGTGGCAATTTTGTGGCTTTTGTTGCAGAGGAAGAAGGAGAGCTCCAAGAGCCTCTCTTTTGTGCTACGTGTTGCGCTTTCTTGACGACTAGCTTGGCGGTCCTGTCAGATGCCTAGGGGTTAAGGCACACTGATTGGCTTTGTGTTATAGCCATCTTTATGGCACTTTTGCTTCCGCTGTTATCTTTGTAGAATTGTTGCTATTTGGCCTAAGGGCCTCTCTTTTGTAATAGCTTTTCCTTCTTAATGTTAACTTCTGGTTTGTTGCTTATGTACTATGTGTTGTATGGAATTGATACATTCTTTTGTTGTGAGGTATGTATACTGCATTCTGGGAAGTATACATCTCTCGAGACTGGGTTTATTTGGTTGATAATACTAGGGTCAATTGGATGACTAAGTATTATGAGCCTAATAAACATCGGGGTCTCACACCTCCCCTCCCTTTGCCGTGTCGTGCCCAACGGCCCAGACCTCCCGCACCTCTGTTCGTCGCCGTTGGATCGAGATCCAACAGCAGCGACCTCCCCTCTCCTTGCGTCGCCGTCAGATCAAAATCCAACCGCCACGACCTCCTCAGCGTCGTGCGCAACAGCCACGACCTCCCCTCCATGTTGTGCGCCCTTGGATGTAAATCCAATGGCCACGACCTCCCATCAATGTTGTGCGCCGTTGGTTCCAAATCCAACCGCCACGACCTCCCCACCTCTTTTCCGCGTCATGCGCAACCGCCACGACCTCCTACCTCTGTTCGTCGCCGTTGGATTGAAATCCAACCGCCACGACCTCCCACCTCTGTTCGTAGCCGTTGGATTGAAATCCAACAGCCACGACCTCCCTCCTCGGTTCAGCGCCTTTGGATGTAAATCCGACGGTCCTAACCTCCCATCGCTATTGTGTGCCCTTGGATTGAAATCCAATGGCCACGACCTCCATTGTGTCGTGCGCAACGCCCACAACCTCCCACCTCTGTTGTGCGCTATTGGATCAAGATCCAACAGTCACGACCTCCCATCGCGTCGTGCGCGATGGCCACGACCTCCACCCTCTGTTGTGTGTCCTTGGATGTAAATCCAATGGTCACGACATCCCAGCTCGGTTGTGTGCCCTTGGATGTAAATCTAAAGGTCATGACCTCCCATCCCTTGTCATCGTCGCGCGCAGCGGTCAAGACCTCCCCCATCGGTTCCGCGCCATTGGATGCAGATCCAACGGCCGTGACCTCCTATCTCCTTACCGCGCGACCTCCCTTCTCTTTTCGCAACCGTTAGATGGAGATCTAGCGGCTGCGACCTCCCCATTCGAAATCTGTGGTCGCGACCTCCCCGTTCTTTTCAGACCACCCCGAGTCAGATCCGAGGGTCACGACCTCCCCCTTCGCTTATCCAACGGTGGATCTCTGTCGCCTGTTCTTCTCCTTCCTCGCTCACGCGCGCGTGCGCCATGGCAGAGGGGGAGCAGAGCCCTTTCAACTCCTAACCGCTCTTTTGCTGTCAGCATTAAATGCTGGTCAGCCTTCCGCCCCTAGACCATGCGCAGACTTGCCCCCATCACCTCCACGTCCTTGTGAGCCATGGACCGAACCATAGGCTAAGCTCACCATGGAGCTTAACCCTAGCTCCTTGCCTCTGCTCCCCGGGCTATAAAACCTTCCCTTGTTCCCCCTTAGCTTCCTTTACACACCATTGAGCTCCGGCTTGCACCCACGGTGCTTGTTGAGCTCTATTCTCCCCAAATCCATTCGGCCGCCATTGCTGGAGCTCAAGCACCTCGGTGAAGACAGTGCCCCAGTGGCTTCTCTTCCCATCCTTTTGCTTCGGCTTAAGCTCCTCCCCTCGGTGGTCATTAACCCTAATCTAATTTTGGCTTGCATCAACAGGAAGCAGCTGAATTTTGGATTCCCCTCTTTTCGGCTGAAAACACCCCCCTTCGTCTCCAGCTCCGGTAAGGGCTTCTCCCCTCGATTCCTTGCTCTGGGGCTTTCCTTGAGCTTCAATGCAGCTAACCCAATGACCCGGTAGTGCTCAATTGGCTCAGGGTGTCTCCTCCACTTTGTCTTCCTCAGCATCGTCGCGGTTCGTCGTCGCCGGAGCAACTCCGATCGCCTCTGGACCTCTTCCGTGCTCAGGTACCTCACTAGTAGTCCCTTAGAGCTGGGCACCCGCTTGTATGGCTGTTGCGGAGCTTTCCCTTCCATTTTGCCTTTGGCCGTGTGCTACCGCACCGCTCTCCTCCGACTCGCCGGCGCTCTGGTCCACCACCGTAGGTGTGGGTGGTACCAGCGGTGTCTTATTGCTATTGCGCACCCGCACACGCACCCATTTGCGCCGTCGTGCGTCAGAGAACGCCGGGCGTGACCTTTCTTTCGCCGTCGGTTTCGTTGTCGGACGAAACCGACAACTGTAGCGATGTCCTTGAGCCGTCCAGCTTTAGATCTATGGGCGAGATTTCGCGGGACGTGCGTGTGTGCTGTGTGCGTTGGTCGCGAGCCGTCCATCTCGCGATCAACGGCCACGACCTCCGCTTCACTTCACATGCTGAGATCCAAACGCCACATGATGCAATTCGGCCGTTGATTCAAGATCAACGGCCCATATTCACCGGTTCTGCGTGGGCGCGAGCGCGCGTTGCCAGGAGGTCTTGGGCCGTCCGATCCAGGATCAACGGCCCAGGTTCGTCCACGTCATTTCATTTTAGGAAATTCCCCGAGGGATTTATTTGTGAACTGAAAAAGGTAATAAACTTTGAAAATGTATAACTATTTCATTTTAGCTCCTTTTGAGTTGATTCAAATTTTGGTGGCTCTGGTTTGAACTAAAATTTAATCTAAAAATGGTTGTAAGTTGAGTTCGGCTCCAGAAAATGGATTGTTAAATTGTTTTCAAAATTAACTTTAAAGGTTGCTCCAAAATTTGCATTTAACTTGTAAAATGCATAGGTAATTCTCTATAGATCATTTTTGAGTGAATCCAACTTTGTTGGCTTCCTCTATTAGTGTACTAAATGGTAGAATAGGATTTAGGCATGTCACTATTTTCAAAAGATTTGTGGGTGCATTTTATTTGTGCTCTCTTACATGTCTTTGAAAAATCATAAAACATTCATCATAGCTCCAAATGAGGTGAACTCAATTGTGTTATTCATCTCATGAGGTGCTTGACTTACCATAAAAATCCCAGGTGCAGCACCTCTTTGGAAAATTGTGCAAGAGAATTTAATTTGGATGAACAGTAACCGATTTGAATTTTCCAGCATTTTCCAGGCTGAGCAGAATTATTTTGGCCATATCTTTTGCATTGAGAATCCAAATCAATTGGTTCTTATTGCTAAATTCTTTATAAATCATTCCCTTACTGCTGTAAAAATTTTAGAGCATTTGGAGGAAGTTTGCTGTGGAGTCCTTTTGGTTTTCGTCGTTCTTATCGGTTCTTTTCGCATTTTTCGTTAGGTGCCGACGAGTGCGTTGATCCTGTGAGTGATCCTTTGCAGCATAGTGAACAGCTCCAGTAAGACAAGCAGTTTGATCATACCCATTATGTCCCATTACTTTAAAGTCTAATTGTAAGACCAAGAGGTTTTTGGTCATGATATTTGATGATGAATACATTGCCAATAATGAAGACTTAGTCTTGATGCATAAAGTTCAATACATTGTCTCTGGAACATGCTTTTGATCGTTTTGCTGACTTGCTTTTGAGCTCTGTTGAATTCGCCGAAAATCGGCTTTTGTCGATTATCGGTAGTACCGCTTGTATTGTCTTGGAACTACGGATTGCGGTATGACCGCGGGTGTACAGCGGTAGTACCGCAAGTCTTTTCCTCTGATGCGTTTTGCTCGGTTCGTTAGATCTTGATCTAATGGCTGATATTGAGTTGTAACGTTCGGACCGTCGGAACTGCTCAAAGACTTTGAGCCGTTGGATTGAAATCTAACGGATGACATCAAGTGGGTCATTCGGACCTTCTACAAGGCTTCTAAATAAGCGGCTGAGACCCATGGTCCGATCGCCCATGGATCTGGAGCGTCCACGTGGCAAAGGACGCTGTTCTGAGGACTTTGCTAACTTACCTGGAACGGTAGTACCGCAGGTTGAATGGCGGTAGTACCTAAATTTGATAGTACCGTTGTTTTAATAACGGTAGTACCGCTTTTGTTTTCCTTTGAGAAAGAGGTTCGACATACATCGCTTGATCTTTTAAGTGGTGCGGTAGTACCATTTGATTTTGCTTGTAGTACCGCATATAGGTAATATCTGCTTGTGTGTTTACGGTATGGAAAACCGTAACACTTGTTTTTCTTGGACATTGCATTTCTTCTTGGCGGTATGACGCGTCATGCTGGGGCGGTAGTACCGCGACTTGGTTTTTCGTAAAGAGAGAATCTCGACATGAACAGCTTAAATGAAAATCGGATGGTCAGGAGTCTTGGAGCGAACGACCGGTGAGCGTATTTCCGCAGCTTGAACGGCGGTAGTATCAAGACAACGGTATGACCGCAGGTTGCGGCATGGTTTTTCGAAGCGATGTTTTTGGAAGTTTTGAAGTTCTTGAGAATCGGTAGTACCGGTGTGTTTGAGCTGCACGACGCTGTGTGATAGTACCGACCTACAATGGCGGTAGTACCGATTGTACTGGAAAGTCATTGCTTACGGGGAATTGATCATGGATTTGTTGAATTCGTAAGCTATATCTTGTTGCATGATGCATGATAGTGTTTATGGGTGTGAGTGAGCTAATGGATGGTCAAGTTGGAGAACTTGTGCCAAGATTTGGAGTTTCTTTGATCTTTGCATGTGCAGGTTGAGACGTGAGGACGAATCACAATCGGTGACGGGATTGACTCGGACTAGGATGAGGAATCTGAGGTCTTGGAAGTCGTGGATGTCAAGAGGTGGTTTGGATCACGCTGGAGCACGTGGAGATCAAAGGGGATCACGTTTAAGCTACGGGAGGTGGTGTCCTGGAGGCTTACGACGTGAGATAATTGGAAAGACAGATTTGGAAGGAGTTCCAAATCTGGTTGGTTTGAGTTAGAATCCGTATTGGTGTCGTGTTGGACATGGATAGAACTCTAGGCTATAAGAGAAGGCAGTAGGGTACGGCCTGGAGGGGGATTTTTTTGAGGGTTACGTGCTTTTCTTTGGGTTTTGGTGTAGCTTTCTTGTTGTTTATGCTACGGTTGTAAGGTCCTTTGAATTAGGGTTTTGAGTGGTGCTTGCTAAGCTCTCTGTGAGACACAAATCAAGTTTGATATATAAAGTTCAGATTTGTTCTACTTTGATTCTTGATTTGATGTTCTTCCTGCACCCGAGGAGGTCTCGGTTGTGAAGTTTTTCAAGTCAACAGAGAAGTTGCTGGAATTCTTGATAACAAGAAGAAGTTAGAATTTGGGGGTCAATTCGCTGCAATCATTCAACCCCCCCTTCTGATTGTCATTACGATCCTACACTAATATATTGTTTAACTTGTATGTATGCATTGCTATTTTGTTGTTAAATGATATCGTTTAGTGATCCTATAGATGCATATTCTGTAGGTAAATGTTCATTCTCTATTACTAAGCCTAGGATTATCTTGCTGTGATGTAGAGTTCGATGGATGGACTCTTATCACTTAGTAGTTTGCGTTGATGATGCTTAGAAATGCTTATATAACGGTAGAAATGGGCGGTTGTCGACTTATGTCGATGACCTTGATCACACAAAAATTATTATTCCATTATGTCCAACTTGTGCTTTGTTACTTTGTAAACAAATAAAATAAAAATGAAAGCAAAATTGTTTCATGACTTGGGCACAATGGATGTTGGTGTGATATGTTGGGTGTGAATGGAATGGTGCCTAGGTCCCCAAGGACCGAGTTACTTGTGTCACTAAGCCAAGCGCTTTTGCGTGCTAACCACACGAGGGTATTGGGAACCCCTCTTGGCTAAGTACTTTGGGAGGTGTTAATTGTGGGTCGCAGGTGGTTAAAATTGTTTTTATAAGGGGAAGAGCACCCGCAGTTGCTTAGGCTGGGCCGTTGTCTCCTATCCTTCGGGTTGTCGCGACTCTTAATTAGTATAATTCATTGGAAATACCTCGAGGACTTAGCCGTGTTTTAAGCATACCAAAGGAAGTGTGCTAAATAGCTTGGCGAAAAGGCTATGTCCGACGTGGGTACATTGGTACACCCTGCAGGTTAAAACTATTCAATAGCCTCGCCCTAGGTTATGGACATGCTTGGTAAGGTCGTGCAAGAACTAGACTAAACATTTAATTAAAACTTGACATGGGTGGTATGAATGGGTAATTCATGCTGTTGTTGTGGTGACTATTGGGTTAGTCACTTCCAGGATTGTTGTTGTCATCTATCTATTGCTATTATGTTGTTGTCTCATTTTATTTGCAAATTAAAAATGAATTACAAAACTACTTTGAATCTATTTAAATATTGCAAAGCGAAAACTTGCTTTATGCTAAAATGAGCCTAAAGCCTTCCACTTAAATAAAGCTGGCATGTAGCATATGTATAGGTCTGTTACCTTTACATCGCCGGGCCTTGTGAGTACATTTTGTACTCATTTGCTTTGCTTAATAACTTTGTTGCAGAGGAGGTAGAGCCCCAAGGGCCCTACTTTTGTGAGATGTGCGGTGGTTGGGAGGACTAGCTAGGCAGCCCGGTCGGTTGCCTTGTGGGCTAAAGGCAAACCTTATGGCCTTCTTTTGTTTATCGTCATCTTATGGCTTTTGCTTCCGCTGTTATTTATCTTTTTTAGTTGTTATTTGGCCGGTCGGCCCCTTTTGTAATAACTCTCTAAATTATTGTATGTCTTTTAATTAATCTAGTTCGTGCTTTGGTTCTATGTCTTGAATGGAATTGATGCATGATTTTGTAAAAGGGGTATGTATACTGCATTTCTGGGAAGTATACATATCTCGAAAACATGGGTTATTTTGTTTGTGATGCTAGGGTCAATGGATGACTAAGCATTACAAGCCAAATAAGCCGGGGTCCTCACAAAGTTGGTATCAGAGCCATACTGACCGTAGTAACCCTAGCTTGGTCGTCCTTAGGAGGTTTTGAAAAACTTGGTTTCAAAATATCAAATGGTTTACGAAAGCTTAAGTAAAGTCTCTACTTTTACTCATTACCTATCTTAGCTTTCTTATCTCATCTTATTCTAATTTGAGTTTCTAAAAGTTGTTTTCCCTCTCCTTCCCTCAAAAGATAGCATTATCATTTAATTGGGTTTTGGGAATCAATGAGATTGGCAAATTGAAGTGTTGGCTGCCCATTACACGGTTTTGAAGTTCTAGAGTCGGTGATTCGACAAGGAGCATGGATGCAGAATCTGGACAGCAAGCATCAAATTTCCAGACAGCAGTCTCAAAAGTTTCTAATTAGGATAGGTAATGAGAGGATAATTCAACTAAAACTTGTGGGGATAAAAGGGTAAGATGTGATACTAGTTAGCTAAGTATCTAACACCTACTTTATTGGTTTTACCTTGCTTTGTAGAAGTATTAGAAATTGGAGTAGTGTGCTGAAATTTTGCCTTCTCTACCGATTACTCGTTCATTCAATACGGGTTAGTTGTGTAGATAAGATGAGCTTTAGTCTCGTGTTTCCTTGCTATTTCTTGAGCCTTTTTGTAAACTTATAGAGTTGGGTTCTCTCTGTTTAAGTTGGTTTTTCGATTAGGGTGATTTTCCATTCCCCTAGTCGACAGCTTTTTCGCTTTCTTTGGCTTCTAATTTTCGGATTTCGTTGCTAACCCCTTTCTCTCTTCAGCAGGATGGCTAGAAAAACTCGTAGTGGTCAGGGTCTGCCAGCTGGTCCGGATGAGGAGCTTCCACCTCCTCAGACCATGGCCGGTTCTTGCTCGAGATTGAGCAAAACCATATGGATCGAACAGATTCGGAGGTTATCGCGCGCAACACCTCCACTCTTTCCGGTGCCTCTGGATCAGGGGGAGGAAGTGGGCATCAGTCGCGTGGGGGACTTGTAGAGTTCCTTCGCACCCAGCCGCCCACTTTCTCCAGGTCTGAGGACCCACTGGATGCAGACGACTGGCTTTGTCAGGTTGAGCGGAAGCTCAACATCGCTCAGTGCTAGGACCAGGAGAAGGCACTTTTTGCATCCCATCAGCTGGAGGGTGCGGATCTTTCATGGTGGGAGAACTTTCTCGCCATGCAACCCGCAGGCCACACCGTCTCTTGGGAGGAGTTCCGTGTTGCCTTCCAGCGGTCTTACATCCCTGCCGGTGTGATGAAGCTGAAGAAGAAGGAGTTTCTTGCGCTCAAGCAAGGGCGCAGCTCGGTCATGGAGTACTTGTACGAGTTCAACCATCTGGCTCGTTATGCTCCTGAGGAGGTGGCCACTGATGAGGCCAAGTAGGAGAAGTTCATGGATGGCTTGTTTGAGGAGCTTCAGGACAAGCTCTCCATCGTTGACTTCCCCGACTTCCAAGCCTTGGTGGACAAGGCCATCATCTCCGAGCACAAGGGAAGGGCGCTGCGTGACTCCCGCAAGTGCAAGTGGGAGACTCAGAAGTCTTCCCAGCCCAGTTTTTCCCGTACTCACTTCGGGCAGTCTCAGGGGTCCCGTGCTTAGGCTTCAGCACCCCCGAGGTCGTCAGCACTTGCCCCTCGTCCTCCGCAGGCCGTGCCCCTGACCCACGCACACTGCGAGTTAGCTCGGTGGCCCCAACCCAAATTGCCGGGTCATTTGTTTCTTCTGCAACCAGAAAGGCAATTATGCAAATAATTGCCCTAAGAAGACTGGAGCGGCCCCTCGTCCTAATGGAGGATGCGGGCAAGGTGGTGGATCTTCCTAGGATCAGAAGATTGTCCTCGCAGCCCAAGACGTGGGCAGCGGCCGCGTCAACCTCATCTCTGCTGAGGAGGCACAGGAGGCACCTGACGTCGTGTTGAGTACGCTTCTTGTTAACTCTCATCCTGCTACTGTTTTGTTTGATTCAGGAGCATCTCATTCTTTTGTATCTCAGTCTTTTGCTGCTGTTAGTGATCTTCTTTTTGCTCCTTTGTTTGAATTCAATAACCTATTCCAAGTTTGAATTTAAACTAAGCAAATAAATTATGAACAGTAATATTTAATAATTTTTGTGGTGACGACGATGTGAGTCGTATCCCTTCTTGGAGACGCCACTACGGAGACTGGCCTATCATCACCTCTTTGCTGTGTTGCTGCTGTTCGCGTGTGGACGATCTCCTGGTTTGTCCCAGATGCGGAGCTAGGTGGTTTTTTTATGCTAGCTTTTGTATAACAATTTGTTTGTCATTGTTGGTTTTTTTGGCCGTTTTTTGTTTTAATCTTTTAGCTGATAGTGGTGTTTTTTGGCCGTTTTTTGTTTTAATCTTTTAGCTGATAGTGGTGTAATAGCTGTGTGCATTCCTAATTAGTGTATAGGCTAGGAGTTGTACTTCCATTATCTAAAAAGAGAATTTCGTTTGTTCGCACAACTGGCAGCTCTGGAACATCACCTTCACAAGAATGCGTTCAGTATATCTATACAACTCAGTATACCAACCTAAACATTAGATCATCTAAATTTTGCGCAGGCTATTAACCATGATGTCAAATATGAAATTAACATATGCATAATTCTCCAGCAGGCTCGACAAAATGGGCAATCAAACAAGAGGTGTGCAATTGTTCCCTCTGTGCTAAGAGAAACACAAAGTTATTTATAATCCCCTGTATCAACAAGTCATTTGTAATTTGCTGCCAAGTTTTTTATAAGGACGAACGCGATGCATGTGTTTACGTCAAGTGAGGTGTGTCAAGTCAACAACGGGCCAGCCCAGCCCAGCCCAATTCATTCGACTGCTGTCATGTTGTAACCGTCCAATTCTAAAAACAAGACCTGCCTAATGAGTAATGAAGCACATTCTCGTCCCCTAATCACATCTTTTTGAATTACGCTTTACAACACTGAACTGCGGCATTTGTCAAAACCTCCGTTACTCCATCACTAAATTTGGCCAACATTACGACAATTGGTTGCGATACAGAGGTATCAAAACTTACTTCAAATTATGTGCAGCACTAACTGACAACATAACCAACATTATGTTAGCCAGATAGTAGTATTGTTTTGTCAGCAAATCAGAAACATTTTCTCAATAATTAAAAAAGAGCCGATTTTAAGTCCTACACCAATGAGTAGCTAAAATGCTCAGTTTCAGAACTCTAAAACAACCGGTAGGCAATCTCTTTCGGCTTTTGCAGATCACAAGGTCCAACGGTTAAACTGATGACTACAGCTAGCCTTTTCCGTTAGAAAAAAATTACCCGAATTGTTCTATGGGCATCATTAAAAGAGAAAGGGAAGAACAGAAGAAGTAGCACACAAAGCTGGACCAAGGAAAACAGAAAAGAACCCTGCAGGTTAGCAGCAAAAAAAAAAAAGAGCTCACAATTGCATGTACGTAGCAGAAAGATCTTTAGTTCTTAGTCCTCCTTTGGAACTCAGATATGCCTTGATTGATGTACTGAAGGCTAGCGGTAAGCTACAGAGAGATCTCACCAATTACAGCCGTACAGGTCCTTTTTACGTGGGTATTCAGCAAATAGAAACTACCAATTAAAAGGAACAAAGATCAAGACTACCTTACCTCAATGTGTAGGAGAAAGAATTAAAGAACTTGAAGCAACGATTCACCATTAGAACAGCTGATTAGACATCATTCCATATTTTGTAAGAATCTGCTCTGGAGATTGGGGGCTGCTCTCTTGATGGCTATCAGCTCCAATTCCAGCAGTGGGATTACAAGGCCGGCTCCAACCGCAACATTTGGAGGTACCGCGCACTCTTATGCTTGGAGGGTGTGCCGCTGTTCGCCTGGCGCCCCTCCGTGGCTGAGCGAGTGGCGGGTGGCAACTGTCGGCCTGACAGCGGATGATCTCTCCCGGGAGAAGGAGCGGTGTGCCTCCATTTGGGCGGTGTGGGTGTGTGTGCGCGACCCGGATGCTATTCCAAAGTGCACCCACCTCACACTCCTTGACCCAGTGGAGCCTGCAACGGAGACGGATCACCCACCAACTGCCTTCACAGAGGGGCAGAGGTATCGTGTGCTAGTTCATCTCAGCATCCTGGAGGACTTCTCGCCTCTGAACCGCACTCCCACCAGCGGTCTGAGCCAGAGCGAGAACCAGGGTGATGAGGAGGAGGAGTACCCTAAACGGGAGCATTTCTTCTGGACGGCGGGGATCCCAGACGGCATGGAGCGGCAGCCGCGCAGGCTGTCCTTCGAGGCTCACCCTCGATTCGGTCCTAGGCGCGAAGACGATGGAGATGAAGACCGGGACGACAGAGCGGGGCGCCACAGGACCTACGGGCGCGTCCATGCGCTCGGTCGTGGCCGGGGGAGATCGCCGAACCGTGGGTGATCCTCTCGGCAGGGCCCCCACGGGCACTACCTGAGGTCACGGTCCCCCTTCGGCCGCTACCGACGTGGTGCCAACCTGGGGGCCAGCAGGGGCCGGCGCAGCCGCACAAGATCACCACCACGCAGGTTCCATCTTCGCAGCAGAAGCTTGACCATCCTGGAGCCCTGCAAATCAGCGTTGCGGGGTGGGTCTGCTCCTTTTGACCCAGATGACCAAGATGATGTCATACAGATGCTCAGTGGCCTTGCGCTGGGGACCGAACCGATGCGCGTCATGCCTGGTCACCGTGCAGACCCTATGATGCTCGAGGCCGCACTTGGAGGGGGTCCTACCAGCGTTGCACAGGTGATCCGTGGACCAACAATGCCTGGCCTGGTCCCGCCTCAGGAGGGGCGGCCTGAGACTGCTCTGATTGGGAGCTGCACCGAAGCTGGACAGACAGCATCTCCAGCCCTCCGACCCTCTGGACCTTTGTCGGACCTGCCAAAGGAGATCCTGCCGGTGCCCCCACCTGCAGATGACCTGCCAAAGGAGGTCCTGCTTGATGCACCTTTGGTTGGATTTGCTGTTGCAGGGGAGCAGGAGGACACTAAGGTTGACCTTCAGCCTCTATGTCCCTCACTGCAAGCAGCCCTTGCATGTCCCCGTCCTTCGTCACTTCTGGGCTTACCGGCAATTAACTCCAGCGACAACATGGAGCCTTCGCTCTCGATTCAATGCGGCGCCGCAAAGAAAGAAGAGGGGCAACACTAGCGTGGGGGGAGCAAAACAGGCCTCCTTCCTGCTGCAGAAGAAGTTTGATATCAACCCTGTGACCCAACGTCTATCCGGCACAGCAAAGGAAAGCTTTAGCAACATCATCAAGACCCCTCTGGACTATGAGACTATACAAGCGATCAGAGCTCTCACAGGTGTTGATGGCAAGGCGCAAGTTGATCTTCCAGCTATGGGACTTTCGGCGGAAGACATCACGACGCTAGCTCAGGAGGTTGCAGCGGCATAAGCGCCGCGCGTCACTAGGAGCGTCTGCAGTGCTATCCTCTCATGTTGATGGCACTTAGGATGTCCTCACTCCCATGGAGTAACATGCAGTTCTTACTTTATGCTAGTCTGGCGCGCCTAGCCCCTGTTTGTAAGGTGCGGTCAGCTTGTGGTGTTGGTGTGGGAGTGTTCTTTTGCACAAGATCTAAGTGCCTTGTACTGGTTATGCATGAGTATATAAGCATACTGCAGGCTCCAGGTTATGTGTGTGCTCTGTCATCTTCCTCTGGACTAGTTTATGTGTTCAAGTCACAGGGTGCAGTTTTTGTGTATGTCATGCAGTCAGGTCATGTGGATTGTGCTTGCAAGCTGCAGGACACGCTTGAACCTTTGTGTTTGTTGTATGCTCTACATGTTGTTTGTGACCGGCTAACTTCTTGTGATCTGGAGCGTTTTAGGTGTACCCTGCCTTCTTCTCCTGGTCTTGTTCGGTCTATGCAGCGTCCAGGTCATGTGTGTGCCCCTTTAACTCCCTCTAGCCTGGCATGGGTTTGCAAGCTGCAGGCTCTAGCTTCGGTGTATATCACGCAGTCAGGTCATGTGGATTGTGCTTGCAAGCTTCAGGACACGTTTGAAACCTTATGTTTGCTGTATGCTCTACATGCTGTTTGTGACCTGTTATCTTCTTGTGATCTGGAGCGTGAGTATAAGCTGCGGTCTCTGAATTTTGTGTTTGCCCTTCTGTCATCGTCATGCCTAACTGAGGGACACAGTTCATTGAAATGCACTTCGTTTACTTCCGTTTGCCGTTGCTTCATAGAGGGCCTTGCCTAGGTGGAATCGGCATGCTGCACATGGGGGCCTATGGTTATGCCTGTGCTGAGGCTTGTCTGCCGAGCCTGGTCTTCTCAGATTAAGCACCCATTAGTAGTGGGACCGGCATTTTTTTGGCCAAATCCAGGAAACAATGTGGCCGCAACAGGATCAGCACCCGAACGCTCCGGATCAAATAGCAGGGGCTCCAACCAATGCATCTCCATTAGCCAGTCGCACATGGTTGGGTGTATGGGGGAGAAGTGCTTCTCGACCGTTTTCCTCGTCTGGGGTTGCATCTTTCTGTCACTCTTATGCCTAAGTTATGCAAAATCCTGAACTGGAATGTGAGAGGGCTCAATGCCCCGGCGCGCAGGCAGGCTGTCCGGGATTTGGTCACGGACACAAAGTGCTCTCTTCTATGTTTACAGGAAACTAAGCTTGCGGTCATTACGCCAGGTCTCACAACTGAGATTGCGGGCGGTAGGTTGCAAGGCATGATCTACAAACCGGCGGTAGAGACTAGGGGAGGAATAATGGTGTGTTGGGACCAGATGTTATTACAAATGGATAATGTAATGATTCTGAATAGGTCCATCACTATGAGAGTCAATCCACAAGAAGGCACCCCCCCTTGGTCTTTAACTGTGGTATATGGTCCCCATATTGACCAAGAAAAACCAGCGTTCATTGAGGAGATAAAACAAATTTTCGATGGGATTGATGGGCCATGGTTAATAATTGGTGACTTCAACCTCATCTATCAAGCCTCGGACAAGAACAATTTGAATTTGAATCATACGCGCATGGGCCAATTTAGAGCGGCAATCCATCACTGTCAGCTAAAAGAGTTTCACCTTCAAGATCGCAGGTTCACTTGGTCCAATGGCGAACGCAACCCGACCATGGAAAGAATCAACAAAGCCTTCTGTAACTCGTAATGGGAATTAATTTACCAAGATTGCCTGCTGCAATCGCTCTCATCATCTATCTCCGACCATTGCCCCCTATTGTTCTCTGAAATGGAGCAGCGTCGAACTCCATGAAGATTTACCTTTGAGAACTATTGGCCGTTGATGACGGGCTACAACGAGGTGGTCCAGGAGGCTTGGTCACAACCGGTACAGGAGGTGGACCCGATAAAAACTTTGATATCTAAAATGCAGAAGACTGCGAGAGCCCTAAGAGTTTGGCACAAAGCACACATTGGTGATTATAGATCACAGATGCAAATAGCCCTTGAAGTGATCCTTCAGCTTGACAGAGCGCAAGAGCAACGCCTGCTCTCACAGGAGGAACACGAATCAAGGCAAAGACTCAAGCTTAGAATTCTGGGGCTAGCGGCGATTCATCGAATGAAATGGAAACAACGCTCTAGGCTTTTATGGCTGCGACTAGGAGATGCAAACTCAAAATTTTTCCATCTAAAGGCAAACTCCAGAAGAAGGAAGAAACTAATCCACACCTTGCGGCATCAGGGGAGCACACTTTTGCAGCATTCAGAAAAAGAGGAGGCTTTGGCCAAGCACTACTTAGAAATCTTAGGCACTGCAAAGCCGACAACCCATTCTTTCCTTTGGGACTCCCTGGGTCTGAAGGAACTGCCGATCAATGCCTCTACTGATCTAGAGAGACCGTTCACAGAACAAGAGATTCGGTCTGCAATCAATGAAATGCCGACAGATAAAGCCCCAGGTCCGGATGGGTACACTGGTTGTTTTTTCAGGGCGAGCTGGGAAACCATCAAGGAGACAATGCTATCTGTTTTCCAAAAAATTCATTCTATGAATGGGGTGCACCTGAACAAAATAAACACAGCTAACATCATTTTGCTTCCAAAAAAGGACTAGGCAACGGAGATCGTCGAATTTCGGCCAATTAGTTTGATCCACAGCATGGTTAAACTATTATCTAAGATGCTCTCCCTCCGACTCTCCAAATACTTGGATAATCTAATCTCCATAAGCCAGAGTGCATTTATTAAAAGACGGACTATACAAGATAACTTCCTTTATGTGCAGAACATTGTCAGGAGTTACCACCGGTCCAAGACGCCAATGATCCTGCTAAAGTTGGATATTGCAAAGGCGTTCGATTCTATCTCTTGGCCATATTTGCTAGACATGCTACAACACAGAGGCTTTGGCCACAGATGGAGGACCTGGATTGCAATGTTGCTAGCCACATCCAACTCAAGGATTGTGCTCAACGGCATACCGGGGCTGAAGATTTGGCACCAGTGCGGGGTGCGGCAAGGGGATTGCCTCTCACCTTACCTTTTTATTATGGCAATCGATGTCCTACATTATATCTTGGAATTGGCAAATCATAATGGATGGCTGTCACCGCTTAATGCAAAATTCGTGAAAGCAAGGTTATCCTTGTATGCTGATGATGCAATGATTTTTCTGTCGCCTACCAAGGACGACGTGGACAACATAAAAGAGATCCTGCGAGTTTTTGGAAATGTAACAGGCCTCAACATCAACATAGCCAAAAGTGCTTGTCATACCAATCCAATGCCACGATTTCTATAGATGAAATTGCAAAAATTTTCCAAAGAACTCGAGTCTGTTGCCTTGTAAATATCTTGGATTGCCACTCGCTACCAGAAGTCGGGAAGATTTTGTTTGACCTCTGCTGAAAAGATTCAAGCACGGTTAAACGGGTACCACAAGAACATGCTATCCCGTGCAGGAAGGCTAGTGGTGCTAAATGCAGCCGTCACATCCATACCGACGTACCATCAAACAGCTATGGAGATCCCGTCCTGGGTCATAAAACAAATAGACAAACGTCGTAGAGCATGGCTCTGGACCGGAAATGACATCTGCTTTGGAGGAAGTTGCTGGGTGAATTGGAGAAAGGTTTGTCGCCCAAAAAAGTTTGGCGGTCTAGGGATTTTGGCGCTGGAGCAATTCAGCCGTGCCCTTCAACTTCGCTGGCTTTGGTATCAGTGGAAGGCACCTGAGAAGCAGTGGAATGGGACGCCACTACCGAGAACTCAAACCGATTTTGATCTTTTCCAGGCATCTACAGTGATTACCATTGGTAAAGGGGACAAAGCTAAATTCTGGAAAGACAAATGGGTAGGAACAAAGCCACTCAAAGATTTGGCCCCAGGACTGTTTCGTATTGCGGCTAGGAAAAATAGACTGGTGCAAGAAGCAATGGATGGGAGGAAATGGATTGCGGACATCAGGAGGAAAATTACCATGCACCTTATTCCCGAATTCGTCAAGGTCTATAACTTGGTCTGCCAAGTCACATTATCTCAAAATGAGGATGACATAATTTGGAAATGGACAAGTTCCGGAATTTACTCGACCAAGTCGGTATTATCGCAATTTAAGGGCGATGGAGGCCCCTTTGTAAGATTTGGAATGTCTGGGCACCGCAAAAATGCAAAATCTTTGCATGGATTCTCATTCAGCAGCGTCTGCCGACGGCGGATGTCCTCGCACGACGCCACATGCAAAATGACCACTGGTGCCCACTCTGTACAAATAACCCGGAGACAGCTGTACACTTGTTTGTCGAGTGTCCTTATGCCAGACAAATTTGGACCTTACTGGCCGCATGGGTGCAACGTGATAATTTAAATCCAACCCAATGGGCTATTCAGCCGAAAATGGTGGACTGGTGGATCAACATTTTCCTAACCGCAAATAGCACCTACAGACAAGGACAAGGCTCGTTGTTAATTCTCACGCTGTGGCACATATGGAGAGAAAGAAATAGGCGGATTTTCCAGCATCTTAGACAGACGCCAATAGGGCTGTTGGCGGTCATCAAAGAAGAAACCTGGGCATGGACACAGAGCGGGGCAACCAAGCTGCAAACTTACCTACGAGATGGGGAGGATACTCACATTGGCGCGCTAGCTTAGGAGGGGACAGTCCTTTGTAAATAGTTCGTGTGTGTGTGTCTTTCTCCCTCCCTCCCCTTTCGTTTTCTTTCTTTTTTTTAGGAGGGGGGTTCCCCCTTCCGTTTCTTGTAAACTTCCACTCCCTTTAATGCAATAGCGACACTCTCGTCGTTTCCTCAAAAAAAAAACAAGATGTTTACCCACAGTTTTCTGCTAAATTGAAAAGAGGGTAAAAAAAGCCCAAAAGCTAAATAATACTATAACAAGAATAACTTGTCCAAACAGAACACAAAAGTCATCTGAAATGAAAGTGAATAAGAGGATCAAATCAACTTTTAGCATGACTTACACAACTCGATTTGCAAATCTTATCAGAAACATGCACCATTCCGAAAAAAAAATTGTAAAGCTCAGAGAGTTTCGTCCGTTTGCACAACTGGCAGCTCTGGAACATTACCTTCACAAGAATGCGTTCAGTGTATCTATACCACTCAGTTTACCAACCTATTGAGATGAGGCCCCCATGCGAGATGGACCCCAATTTAGTACAAGCTACTGATAGAGCTCGCTAAGTGGGCTCGCAAGTTGTGTTGGAGATACCGATACAATGTAAATAAAGAAAAAGAGCACTCCCATGTGCATTATAGAAAATTGCATCGGATCCTACGAACAAATGATCGAACACAAATGTCTTCACAACACCTGGAACTTAACCCAATAAAACATACCCCCTACTTAACCAAACGACACCCATAATACCGCGTGTGGTAGCACGAGTGTTACTTGAATTAACGACGTCACAAAAATTCGGTCCTTGATGATCCAGACAAGACAACCACATACCTGAGTCTCGTGCACGAAGGCACCCTCACTAACAACCACTTGTCTAGACCCAAATCCATTTTAATTTTGACCAAAATACACTAAAATAATCAGATTTAAAGATCTGGTCCAAAATTATAGAAGATAAGTACGTGTTGTTTCCCACAATTGACGAGCTAGCCCCGTCAACCGAACTAACGCATCATCTAAACTTGCATGACTAAGCACTCAAACACAAAATATAAATATCATCACATCCATCTATCCTTAAGCATAAATGTACTGGAAAAATAACAAGGATAACCACATGAGTAGGACATAACTAACTGCACATCACCAAAAATATCAACATATCCAAAATAGCATGCAAGTAATATCATTGCATTTCAATTAACTAACTAAGCAAAACTGGGATCAAAATGATGCAAAATAAAGTTCAAATGATGCTTTCCTTGCTAGAACTCGAGTTTCTCACTCTTGGTGGTGTATAAGTCTACGTCGATCACTTCGGATTCTATACAAAAACAACATCGAATCAACACCGAGAAAAACCTAAAAATTCAAAGTGCTAAAAAATGCATGAATTTTCTACAGTATCTAGATGATGAATTTAGGTGCAAAAATTGTTCCATTTGAAGCTTATAGGGGAGAGTTATATCTGTTTGAAAATCATATTTCTGGAAAATGCTGAAAAAATCACTTCTGTTACTGTTCATCCTATTTTAATTATTTAGTGAAAATTTATAGAATAGTGGTGGATAAAAGGATTACATAGATAAATAGAGAATAAAATTATAAGGCTAAAATAACTTGGTTCACCTCAATTGGAGTTCATATGAATTAGTTATGAATTTTCAAAGTTAATAGCATTTTCTAGTGTAAAAATAATCCGGTTTTGGATCAATCTCCAAAAACTATATTTTCTAGGATAGAGACATACTGCAAAATCATTTCAAATTAAATTTCATTTAAAATGAAAATTATCAAAATTGGTTTCACTGGATTTGGAGTCAAATTGAATTAGTTATGTATTTTTGAAGTTCTTTAGAAATTACAGTGCAACAATAAATCGTTTCGGAAATCAAAAATGCATTTAATACTTTTCATACCGAGCTTACCCTAGCTTCGGCCACTGATGTGCAAGGTCCAGCGCATAGTGAGTTTTCATTTAAACTCCCGAATTAAAACGAATTGACATGTGGGCCCCATCTGTCATAGAGTCGGCCAATGGGAATAGTGCATGGACCGAGGTCCATGCACTTGGTCCACTGGTGCACATCCCCATAAACGAACCCACTTAACCCATAGGGCCCACCTATCATACTCTGATGGCTATTAAAAAACACAACTAAACGTGTTTTTCCGACAAAGATCACTCATTAACTACTAATGATTGCGATTAAACCCTAATGACCTGCTACATGAGCTGTCGGATGCTTCAACAAATAGAGCAGCGCCAAGCTCGACTTTGACCTGACCCTCGCCAGCGATTCCGGCCACGGCGGCGTTGTAACATCCCAAGTGTATAAATGGGTGTGTGTTTCAAATGTAAGAAAATATGTAGAAATTAAAACTTTTCTCACATCTTGAAACTCTTGAACATTTCTATAATTCTTGTCAAGAGTTGTGGAATTCAAAAACACAAAGCTCCTGTTGACTAAAGTCAAACCCTTATTCAACTTGTCACAAATCCTGTGCCAATCTTGGGGAAATATTTTTCCTTGGTTCTAGGGATGATGTATGACCCCTCTGAATTATTTCATAATTTTTAGAAATTATTTGATAATTTTTGGAGGTAAGTCAAACCCTAGAACAGCCTTGATGAATTTCTTGAGAAAAAGGCAGTGCATAAAAACCTCTGGAAATTTTATGTAAGGTTAATCCTGGAGTAAGGAAGCTCCAGTTAAAATTTTGGAATTTTTAGAGTTAGTTTGCTACCTCTAAAAATTCCTCCAAACTTAGCCTTCAAATTTAAACTCAAACCTAGCACTGTTCCTTGGGTCCGAGCCACTTCCCAAGTGGGTCGAACCCAACCGCGTCCTCAGC
Source organism: Phyllostachys edulis (assembly GCA_036346405.1). Taxonomy (NCBI): domain Eukaryota; kingdom Viridiplantae; phylum Streptophyta; class Magnoliopsida; order Poales; family Poaceae; genus Phyllostachys; species Phyllostachys edulis. The sequence continues at coordinate 70,907,410 of CM070553.1, forward strand.
TCAGCCGAGCTCCTCCTTCGCGCGAGCATTGTGTGCCGTTGGATCCAAATCAACGGCCACGACCTCCGCCACAACGTAACCTCGTTTCAGCTTAGCCTGAGCTCCTCCCCCTCGCGAGGTCGTGCTCCGTTGGATCAGAATCCAACAGCCACAACCTCCCCTCTCCTCTCCTCGCCGTCAGATGAAGATCTCGCGGCCAGGACCTCCCCACCTCTTTTCCGCGTGGTGCGCAACCGCCACGACCTCCTACCTCTGTTCGTCGCCGTTGGATCCAAATCCAACAGCCACGACCTCCACTCTCCTTTCGTCGCCGTTGGATCAAAATCCAACCGCCACGACCTCCCCACCTCTTTTCCGTGTCGTGCGCAACTGCCACGACCTCCTACCTCTGTTCGTCGCCGTTGGATCCAAATCCAACCGCCACGACCTCCCACCTCTGTGGTGCGCCGTTGGATCAAAATCCAACAGCCACGACCTCCTACCTCTGTTCGTAGCCGTTGGACTGAAATCCAACAGCCACGACCTCCCATCGCGTCATGCGCAATGGCCACGACCTCCTCTTTCTGTTGTGTGCCTTTGGATGTAAATCCAATGGCCACGACCTCCCCTCTCTGTTGTGTGCCTTTGGATGTAAATCCAATGGCCACGACCTTCTCTCGCTGTTGTGCGCCCTTGGATGTAAATCCAACGGCCACGACCTCCCAACTCTTGTCAGCGTCGCGCGCAATGGTCAAGACCTCTGTAACATCCCAAATATATCATCAGGTGTGTGTTTCAAATGTAAGAAAATGTGTAGAAATTAAAACTTTTTCTCACATCTTGAAACTCTTGAACTCCCCTAATTATCAAAAGTTGTGGAGTTCAAAAACCTAAACCTTCTAGGGACTAAAGTCCAACCCTTATTCAACTTGTCTCAAATCTTGTGCCTAGCCCTTTGGAAATATTTTTTTCCCTTGGTCCTAAAGATGTTGTGGGACCCCTCTGAAAAATCTCATAAGTTTTAAAACTTGTTTGATAATTTTTGGAGGTAAAACAAACTCCTGAACAGCCTTACTGAAATTCCTGAGAAAAATGCAGTGCATAAAAATCTCTAAAAATTTTATGTAAGGTTAATCCTAATGTCAGCAAGCTCCAGTTAAAATTTTATAAAATTTGGAGTTCATTTGCTATCTCAAATTAAATCCTCAAAGTCTCAGCTGTAAATTTAAACTCAAACCTCAAGATTGTGCCTTGGGCTTGAGCCGTTTTCAAAGCTGGTCAAACCCAACCCCTTCAGACCTCTTTTCCACCTTGATGAGGTCATAGCCGTTGGATCAAAATCCGAGGGTCACGACCTCCTCCTCAACCAGCTCAGCTTGGACCACCCACCTTGTTGAGGTCGTAGCCGTTGGATCAGATCCAACAGCCCACGACCTCCCCTTGTTATCAAGCGCACCAGACCTCCCCCTTCATCGTGTTGTGTGTCGTTGGATTAAAAATTCACGGCCACGACCTCCTCTCTTTGACAAGCACATCAGACCTCCCACCTCGCGAGGTCTTGCACCGTTGGATCAAAAATCCAAGGCCAGGACCTCCCTTCCTTGTCATGCGCTTTAGATCTTCCACAAATAGCAGGTCGTAGCCATTAGATCCAGATCTAAAGGCCACGACCTCCACTCTCATCTCGTAGCCCTTAGATTTAAATCTAAAGGCCATGACCTCCTTTGCGCTTCGCGCAAGGCTCAGGACCTCCCCTCACTTGATCAGCACCATTGGTTAAAATCCAAAGGCCACGACCTCCTTTGCGCTTTGCTTGCAATGCCTAGACCTCCCCATCACAGCGCCCTTGGATTTCAATCCAAAGGCCATGACCTCCACATCGCTTGGTTGTATCGTGCGCGTTGATAAGACCTTCCCATCAGGTCCACGCCCTTGGATTTGGATCCAATGGCCAGGACCTCTTGTCCCTTTTTTGCGCGCGACCTCCCTACTCTGTTTGCAACCGTGCGATGGAGATCAAATGGTTGTGACCTCCCCTTTTCCTTTGCGCATCAGCGCGGTGGTGATCTAAAGGTCACGACCCCCCTTTCCTTTGAAACTTACCGATTCAGATCAAGGGTGTGGACCTCCTGTGTTTTAATCCAACGGATGCGATGAGGTCCTGTTTATCTCCTTGCTCTGGCGCGCGCGTGCGCCATGGCAGTGAGGAGGTCAGGACTTGTCAAATCCCAACGGCTCTGTGCCTGGGCGCATTAAATGCATGTCAGTGCCTTTCCGCCCTAGGCCATGCCCTAGGCCATGCTCTGACCTACCTATCCTGTCCCATCCGTCTTGTCCAAGCTATGGACCTCGCCATGGGCTAAGCTCGCCATGAGCTTAACCCTTGGCTCATGACCTCCATTTCCTGGGCTATAAGACCTCCCCACTGTTGCCCTTGGCCTCTTTTCCACACCTCACCATTTCCTCTCGGTTCTGTGCTTGTGAGCTCTAGTCACCGTGAGCTCCTCCTTGGCCGCCATTGAAGCAGTTGGGAGCTCCTCGGTGGCATTGCTCCAGTGGCTCCCTCTCGACCTCTACTCCCTTTTTGCTCCTCAACTCCTGGAAGTGGTGACCCTAACTCCATTGGGTTGACCTTTTCAGGAGCAAGCCTTGGAGCTGGAGCTTGAAGGACTTCACTTTTGGCCGTGGAGCTCACTATCTTCTCCAGCGCCGGTCCTCCCCAGCTCCTCCAACCTCCCCGGCACCTTCAGGACCTCCAGGTATCTCCTGATAGTCCTTTAGGGCTGGGCACCTCGCTTGTATGTTGTTGCGGAGCTTTTCTTCAAAAGTTTGTCTTTTGGCCGTCTTTGGTCATCTCGCCCATCTCCAGGCTAAATCGGCGTTTAGGCCACCGCCGTTGAGAGTAGGTCCATTGGGTGCGCATGGCTATTATGGACCCAATGGTACCATTGATGTCATTGGCGAGGTCTCATCGCCGGCGAGACCACTTCTTCGCCGGGGTCTTTGTCGGACAAAACAGCGATCTTGTTGTCGTTTAGGACAAAGATCCCCGCTTATGCCTCAATCATTGCTTATCACGGGTAATCATGGGGTTAGCCATTAATGCCCAAGATCCTGTCCCCTTGTCGCGTATTTAAGGCCCGCTACCGGTCTCCCCGTCGCGCAAGATCATCTCTGGGACCTCCTTGCCCAAGGACCACCCCATGGACTTTTGGCAAATACCTCCCCCTCGGGGTCCTCTTTGCAAAAGATCAACCTTGGTCTTTTGTAAAGACAACCCCCAAGACCTCCCTCCTTGCGAATCTTAACCGCCCAGACCTCCCCTTGGAGATCTGAGCCGTTAAAGACCTCCCTCATTGCGAATATTAGCCGTTAAGACCTCCCCTTTCAGATCTTGGCTGTTCAGGACCACCCCCGAGTGGATCTGAACCGTCCAGGACCTCCTCGTGTGAGATCTGAGACGTTGAGGTCCTCCCAGTGGAGATCTCAACCGTGTTGGACCTCCTCGAGGTCATCACAGCCTTTTTGTCCTCCCTGTGTTGATCGCAGCCGTTGAGGACCTCCCTCTCTAGATCTGGACCGTCCCGGTCCTCCCCCTTTCGTTGTGGTCCGTTGGATGCAGCATCAACGGCCACGACCTCCTTCCCAGTTAGCGTGCATTGTGGGAGGACATGGACCGTTGGATCCAAGATCAACGGCCCATGTTCTCTGAACTTCTTGCAGCAGCGCTTGCGTTGTTCTCTGGGAGGTCTTGGGCCGTCAGATCCAAGATCTCTGGCTCATGTCCTCCCCTATTGTTTTGGGTTCTTAGAAAATCCAGTGAGCTCTTATTTATGCACTGAAAAAGGTTTGAACTTGTAAAATGCATATCTCTTTCATTTTAAATCCAAATAAAGTGATTCCAATTGTGTTAGCTCTGGTTTGATATGGGCTCTAATCTAAAATTGGTTATGGGCTCAGTTCGGCTCCAGAAAAGAGTTGGCTAAAGTAGTTTAGAAATAGGTTTAAATTGTTATCCTTTAAATGTTTTAGCTTGAAAAATGCATAAGTAATTCTCTGTAGTTTATTTTTGAGTGCATCCAACTTTGTTGGTGTCCTTTGTTAATGCACTAAATGTTAGAATTGGATTTAGGCATGTCACTGTTTTCAAAAGCTTTGTGGGTGCAATTTGGTTGTGCTCATTTTCATATCTTTGAAAAATTATAGAAAATGCATAATAGCTCCAAATGGGGTGAACTCATTTGTGTTATTCATCTCATGAGGTGCTTGTTTTACAGTAAAAATTTCAGTAGCACCACCCTTCTAGAAAATGTTGCCAAACAATTAAATTAGTGTATAGTAGCAGTTTTGTATTTTTAGGGCTGAGCAGAATTGTTTTGCTCATATCTTTTGCATTGAGAATTCAAATCAATTGGTTCTTATTGCTAAATTCCCTAAAAATCATCCTCTTGCTTCTGTAGAAATTTCAGAGCATTTGGAGTTTGTTTGCTGTGCTGTCCTTTTGATTTTCCTCGTTCTTATCGGTTCTTTTTTGCCTTTTCGTTAGGTGCCGACAAGTGCGTTGATCTTGAGAGTGTTCCTCTGCAGCAGGTTGATTAACTCCAGCAAGGCAAGCAGTTTGATCATATCCCTAATGTCCCATTACTTTAAAGTTTAATACTTTGTTTCACTTATATGTATGCATTGCTACTTTGTGTTAAATTATCGATTAGTCAAGCCTATAGACGCATACTCTGTAGGTAAATGTTCATTCTCTACTACTAAGCCTAGGATTATCTTGCTGTGATTTAGAGTTCGACGAATGAACTCTTATCACTTAGTAGTTTGCGTTGATAATGCTTAGAAATGCTTAGTTAACGGTAGAAATGGGCGATTGTCGACATTATGTCTGAAGGGCTACGGGTAGGCTACACTAGCACAAATTAATAAAAATTCTACCCGTAAACCAAGATCACTGCAGTTATAGATCACGGTCTTACCACTAGACGCGCAGGTGCGGAATTGATGCAACACGTCAGGCGGAGTAGTCGTACTAAGTTGATGCAAAGACGTCGGGGTAGAGTAGTCGTACTACTTCCTCGCCCTCGTCGCGGCATCCCACGTCAGCTCCTCTCTTGCGGTTCGTCCAAACGCCACGATGCAAATACCCAAAGGTATCCACACATACGGAGGAAGCGACGACGCCGACTACTAGATCCACGCGAGCGACTAGGGCGTGGGAGGGTGGCGCCGTGGTTTGAGGATGTCACGAAAAACTCATCACCAATCTGTCGCCCTTGCCCTCCTTTTATAGACGTCCTTACAATGGGCTTCTACTAATAGAGGCCCATTAGGACCTAATGCTTGATCTAATTCGGATCCAATCCGAATTAGGCTTCAACCATAAGTGTGTGACCCTATAGGTTCACGTATGTTTAGACATGACGCGAGTATACATACTTGGTCAATAGTTGGTAGCGGCCTCTAGCAAGACGTGCCAACTCCTAAACGCACACAAAGATCATATCGGACGAACCATCACAACGTTATGTACATGCCAATCCCTTTGCCTCACGATATTCGGTCGAGCTCCAAGTGACCACTCTATCTCGATCCTATGATCCTAATCCTTACTAGGTTAACTCTTAACCTTAAGTAGCATGGCCATGCATTTCGGATCCGATCACTCGAGGCCCAGAGATATCTCTCTCGGTAGAGAGGGCAAATCCCATCTCGACCGACCATGCCTCGCAAAGATGCTTCATGACAAACCCGAAGCTACCTTTATAACTATCCATTCACTTGAGTAGCGTTTGATAGCCCCTAAGTAGGTCGATTCACATCTCAAGTACATGCATAATCTCGTGTCTAAGGACAAGGCGCATACATTGTGTAGAGAGAACCATAAGTATAATTGTTATGTCTCATGTTGGGTCGGTCCAACCCCATGTTCTAAACATGTGTCCACATTATTGGTTTGACATCTCCATGTCTATGACACATGAAACATGGTCATCAACCGATACATGTGCTAATCCATCATTCACGTGTGTCCTCACATGAACTCCGACTAGGGACAACTTTAGAATAACCATATAAGTAAAGAGTTTCACAAACAAGTCACATACTTGTTAATCAACACAAAGGTAATATTCAAGGAACATTTATTAAATCATGGATACAATGAAATATCATCATCTCTATGATTGCCTCTAGGGCATATCTCCAACAATGTCGATGACCATGATCACACAAAAATTAATATTCCATTATGTCCATCTTGTTCTTTGTTACTTTGTAAACAAATAAAACAAAAATGAAAACAAAACTGTTATTGACTTGGGCACAATGGATGTTGGTGTGATTTGTTGGGTGTGGATGGAATGGTGCCCAAGTCCCTAAGGACCGAGTTACTTGGGTCACTAAGTCAAGCGCTTATTGCGTGCTAACCACATGAGGGTATTGGGAACCCCTCTTGACTAAGTACTTTGGGAGGTGTTAGTTATGGGTCGCTGCTGATGAAAACTATTTTTATAAGAGGAAGAGCTCCCGCAGTTGCTTCGGCTGGGCCGGTGTCTCCTACTCTTCAGGTGTGTGCGGCTCTTAACTAGCATCATTCATAGGAAATGTCTCGTAGGACTTAGCCGTGCCGGCATACCAAAGGAAGTGTGCTTAATCATGTGGCGAAAAGGCGGTCTGGCGTGTGGGTACATTGGTACACCCCTGCAGGGTTAAAACTATTCGAATAGCCTCGTCCTAGGTTATGGACATGCTTGGCAAGGTCGTTCAAGGACTAGACTCAACCATTTAATTAAAACTTGTTGGGTGGTATGAATTGGGTGATTCATGCTATTGTTGTGGTGACTATTGGGTTAGTCACTTCCAGGATTGTTGTTGTCATCTATCTATTGTCATTATTGTTTTTGTCTCGTTGTTACTTGCAAGTTAAAAATGAATTGCAAAACTGCTTTGAATCTATTTATATATTGCAAATGAAAACTTGCTTTATGCTAAAATAAGTCCAAAGCCTCATCCACTTAAATAAAGCTTGCATGTAGTTAAACTATAGTTCTATTATACTACACGTCAGTCTTGCGAGTACATTTTTGTACTCATTTGCTTTGCTTAATAACTTTGTTGCAGCGGAAGAAGGTGAGCCCCAAGGGCTTCACTCTTGTGAGATGTGCTTCGGGTTTGACGACTAGCTTGGCGGTTCGGTTGGTTGCCTTGTGGGTTAAGGCACACTGATTGGCTTTTGTTATGGCCATCTTATGGCACTTTTGCTTCCGCTGTTTATTTTAGTTTTGTATTTGTTGTTTGGCTGGTCGGCCTCTCTTTTGTAATAGCTCTCTCTATATTATGTATGTCTTTTATTCTAGTTCGTGCTTGGTTCTATGTCTTGTATGAACTTGATGCATGATTTTGTAAAGAGGTGTGTATACTGCATTTCTGGGAAGTATACATATCTCGAAGACATGGGTTATTATGTTTGTGATGCTAGGGTCAATGGATGACTAAGTATTACAAGCCTAATAAGCCGGGGTCCTCACAACCTCTCACCTCTGTTCCGCGCCCTTGGATGCAAATCCAATGGTCACGATCTCCTGTCTCCTTTCATTGTGACCTCCTTTTCGCTTTCAAGAACCGCTTGACATCTAATCCAACAGTGCGACCTCCCCAATCGAGATCTTGTGGTCGCGACCTCCCCCTTTCCCTTCAGACCCCCGAATCAGATCCAAGGGTCACGACCTCCCCCCTATTCTTATCGAACGGTTGAGGGCAGCACCTGTTCTTCTCCTTCCTCGGGCTCGTGCGTGTGCGCCATGGCAGAGGGGGAGCAGTGCCCTGTCACCTCCCAACCGTTCTTTTGCTGCCAGCATTAAATGCTGGTCAGCCTTCCGCCCCTAGGTCCTGCTCTGACCTACCCCCATCCCCTCCACGTCCTTGTGGCGCCATGTACCGAGCTGTGGGCTAAGCTCACCATGGATCTTAACCCTAGCTCATAGCCTCTGCTCCCCGGCTTTAAAAGGTCCTCTTGTTCCTCCTTGGCACTCTTTAAACACCACTTTGCTTCTCCTCTACTCTAAGAAGCTCAAGCACCCGTGAGCCCACAACCGCCATTGTTGCACCTTGAAGCTCCTCGGTGGAACCCGTGCTCCAATGGCTCCCTCACTCAACCTCTTGCTCCATATTGTTCCTCTAACCTCCTGAAGTATTAACCCTAACCCAATTTCGGTTTGCCTCTTCAGGGAGCAGCTAATTTGGAGTTGGTCCCCTTCGGCCGAAAAGCTTCCCCTTCTTCGTCAAGTCCGGTAAGGACCTCCCCCTTTCAATTCCTTGCTCTGGGAGCATCTCTTAGCTTTATGGAATACATCTTGATGACCCGGTGCGGTTAATTATGCCCAGGTCCTCTTCTCCACATCGTCCTCCTCGGCGCCGGCAAGGTCCTCCATCGCCGGAGCTGCTCAGTCATCCTCTGTCTCTCCTCGACCTCCAGGTAACCTCCTGGTAGTCCCTTAGTGCTGGGCACTCGCTTGAAAGAACCGCTGCGGAGCTCCTTATGCTGTTTGTCGTTTGGTCGTGCTTTGCACCGCCGCCTCTCCTCCGGCTCGCCGGCGCTCTGGCCCACCACCACGGGTGTGAGTGGTACCAGTGGGTGCGCACTGCTATTGTGCACCCATACCTGGCATCCATTCGCACCGCTGTGGCCTGAGTCGCCGGCGGTGACCAATTCCTCGCCGTCGGTTTCGTTGTCGGACGAAACCGACAACTGTAGCAGCTCGTTAGGACCGTCCAGTTTTAGATCTGCAGGCGAGATCTCATGGGGCCGTGCACGTGCACTGTGTCGCGTTGGTTGCGAGCGTCCATCTCGCGATCAATGGTCCACGACCTCCGCCTCCTTCCGCGCGTGGGGTTTCCAAACGCGCCGCGCGCGAATCTAGCTCGGGCCCATGTTCGTTGGATCTGCGCGGGCGCGAGCGCGCGTTGCTGGCAGGTCTTGGGCTGTCCGATCCAGGATCAACGGCCTAAGTTCGTCCACGTCGTTTTGGAGTTTAGGATTTTCCGATGGAATTATTTGTGAACTGAAAAAGGTAATAAACTTCAAAAATGCATAACTATTTCATTTTAGCTCCTTTTGAGTTGATTCAAATTTTGGTAGCCTGGGTTTGAACCAAACTTTAATCTAAAAATGATTGTAAGTTGAGTTCGGCTCCAGAAAATGAATTGGTAAATTGGTTTCAAAATTAACTTTAAATGTTGCTCTAAATGTTGCATTTAACTTGAAAATTGCATAAGTAATTCTCTAGAGATCCTTTTTGAGTGAATCCAACTTTGTTGGCTTCCTCTATCAGTGTGCTAAATGGTAGAATAGGATTTAGGCATGTCACTATTTTCAAAAGAATTGTGGGTGCATTTTACTTGTGCTCTTTTGCATGTCTTTAAAAAATCATAAAACATGCATCATAGCTCCAAATGAGGTGAACTCAATTGTGTTATTCATATCATGAGGTGCTTGACTTACCATAAAAATCCCAGGTGCAACACCTCTTTGGAAAATTGTGCTAGAGAATTTAATTCGGATGAACAGTAACCAATTTCTATTTTCCAGCATTTTTCAGGCTGAGCAGAATTGTTTTGGCCATAACTTTTGTATTGAGAATCCAAATCAATTGGTTCTTATTGATAAATTCTCTAAAAATCATGATCTTGCTGCTGTAAAAATTTCAGAGCATTTGGAGAAAGTTTGCTATTGAGTCTTTTCAGTTTTCCTCGTTCTTATCGGTTCTTTTTCGCTTTTCGTTAGGTGCCGACGAGTGCGTTGATCCCGTGAGTGATCATTTACAGCATAGTGAATAGCTCCAGCAAGGCAAGCAGTTTGATCATGTTTACTCCTATTATTTTCAAAGTCTAATACTTTGTTTAACTTGTATGTATGCATGCTCTATTTTGTTGTTAAATGATTATCGATTAGTTGATCCTATAGATGCATACTCTGTAGGTAAATGTTCATTCTCTACTACTAAGCCTAGAAATATCTTGCTGTGATGTAGAGTTCGTTGGATGAGCTCTCATCACTTAGTAGATCACGTGTTGGTATTACTTAGAAATGCTTAGATTACGGTAGAATTGGGCGGTCATCGACTTAGTCGATGATCTTGATCACACAAATCTAATTAGTATTCCATTATGTCCAGCACTTGTGCTTTGTTAATTTGTAAAGTCAAAACAAAACTGAAAATGAAAACTATTTGGACTTGGGCACAATAGATGATGGTGTGATTTGTTGGTATGTGGAATGGTGCCTAAGTCAACAAGGACCGAACATCTTGTTACACTAAACCAAGCAATTTTGCGTGCTAACCACACGAGAGGGATATGGGACCTCTCTTGACTAAGTACTTTGGGGGTGTTAATTATTGAGTCGATGGTGGTTAAAATATTTTTATAGGGATTGGGAGCACCCGCAGTTGCTTAGGCTGGGCCGGTGCATCCTACCCTTTGGGTTGTCGCGACTCTTAATTAGCATCACCCATTGGAAATGTCTCATAGGACTTAGCTGTGCCAGCATACCAAAGGAAGTGTGCTAAATAGTTTTGCGAAAAGGCGATCTGACGTGTGGGTATATTGGTACACCCCTGCAGGGTTCAAACTATTCGAATACCCTCGTCCTAGGTTATGGACACGCTTGGGGAGGTCTTTCGAGAGTTAGACTATAACCTTTAATTAAAACTTGACATGGGTGGTATGAATGGGTAATTCATGCTATTGTTGTGGTGACTATTGGGTTAGTGTGACGACCCACCCTGTGATATACAGCAAAGGTCCGGGAGGACCATTTTTTTTGAGCTGCGGTACTACCGCACGGAGGAGCGGTAGTACCGCTCGGTACATCCGAGAGGAGGTCCACCAGGACCTCTCAGGAGGTCTTGGCCAACAACCTGCCGGTAGCACCTCTTGGTATATCATCAGGGAGGTCCGACAGGATCTCCCAGGCTAAGTCCCGTAAGACCTCCTAGAGGCCCTGCCCCTGTGCACCGAGCTAGTTCCAGGAACAGATTGGCTAGCTCGCACAGATCTAACACAAGTGTAATCAAATCCATACAACAAGCTCAAAGAGAGAACAGACCAAAATAACACTTATATTAACAAGTGGCTTTATGGCCAAGGTTTGTATAGGGGTGCCACTCAAGGCTAACAACAAAAGAGAACAATAACACAGCGGAGGCAAAGTCATAAACACAAGGTCCATTCGGCCAGCCCACAGGCTACCAAGTGGACGACGCCACCTACTGCGCAAGGTCTTCAAAGGTGCTCCCCTCCTGAGAGCTCTGGACCACCTGGAACTCCAACCTCTGCTGATCAAAACAGCAGGGCACAAGCCAATGAGTACTTTGAATGTACTCAGCAAGCCATGGGTAAGGTATGCAAATAGCATTATGCACGGCTTGACAATGAGAGCTGTATGGTTAGTTTGCAGAAGGCTAAGCTTGACAGTAAATAATATAATAGATTGCAAAGCTCAAGTTTAGAAAACATAATACATAAGTACATTTGATTTTCAAAGGGGACAGTGAGCACCCACTCACACCCAAGGCACCAACCCAAACCTCTCTGGAGCACACACTCCAGAGCACCACAAGACCAGCCCCTGGACCACTTTGTGAGCCAGCCATGACCCCCTCTGGAGCCGGCCAAGGTCTCTTCAAGGTAAAATCCATGACCTCTCACCAAAGCGCCCAGGAGGAACACCATTTCACAAACAGAATTCTACCCCTCATTCGAAATCTCTGGGCATGTCCATAACCGAGGACGCGGCTATTCGAATAGATTTACACTCTGTAGAGGTGTAAAACTTTACCCACAAGAGGTAGTCGCTTGATATTACACACGTTACCTTAGACATGTGAATCAAGTGGAGACCACCACTGGCCTTTTACAAGGACCTCGCTCGACTCGACCACCAACATTAAGGTTTCGCCATCACAGTGTGCGTATAGCACTCGGTGGCCCCCTCTTAAGCCGTGGTGAACTAAGCACCTCCTCTACCTTGGAACCGAATCAGAACAAGACCAATTATTACTCCCGGTCCACCCCATAATGGACATGTGGTTGCACGAAAAGGCCCAGATCAATGACTCCCAAGGTTCAGTCCTTAATTGTTGCTCAGGCAAGGCTTCCACAAACCCAATGTGACCCCGAGCTCTACAACTCTGGGGCACCCAGGTGACCCCATAGCACCAACATATGGAGCCCCTAGATGACTCCATAGCACCAACATATGGAGCACCCACTACTCGCACCTTGCCAACTTTCCCGAGCATAAAACAGTTTTTGGGTTCAACCTGGCTAAGACCACCCAGTCCTAGCACTGCAAATTTTAACAAAGTGGTCTCACACCACAAACAACACAACCTGCGGCTCCAACCATAGTTGCTTATCAGTGGCACCAACCAAAGTTCCATAGTTCAATTAGTCAAGTTCAACAATAAAAGATGATTCATGAGGAGACCAACGTCTACTAGAGCAAGGCTAAGCAGGAATGATACCCATGTTGGCTATAGCAATAAGAGGCCAACTAACAGTACCATCCTAAGGCTATCAAAGGTAACATGTCAACATGTGGATTACCAAATAGACAAGGAGGCATAAAACCAGTAGGTATTTAACTAGAGCCCAAACCATTTTATACAAATAGCCAATGCAGGTTGTAGTAAAACAAAGTACTTTTTGTAAAGATAGGTTCAAAATGATCAAGGACCACGACTTGCCTTCAGTGGCGAGCTGCTGAACTTCAACTGGGGCTGCTGGGTCACCGAGCTCCTCAGCGCCAACGGAATCTACACGGCGCAAAAAGAAACAACTAAATAAAGCAGCTCCAAAAGGAAACCGAAAAGAACTAGCAAGAATAGAAAGAAAAGATCCACAGAAGGGGAGGTCCAACAAGGGGAAGGAGGTCCAAAACCGAAGGGGTCCCAGAGGAGCAAGGAGAGCTTCTCCAGAACCGAGAGAGAGGGAGAAGAAATGACGAACAAGGAGGAAATGGGTGCCCTTGGTGCTCTATTTAAGGCAAAAGGGAGAATAGGAGCACCATCAAAAGGGACGCCCAGATTCAAGGCATTAGTACAAAAGGTACACTGCCAAAGGTACGAAAAAGGGGCTTGAAACAGGTCTAAGGAGGTAACAAAAGGTAGAAAAAGGTACAAAGGTAGGTGACAACATTTAATGTGACTCAACCCACATCAAATACACTTAAGGCTACCAAGGGAGCCAGTCAAAAGGTGCACAGACCAGTCAAAGGGCATGGTCCACGGTCCAAAGAGGAGATCCAAGGAGGAGGTCCAAGGAGGAGATCCTGCGAGGAGGTCCAACGAGGAGATCCAAGGACAAACAGGGAGGTCTGAGGGCAGGAGGTCCTGAGACAAACAAGGAGGTCTAGACCACAAAGGTCCAAACACAAAGGAGGAGGTCTAGACCACAAAGGTCTAAACACAAAGGAGGAGGTCTAGACCACAAAGGTCTAAACACAAAAGAGGAGGTCTGAACCTAAGGGAGGTCCAAACACAACACAGGGAGGTCTGAACCTAAAGGAGGTCCAAATGCAACAGGGAGGTCTAGAGGTCTACGGACAGGAGGTCCAAAAGACACAACACAAGGAGGTCCTAATCAAAAGGGATACTCTGGACTAGGAGGGTGGTCTTCACAAAAAGACCAGTAAGGATCGAGGAGGTGGTCCTTGCAAAACAGCCAGGAAGAGGTCCTGGGAACAAAAGAAAACGCGCAGCAAAGCAGGGCCATTTGATTAGAATCGGGCGGTCCATAAAGGAAAGGAACGTTTGGACCATCCAAACGTTATATCTCAGTTGAGCCGTTCGATATGGACCGGGCGACCCACACACCTGAGAACGTTCGGACCAGCCGAACCTTGCATCTCGATCGGGCCATCCAAAAAGGATCAGACGACCCACGAGTGAGAAAGGCGCGGGATTGGCTCGGACTACGCGAGGGGTGAGGGAGGTCCAAAACCAAAAGGAGATCCAACGGAGGAAATCCAAAGGGGAGGTCCTGGACGGCTAAGATCTCCAGAGAGGAGGTCCTAACGGATGGATCTACACAAGGGGGAGGTCTGAGCGGCTAAGATCTCCAGAGAGGAGGTCCTAACGGCCAGATCTCAGCAAGGGGGAGGTCTGAGCGGTCAAGATCTCCAGAGAGGAGGTCCTAACGGCCAGATCTCAACAAGGGGAGGTCTGAGCGGTCAAGATCTCCAGAGAGGAGGTCCTAATGGCCAGATCTCAACAAGGGGGAGGTCTGAGCGGTCGGATCTCCAGAGAGGAGGTCCTAACGGCCAGATCTCAACAAGGGAGGTCTGAGCGGTCGGATCTCCAGAGAGGTCATAACGCCAGATCTCAACAAGGGAGGTCTCGAGCGGTCAGATCTCGAGAGGAGGTCCTAACGGCGATCTCAACAAGGGGAGGTCGAGAGGAGGTCCTAACGGCGAGATCTCAACAAGGGGAGGTCTCGAGCGGTCAAGATCTCCAGAGAGGAGGCCCTAACGGCCAGATCTCAACAAGGGGAGGTCTGAGTGGTCAAGATCTCCAGAGAGGAGGCCCTAACGGCGGATCTCAACAAGGGGAGGTCTGAGCGGTCAAGATCTCGAGAGAGGAGGCCCTAACGGCCGATCTCAACAAGGGGAGGTCTGAGCGGTCAGATCTCGAGAGGAGGTCCTAACGGCCGATCTCAACAAGGGGAGGTTTGAGCGGTCGGATCTCCAGAGAGGAGGTCCTAACGGCCAGATCTCAACAAGGGGAGGCCTGAGTGGTCGATCTCGGAGAGGAGGTCCTAACGCCAGATCTCAACAAGGGGAGGTCTGAGCGGTCAGATCTCGAGAGAGGAGGTCCTAACGCCAGATCTCAACAAGGGAGGTCTGAGCGGTCAAGATCTCCAGAGAGGAGGTCCTAACGGCCAGATCTCAACAAGGGGACGTCTGGCGGTCAGATCTCGAGAGAGGAGGTCCTAACGGCGAGATCTCAACAAGGGGAGGTCTCGAGCGGTCAGATCTCTGAGAGGAGGTCCTAATGGCCAGATCTGAACAAGGGGGAGGTCTGAGCTGTCAGGATCTCCAGAGAGGAGGTCCTAACGGCCAGATCTCAATAAGGGGAGGTCTGAGCGGTCAGGATCTCCAGAGAGGAGGTCCTAACGGCCAGATCTCAACAAGGGGGAGGTCTGAGCGGTCAGGATCTCCAGAGAGGAGGTCCTAACGGCCAGATCTCAACAAGGGGAGGTTTGAGCGGTCGAGATCTCCAGAGAGGAGGTCCGAACGGCCAGATCTCAACAAGGGGAGGTCTGAGCGGTCGAGATCTCTAGAGAGGAGGTCCTAACGGCCAGATCTCAACAAGGGGAGGTCTGAGCGGTCGAGATCTCCAGAGAGGAGGTCCTAACGGCCAGATCTCATCAAGGGGAGGTCTGAGCGGTCAAGATCTCCAGAGAGGAGGTCCTAATGGCCAGATCTCAACAAGGGGAGGTCTGAGCGGTCACAATCTTCAGAGAGGAGGTCCTAACGGCCAGATCTCAACAAGGGGAGGTCTGAGCGGTCAAGATCTCCAGAGAGAAGGTCCTAACGGCCAGATCTCAACAAGGGGAGGTCTGAGCGGTCAAGATCTCCAGAGAGGAGGTCCTAACGGCCAGATCTCAACAAGGGGGAGGTCTGAACAGAAAGAGATTCAAACCAACAAAGAGGAGGTCTGGACTAAGGGAAGTCCAAACAGAAAGGTACAAGGAAAAGGTCCAAAGATCAAAGAGGTTTGAAACACAAACCTGAGCTGGTCTAAACTCAAAAGAGAGGACTTAGACCAACAAAAAGGGGGGGGGGGTCCGAGCAAGGAAAGGTCTAGCCCAAAGGAGGTCTGGGCCGAGAGAGAGAGAACGAGAGAAGAGATCCAGACACAAAAGAGGTCTGAAAAGGAAAAGCCAAACACAAGGGCACACAGAGCAGAAAGAGGGAGAAAGGGAAAACTCCAACAAACAACAGAAGGCACCGAACAGATTTAGTTCAAGTTTGGTTTAATCAATTAAAGCTCTTTTGAAAACTCAAGTTAAGCTTTGAACTCTCACCAAAACCAAATGGTTATTATTTTTAAAAGCTTTTCAAAACTCCGGAAAAACAGGACGCTACAGTTAGTCACTTCCAGGATTGTTGTTGTCATCTATCTATTGTTATTATGTTGTTGTCTCGCTGTTATTTGCAAAGTAAAAATGAATTGCAAAACTGCTTTGAATCTATTTAATTATTGCAACTGAAAACTTGCTTTATGCTGAAAACAACTTACAGCCTCCACTTAAATAAGCTTGCATGTAGCATATGTATAGGTCTGTTACACTACACGTAAGTCTTGCGAGTACATTTTTGTACTCATTTGCTTTGCTTAACTTATTTGTTGCAGAGGAGGTGGAGCCCCAAGGGCCCTACTTTTGTGAGATGTGCTGTGGTTGGGACGACTAGCTTGGCGGCCCGGTCGGTTGCCTTGTGGGCTTTAGGCAAACCGTATGGCTTTTGTTTATCGCCATCTTATGGCTTTTGCTTCTGCTGTTATTTATCTTTCTTAGTTGTTATTTGGCCGGTCGGCCTCTTTTGTAATAACTCTCTATTATGTATGTCTTTGGTTAATCTAGTTCGTGTTTTGGTTCTATGTCTTGTATGAAATTGATGCATGATTTTGTAAAGGGGTGTGTATACTGCATTTCTGGGAAGTATACATATCTCGAAGACACAGGTTATTTTGTTTGTGATGCTAGGGTCAATGGATGACTAAGCATTACAAGCCAAATAAGCCGGGGTCCTCACAGTGTGAACTAAGGGCATAAATGGGTTCATAATAAGCTTGCGCACCTTCCGGTAGTGGTGGCGGCAGCTGAGCCGGCCTAGAACGGCGACGAGGTAGAGATGGGCGGTGGTGCCCCTACAGTGTATGTGCATGTGCCAAAAGAGCTCCGTAGTGTGTAAACAAGAGTGTGCATTAGCTATTGTAAGGTGCACTAAAGCTTACCAAGGCGACAAGGAGACCGGAGAAGCTCGGGGAAGGTCTAGCGGTAGTAATGGCGGCGGTGGTGATAAGGCTTCACGAGGGGAGTAAAACTTGAGCCAAGAAACCGAAATCCAGTGGTTGGGTAAGCTTGAGTGAGTTCCGGAGATGGTGACATGGTAAAGAATCGAGGAATGCATTACCAGATCGACAACGGGGCTAAAAGGGGTGTTCTTGGCCAACAAAAGGGGAAATCCGAGATTCACAAGCTCCTGTGAATCCAAGCACGAATTGACTTAGGAGAAAACTTGATCATGCTCTAAGACATGATATAGTGCACAAGATTGAGATAGAAACTTACTGGAGACACGATTTTGGGAAGAGTTGTAGGCGCGGGCGCGCTATGGAACCGCAAAGAGCACGGTGGTGACCCGGAACCTACAAGCAACCACAAGGGTTCCAATGAGCTTGAATGGAAAAGGGATGGCGAGTAGAAGCTCAGGGAGTTGGATGCGCGGACTTTACCGAAGAATCAAGCAAATGCGAGCTCCTCCTTCCTCAGCCCCGAGAGGAAGAATGGCTGAAATAGAGGAGGGAGAGGGGGGGGGGGTATTATCCTCGGGTGATGAAGGAAATGGCAACGGGACGAAACGGTGATGCACAGGAGTGGTGGTTCGGGGCGACGGATCCACGGCGTTAGTGTGAGCACCCGGATTTATTAAGCTCATAATACTTAGTCATCCAATTGACCCTAGTATTATCAACCAAATAAACCAGTCTCGAGAGATGTATACTCCCGAATGCAAGATACATACCTCACAACAAAAGAATGTATCAATTCCATACAACACATAGTACATAAGCAACAAACCGAAGTTAATATACATAAAGGATAGTTATTACAAAGAGAGGCCGACCGCCAAATAACAACGAGTACAACTAAGATAACAATGAAGCAAAAGTGCCATAAAGATGGCTATAACACAAAGCCAATCGGTGTGCCTTAACCCCAAGGCATCGACCGACCGCCAAGCTAGTCGTCAAGAAGTCGCAACACGTAGCACAAAAGAGAGGCTCAAGGAGCTCCCTTCTTCCTCTGCAACAAAAGCCACAAAATGCCACAACCCCAGCAGATGAGTACATAAAGTACTCCGCAAGACTTACGTGTGAGATAACAGAACTATAAATAGCTACATGCAAGCTTTATTTAAGTGGATGAGGCTTTGGACTCATTTTAGCATAAAGCAAGTTTCATTTGCAATAACATAATAGATTCAAGGCAATTTGGCAAAGCATTTTAATTGTTGAAATAACAACGAGATAAATAACATAGTAACAACAACAAGAACAACACGGAAGTGACTAACCCAATAGTCACCACAACAATAGCATGAACTCCCGCTCATACCAACCATGTCAAGTTTTAATTAAAGGTTGTAGTCTAATTCTTACGGAAATAACCAAGCGTGTCCATAACCTAGGGCGAGCCTATTCAATAGTTTTATCCTGCGCAGGGTGTACCAATGTACCCACACGTCGACCGCCTTTCCTTTAAGCACACTACCTTAGGTGTGCCGACACATTAAGTCCTACGAGACATTTCCAATGGATGATGCTAATTGACCCAAGACAACCCACGGGGATAAGGACACAATAGACAGCCTAACCGGCCTGCTACTGTTCCATTCCCACACCACACACCCACACATTTTATCTTTAAAACACACCAACCGAGCGACCCCAATTAGCACCGCCCAAAGTACTTAGTCAAGAGAGGTCCCATATCCCCCTCGTGTGGTTAGCACGCATAATTGCTTGGATCAATGGCGCAAGAATTCGGTCCTTGTTGACTCAGGCATACCACCACATCCAAAAACCACACCATCCATCCAATATGCCCAAGTCTAAATCAATCTTGTATTTTCAGTTTTTGATTTTACAAATTAACCAAAGCACAAGTGCTGGACATATAGGAGTAATAATCAGTTTTGAATGATCAAGACCATCGACTAAGTCGATGATCGCCCATTACTACCGCACTAAGCATGTCTAAGCAAAGAGAAAACGCAACTACTAAGTGATAAGAGCTCATCCAACGAACTCCCACCACAGCAAATAACCTAGGCTCATGGTAGTAGAGGATGAACAATTCCTACAGATTATGCAACTATAGGATTACTAGCGACATTTAACACAAAGCAGCATGCATACATAGAAGTAAAACAATATATTAAGCTTTAAAGTAATGGGACAACGATGGAATGGTCAAACTGCTTGCCTTGATGTTGCTGGCCAAGTTGTGGCAGAGGGTCACTCTCGGGATCACCACAAATGTCGAAGCCTAACGGAGAAAGCGAGAAAGAACCGATAAGAACGACGAAAAACCAAAAAGACGCAACAGAGAAACTTCTCCGAATGCTATGAAAATTTTACAGCAGCAAGACAATGATTTATCATGAATTTAGCAACAAGAACCAATTGATTTGGATTCTTAATGCAAAAGATATGATGAAATCAATTCTGCTCAGCCTATTAATACCAAACTGCACTATTCACTAATTTAATTATGAGGCAACAATTTCTAGAACAGAGGTGAAGCTGAAATTTTTACTGTAAAACCAGCACCTCATGAGATGAATAACACAATTGAGTTCACCTCATTTGGAGCTATTATGCACTTTCTACAAATTTTCAAAAACAAGAACTTGAACAAAATTATAATGCACAAGTCCTTATTTTCATAACAGCAACATGCTCAAAACTAATGTTCACAGTAAGTTCATTAATAGAGGAAACCAACAAAGTTGGTCTCACCCAAAAATAATCTACAGCGCATTAGTTATGTATTTTACAAGTTAAGCATTAATTTGAGTGTATATTTAAAGTGAGTTTTAAAATCTAAAGGCAAAACTGTGCTCTGGAGCTGAACTCAACTTACAATCATTTTTGGATTAAAGTCAAGTTCCAGACAGAGCTAACACAATTTGAATGACCTTATTTGGGTTTAGAATGAAAAAGATATGCAATTCTAAAGCTATACCTTATTTCAGTTTATACTTAGGAGTTCACTGGAATTTCTAAAACCAGAAATACAAGGGAGGACGTGAGCCACAGATCATAGATCTAACGGCTCAGGACCTCCCAGGAGAACAACGCACACGCGCTCACGAGGTCCAGAGGTCCTGGACCTCCTAGCAATGCACATGCGCGAGGTGAGGGGAGGTCGTGGCCGTAGATGGAGAATCCAACGGACCACAACGATGAGGGGAGGTCCGGGACGGACCAGATCTAAAGGGGGAGGTCCTCAACGGTGAGATGACCTCGAGGAGGTCCTACGCAGAGATCTAACGTCCACACCTCCGTGGAGGTCCGGACGGCCACGATCGCGCAAGGGAGGTCTTGGGCGCTCCAGATCTCCTCGGGAGGTCATGGACGCCCCAGATCTCGCGACCACGTGCTTGCGCCGCACACACGCGTTCGGACAAGAGTTTAATGCACGCGGGACACCAGGAGGTCCGCGCGCGGGAGGCCTTAATTGCGCGCGATAAAGGGCGGATTTAAGGACATCAAGACACAACCAATGATTGCGAGATTGAGCAATTGATGACCGCATTAAACACGGCGGATCTCGTCCTAAAACGACAACGGTGCTGCCGTGTCCGACAAAGACCCGAGCTCAAGGATTTGGTTCTCGCCGCGATGTAGACCTCGCCGGGCGACATCCATCGAAACCGTTGGGTCCGCAATAACCATGCGCACCAACGGACCTCCTCTCAACGGCGGCGACGTTTTGAACGCCGGCGAGCCGAGAGAGGCAAAATGAAGGCCAAGACGGCCAAAACCGAAATGCATAAACAAGCTCCGCGCGACATTCAAGCGTGTGCCAAGAAAAGCTCCGCGACATCATTCAAGCGGGTGCCAGCAGCTAAGGGACTAACAGGAGGTACCTGGAGGTCCTAAGGTGCTGGGGAAGTGGAGGAAGGTGAAGACCGGAGCTGAGGAAAATGAGGTTGCTCCACGGCTACAGCTCCAGCTCCAAGATCCCCTTTGGCCACTTCCTTGTCCACCGAGGAGCTTCAAGCTCCAGCAATGGCGGCCAAGGAAGCTTTGGTGGTTTAGAGCTTACAGCACAGGGGTGTAAGCCAAGGAACAATGGTGTGCAAAGGAAGCCAACGGCACAGTGGGGGAGGCTTTATACTTAGGGCACAGGAGGTCGTGGACCACTGGCTAAGCTCATGGTGAGCTTGGCCCATGGGAGGTCCATGGCTTGGACAAGACACAAGGTTGACAAGGTGCAGGCCTGTGCTGACCAGAGAGGCGGAAGGCTGACCTGCATTAAATGCGGGTCAGCAAAGAGTTGTTAAAAGTACACAGTGTCAGGCGTGCATTAACTCCCCGCTCAGGAGCTCGCAGGCATGACCATGGAAGGAGAAGAACAGGGGAGGTCTTTATGACCGTTGGATAAGACCATGGGGAGGTCCTAACCATCGGATGACAATTTTGAACCGTTACGCTCAAAGGACTGGGAGGAGGTCCCAGCCACACGATCAAGGATGGGGAGGTCGTGGCCCTCCGATTTCCTTAATGTGTAAGCGCACGTGGGAAAATGGGACAGGAGGTCCAAAGCGTTGGATTTCAATCCAACGGTGCGGACCTCCTGTGAGGTCTTAACCGCACATGAGCTTAAGAACATGAGGGGGAGGTCATGGCCTTAGGATTTAAATCCAAGGGCGCACAACCAAAGGGAGGTCTGAGGTTTTGCGTGAAGCGCGAGGGAGGTCAAGACCCTTGGATTTTGATCCAACGGTGGTGATCAAAACAGGGGAGGTCCTGAGCCTCGCGCGTGGCGCAAAGGAGGTCTTGAGCGTGCACAACACACAAGGGAGGTCATGGCCTTTAGATTTAGATCTAAGGGCAACGACCTCACGTGCGCGGGGAGATCCGATGCGCATAAGACAAAGAGGAGGTCGTGACCGTGGATTTTTAATCCAACGGTGCACAACACGAGATAGGGGAGGTCTTGTGCGCTTGATAACGCAGGGAGGTCGTGGGCTGTTGGATCTGATCCAACGGCTACGACCTCGTTTAGGTGGGAGGTTTGCTTAGTTTAACAGTGAGGGGAGGTCATGGCCATGGATCTTGGATCCAAGGACTACGACCTCAACAAGGTGGGATGTCAAGTGGTTTAACAGCCCGTGGAGGTTTTTGGGATTTAACACATAGGGGAGGTCATGACCGTAGATCTTTGATCCAACGGTTATGACCTGATGAGGTGAGGAGGTCTTTGCGGTGTTGACCGCGGAGGAGGTCGTGGCGGTTGGATGTAAATCCAACGGCTGCGACCTGATCAAGGTGGAGAGGAGGTCTGCTGGGGTGCAGACACGGTTCGGCTGGATCAGCTTTGCAAAGTGGCTAGTCCAAGGAACAGTGTAGGCTTTAAAATTTAGTTTTTAACAGCTGAAACTTAGCAGAATTATTTGAGATAGCAAATGAACTCCAAATTTGATGAAATTTTAACTGGAGCTTGCTGACAATGAGATTAACCTTGCATAAAATTTCCAGAGGTTATTATGCAATGTATTTTTCTCAGGAAATTCATGAAGGTTGTTCAAGGATTTGTTTTACCTCCAAAATTTATCAAACAAGTGTTATAACTCATGATATTTTTCAGAGGGGTCCCACAACAACTTTAGGACCAAGGAAAAATATTTCCAAATGTTTGGCACCAGATTTAGACAATTGGAAAATGAATTTGACTTTTGGTCTACAAGAGCTTTGTGTTTTTGGATTACACAACTCTTGGACAACAATTACATGAAGGTTTAGGGGTTTTCAAGGTGTGAGAAAAAGTTTTAATTTCTACACCTTAATTATACTTGAACAAACCCTGATTATACAGTTGGGATGTTACAAAATCTCCCCCCCTTACAAAAATCTCGTCCGAGATTTGGCTCACTCGATAAAGAAAGATGGATAGTCCGCACGCAGACGATCTTCTCTTTCCCAAGTAGCCTCATCCTCGAAATGGTTCGACCACTTGAACTTTAAGGAACTTGATGGTCTTATTCCTTGTCCTTCGTTCGGACTCATCGAGTCGCGAACAGGTGCTCGCGATAGGTCAAATCTTCACGAACATCGAGAGTTTCCAACGGAGCTTCCTCGCTTGGAACACGAGGCACTTCTTAAGCCGGGACACATGGAAAACATCATGTACCCCTCAAGTGCAGTGGCAATTCCAACTTATAGGCAACAGCTCCTTCTTCTCGATAACGCGTAGGGACCGACATATCGAGGAGCCAACTTGCCCTTGACGCCAAACGTTGATGGCCCTTCAAAGGAGAGACTTTGAGATAAACAAAGTCATTAGGCTCAAAACGCAACTCACGCCGACGGCGATCCGCATAGCTCTTTTGCTCGATTGAGCTGCGCGCAAACGCCACGAATAAAAGCCGGACTTGGCGCCGGCCTCATTGATTGAGTCCGGGCCAAAGAGAGGTCTCTCACCGGTCTCGACCAGTTCAACGGGGTTCTACACTTTCTCCCGTACAAGGCCTCAAAAGGTGCCATGCCGAGACTGACCTGAAAGCTGTTGTTATACGAAAACTCGGCGAATGGCAAGCATTTCTCCCAATGCTTCCCATATGAAAGGACACAAGCACGAAGCATGTCTTCCAAAACCTGGTTGACCCTCTCGGTCTGACCATCAGTTTGGGGGTGAAAATTCTATCATAGACAATGGTTGTTACATATTTTGAGTAAAAGAAAGTATCCTTAGCTAAGCGAATAAGAGCTAGATGTTCCAGCATACAGAATTAGGAGCACACCGATTAACACAACAACTCAAGAGTAACTAACTCTGAAACTATGACAATTTATAGGAAAAAAATCATGTAAACATGTAAATCCAGTGGATGTTACAACATACAGAATTAGGAGCACAGCGATTAACATAACAACTCAAGAGTAACTAACTCCGCAACTATGACAATTTATAGGAACTAATCATGTAAACATGTAAACTCAATGCCTGGAATGAACACGAACCTACTCTTCTTCACTCGATGAATCAACTAACTCTGATTGCTTGCTCTTTCTTGACTATGTAAAGCATAAGAGAGCACTGCCAACTATTGCATCACCCTGAGCACCAATACTATTTGCCTCTCTAGGTAAACTGCATCATCCAAGCAGAAACAACAAAAGGAGAAAAAAATTAGCAAAGCAAGAGAACAACACTATTTACTAAAAATATGCCAAAAGGTCCTGTTTTTGTCATAGCAGGAACAACCCCATGCTAAACAACGCCCTGAGTATGAGCGGGCGGAGCGGCAGACGCGTTGTCGGCTTGAGCAGGAGCGGTGGTGTCACCTAGGACCGGGTGCTAGGGCGAAGGGGAGGAGGGGGCGGAGCAGCCGAAGGGGAGGAGGGGGTGGAAAGCATGGAAGGTGGGGAGGAGGGAGCGGTGGCGGCGGGCATGGCGGGGGAGGAGACGGGGTTGAAGGCAGTGTGGGGGCGGTGGGAGTGGGAGCTGGTGTCGCCGGGAAGACGGAGCCAGCTGCGCGGAGAAAGGAGCACAAGGTGGCGGGGCAGGGGAAGACGAATCTGCGACGCTAGGAAGAGCAATCGGCGGCAGGGAGGGAGATCGAAGGGGCGGGGGGCTGGAAGAGGGAGGGAGCGGCAGTGGCAGGGGAGCGAGAGTGAGGGATGGCGCCGATGCGGCGGCCGCAGAGGGAGATCGAAGGGGCGGGAGAGAGGAAGAGGGATTGAGCGGCGGCGGCGGAGCGAGCGAGGAGATGGGAGGAAAGGAGAAGAGCTGGGTTTCAGGGAAACGTGGCACGCGTGAGACGATGGGAGGAAAGGAGAAGAGCTGGGTTTCGGGGCAACGTGGCCCATCCTCGACCAAGCGCACCCGGTCTAATTGTGCAGACGGAGCCGAGTGCGGCGCACATCCGACGGCGAGTGCTTTCTCGGTGACATGGCCACACAGGGAGGGGAGAATCTCTCCAGCTGTTAAATAGGGTAATACGTAAACATGTATTTTACTTATACTATATATAGATAAAAAAAATATTGCTAAAGTTGTACTCGCGGGCGACCGTAAAATTTAATAACACCATTTGTACGAGAAACAGAGTGTCAAATTATATTATGCGAGCATGTACTTGAGAACGCTGTCATCTTAATACATGATGATGCATAGTATAAAATGGTGATCGACAGGAATTATGTCGGTCTAAGAGCATAGTATCTTCAAGTGGTAACTTCATGAGAGAGTATCAGCTAAATCTAACACCCAAAACCCCATTCCAAAGCATAATAGCTTCAGGATGAGTCCACATAAGCTAAATCTGAAGTAGAACTACACCTACCATTCCAATGCATAAAACCTGCAGTACGAGTCCACAAAATATGAAGCGAAGCTACCATGCATCTTTCTAATGCACTTGGGAAGGAATTGCCCAGGACTATGTCCACACGAATTAGCTGAAGCTACCGTAGCATTAAAAATCTACCGTAACCCTCTTCGAATCAACTCTTCCTACTGACATGGCATTTTTATCCTACATATGTAGCTAGGGGATTGTCCACGGTGGAGAATTCCATATGCTCTAATACACGCATCAACTTAATTTCGATAGTATCCATTACATCTAGTGTTCTGGATGGCTGCGAGGGCCCGGGAAGATTAATTAGGGACAAAACTGTTGTAAAATTAGCGGTTTTAGCAAATATTCAGATATAATTCCGGCAGCAATTAACATAATTAAAACATATTTCCAGCAGCTTATAAATGACATATATACATGTAATTTCTTCATGTCAAATAAACAGGATAATATGCTAAAAAGATATGACTCGAAAATATGCAAAATCAGCATAATGCTCAGATTTAGTGTATGTTGCTCTTAGATGTTGGGCCGCTCAAGATTAAATATTGGCCTTCTCGCCACTTGGGTCAAAAATAATATCACAAATTAAATATAACAATTCTCTGGCCTCCTCGCCACTTAGGTCAAAAATAATATCACAAATTAAATATAATAATTCTCTGAAATAAATTAGGCCTTGAGCTCAAATAAAATCTTACTAGTCTAATTAGCCATTTAATGCATATCATCAAATCTAAATTCACTAGACTGAAAGTAATTGATTCTAGCACTTAAGAAATCAATTGACCATAATGTATAACAATAACCGAAAGGTATCATGGTGAACAAAATTGATCTAATAATCACAGTGAACTGAGACTGATCAAAGATGACAGTGAACAGAGACTGGACAAAGGTCACATAGAACAAATACTATATATATCACAATGAAGAAAAAATTGCAATCAACTATACTCATGATGCGGATGGCACTCAAAGCCACCGAGTAGAACCGGGCAAGGCACGCGAATCACGCTGTTTCAGAAAACCAATCGCCCCGTTGTGTCGTGAATGAGCAGACGAGGTTGTCAGAGATACAATGCCAATCCACAAACTGGGACACACCAATTTGCGAAGTCGAGGTACAGAAAACTCCGCACAAGACCAGCCGAAGTGCACCGGCCGAGTGCACCCGAGAACACCAAGCACCAAAACCAAGCTCTTCTCTCCCAAATTGATCCTGAGCCGGCCACACTCAAACATCAATGGAGCAACCCCTAAAAATCCTCACCACAACCTCAATAGTGAGATGGTGCAAGGTATAGAACGGGGAGTGCTCAGGGAGGAGGAGTCCAACCTCACAGCCGACAGCGTCGAGATGCACGGCGGCGCAACGGCTCAAAGACCCAAAATTGAAGCTCAATCGGAGGAGAGGAAGAACACCCAAAAAGAGGAGGACGCACTGATATTTCTCAAGAGGAAGAAAAGCGGAGAGAGCCGGCCAAGTAAAGTAGAGGAGGGGAAGAAGGAGGCCGGGCTATCGGCCTGCGCGCAATCCGCCTGGGCCGCCCACCTGAGTCACACGCGCCGCCGCCAGTCGCAGGAGGCAAGCCGCTCGCCTCGCTCGGTTGGGTTGGAGGGCATCGCTCTCCAACCTTATCCTTCCCCTTCTCTAAATGACAGGTGGGCCCACTTCTTTTCTTTTCTTTTTCTTTTTCTTCTTTCCTCAAAATAAGAAATTACCAAATAGCCCTCAAAATATCCAACAAAAACAAATGAGGTTAAGAGGACATATCATTAATGCACAATCCACGCATGCAGATTAGCATACAAGAAGTGCAGCATCACATGAAGTAGATTGTATATGGCAAACAAAATCTATCTATCCTCTATTATTTTGACTACAAGTGGGGTAGGAATAACATGGAATAGGGCATAATAATTGTGATTATCTTTGTCTTGGGGATATACATCGTGCCACTTAGGTTCTCCCGTGTGTCCACCTCAAAACACCATTCAAATGGTCATGAAAAAATCTAACAAAACATGGTTAGGTCATGACCTTTTTTGGTAATGAGCAGCTCTGTATTACCCATTCAGGTCATTACAAAGAGGACACCGGATCAGTCCGGTGGTTCACATAACCAAACTGACCCCGAATGGAGTTCAGAGGATCTAGCTAGCAGATGAGCTACTTCATTACAGTTGCGCTTAACATTGAATGAAAGCACATTTATAAGGGGGAAAAAAGAATGTTTAATGTCACTAATGAGAGTTGCCGTCATCGATCTATCGCCCTTAGGATTGTTCAGTTTCTGCACTAGGGACAGACAGTCCGATGCCGCAATGATCTGCAGGTGTCCTCTGTCCTTGGTGAACTGCACTGCCTTTATCATTTCCATAGCTTCAGCAATTTCAGGATCAGTAACTTACGGAAATAGCTGACTGCAAGCAGCCATAAAATCATCTGTGTGGCTTCTTATTACCTCTCACATACGCCTTGAGTCGGCAAAAATGGATGCATCCACATTCAGCATCACCCAGTTCTCCAGCGGTGGTGTCCATTTTGGAACAGAAAGATTGGACTCACGCCTTGTGGAAATACTTGGTTGAAAAGTGTGCAGTAATAACATATCCACATACGCTTTAGTCTTCGCATAAATTCTTTGTGGATGGCTTATCTGTTCACCATGTTTGAC
Source organism: Phyllostachys edulis (assembly GCA_036346405.1). NCBI lineage: Eukaryota > Viridiplantae > Streptophyta > Magnoliopsida > Poales > Poaceae > Phyllostachys > Phyllostachys edulis. The sequence continues at coordinate 70,935,454 of CM070553.1, forward strand.
ATCATTGCGCGCCACCCACAGATGCAAAAAAGTAACTGTAAACATCAACGCTTCCTCATCCAAAGCGATTGCAAGAATCCCCATCAGCCATTGTTTGAAATTCACATACGATTTCTTCCTGAGTTTAACTCCATAGCATTGTTGATGAGGCCCTAGGTGCATCTACTATGGTGATAAATATCCCTAAGTTGCAAATTACTGCTAAACCACAACTTGAGCCTGTTTTGCAACAAAGGGGAAAAAACAAGAAGGAGCTTCGGCCAAGAGGGAGGTAGGCCGAGGAGGAGGGAGATAAGCCATGGAGAGTTGCATTTCAGCCAAATCAAGAAGAAAGAAGCCAAGGAGATGAAAAATTCGAATTGCATTCGAATTGAGCAAAATCAGGCCAAACCGCATTGTATTCGGATTGGATTGATCCTGATTCGATTTTTTATTTAAAAGTTTGTTATTTTTAGTGATTAGGTTAGTTTAATTTCTGAATTAGAGTTGCATTTATTTTTGAATTTAGAAATAAGGGGGAGAGGGAATTCAGCCATAAGGCCGAAACCAAGTTGAATTCGCGCCCCCCACCCCAATTCGAGTGGAATACATGTAGAACCTAAGGTTGGCACCTCATCTATCACGTGGGCCTTGGAATAAGCTTTCCATCGAGTACTCGTGCATCCAAAATGGATTCCGTACGCGGAAGTTTTGAGCTTTCAAGTACGGGTTCTGCTGTTGATTCCGAATTTGATGTCAATTCCGAATTGGAAAGGGTTTCTTCCCTCCCAATCCGAATTGGGAACAGAGTAGGGCCCCTATTCCAAAATTGAGAGGGGGGGACCACCCCCTTGGCCAACCATGAGGAGGAGAGGAATCCCTATGTATTCAGGGGTAGACCCCCCATTGTAAGGAAGTTTGAGTTTAAGAAAATACAAAAAAAAAGTCATATGTTTATGTGGCGTATAATGAGTATATGTGTTTCGGAAATTCTCATCTAGGGTTTTATGATTGCGTGAATATTGGAGGGTGGCTATTCTTCCAAGATCCGTGATTCCTTGTGGATCATCTCACTAATTCGTGATATCCTCAATTGCTCACGGTTTGATGTTGTTCTTTGGCTTTGATTTTGTTTCTCTCTTCGGATTGACTCAACATCAACTAAGTATCATTATTTGCTTAGGAGATACACTTGTTCTTCCTTTTTCTTGAATCAAGAAAGAGGAAAGTTAGGGTTTTGCTTCGATCAAGATTGAAATTCAAGTACTCTGAAAGATTGTGCCACATCACCTCCGCCATTGGCACTTTGATCAAAATGAAACTGATGCACCCTAGTGAAATTGTACCTTGACTTAACTGAATAATGACCCCATTTTGTATGTAGCCAGGATGTGAAATCATCACAGGGCATCATGCAAAATTTCAACTCAAAATCGATCTGTATTCGGAGGAACAAAAAGGACCAAAAGTTCTTTTTTTATATTTTAGGACTTCTTTTAAGAATATTAATATATTTTTGTGTGTTAATGTTGTCAACTTTGTTTTGGCATTTTTCCTCACCATCCGCAAGCTATTTTGAGGAAAATGCAAGGTATTACCTATGGACCGAGTGAGATAGATCAGATATGCCTTCGTTGTGTCCTTTACATACATATACAATTCCATGATTAATCCTATCAGATCCGTTCTTATCAACATCCACTATGTTCTCACATTACTTTTGGTAGCCAATATATATATATTGCCAAAATCAGCTTTAATATATTAAATTCATTGCTGATTTGGAAAAAAATTGTTTTTTTTTGCGACGAAGACAGGGAGAGTTTCATTTTAAAAAAAATTACTAATATTTTTTTTCTCAAAAACATATCTTATTATTGTCCCAACTAAAATTGAATAATTCCTTTTGTCATTTCTAAATAGCAGTAATAAAAAAACATCAATTCATGAACAAAGATAATTTCAAACAAAAATATTTTAAATGCATAGCTAGACCCGCAGCAACGCACAAGAGGCAGAATTCGTAGTTGTAATCATTTAGTACCTTACTAAATAATTCTTATCAAATCACTTCATAATTATATTTGAAAAAATAATCATTTTTTGAACGCACAATCAGCCCCGCAGCAACGCCACCTAGTTTGCATGTGAAATCCTGGATTTTTCCAGGTGCGTCCGTGCGTACGGTGCGCATAAGCGTGCGTGCGTGTGCCTTGTAATCAACAAGCGTGGCGCGCGCATTTCTCCCGCCAAATGCTTCCATGGATGTGGATTCTGGAGTCCCCGCCCACCCAGCCTGAGCGGATTGGTGGCCGGCGCTTCGCCCGCCCGCCTGCCTGTAAAACAACAAGCAGCAGGCCCCCCTCCGCCTCCGGCCGCCGCCAGCATCCCGCGACGCGCCCACAATTCTCAGTCCACCCCACCCATGGCTCCCACCATCCCGCCTTCTTTCGCCTTCGCCTGCGCCACCCAGCCGACAACGGTCGTCATCTCCTCCTCCGACTCTTCCTCCCTCGTCTGCTCCGTCATCATCCTCTCCTCCTCCTCCTCCGCCGACGGTGACGGCGCGACGAGCCGACCGAGGAGGGGGCGCTACCGGTGCTGGGAGCTCGGCGACGAGCTCAAGATCCTCGACACCATCGCCGACCTCCGCAGGGGCAACATGGGCGAACGGCCCCCGGCCTCCGCGCTCTTCCGGGCGCTCCAGGGCGCCCGCTCGCCGATCCGCCGCCGGGGCCTCGACGTCGCCTGCCTCTCCCAGAAGGTCTACCACCTAAAGAAGAAGTTCGCCAAGGCCGCCGCAAAGGCCGCGGCCAACGGCGGCAAGCGCCTGCGCAAGAAGCGCAACAGGGCGCTCTTCGAGCGCTCCATGGAGGCATGGCCGGACCTGCTGCCGCCCGCCGCCGCCGCCGCCCTCAAGGCCAGGGCCGCCCGCCGGGTCCGTGCAGCATGCGGTGGCGTCAGGGTCGGCTTCTGATCGTCGACATATATGCATCTGTCTGCTTATATATAGGCTAGGCTGTCCAGTCCTCCTTGTTCATGCATGCTCGTTCAACTAATGGCATATATGTTTTGGTTATCTATCTTTTTGTGCTGTTCGCAAGGGGGATCTGGTGCTTCAGCTTTCATGAATCTTGTGCCGATGACAAATCTACTCTCAAGTCAATGATCAAGGTTGTGTATGTTAGAAAAGCCCTCTTCCAAGCAAAATTACTAATTCATTTCATGCATGTCAAATGTAGTTCATTTTTGCCATGGCAGTGATTGGGGGATCCATATGATCTCTGGGTCGAGGTGAAGTTGTTGCTCTTGGCACACTCTGATCAAGCAGCAAACTGACTCACAGATGAGGCATGGTGATCGTTATCACTACGCTTTTGGGATCTAGATCTAGCCTTAAATTGTTCTTTTGGTTGCTTCTGTTGTTGTTATATATTCTCTTTTGCCCTGAGACGAGGATTGAGGTGTGCGAAGCCCGGCCCACAGTGATTCCTGATACTGTTCTAGAAGCAGTTCTCTGGCTGTCATCTCCCTTCTAGTCGAGAGTTGATCTGAAGCGGATGGTTCCTAGCCCTTTCAACAGAACATTCAGGTTGTGCTACATAATTATCATGTGGAGGCCGACTTACAATGATCAATGCAGTGCTGTCCGCACTCCCGGCCTTCTATATGTGCTCTCTAAAGATTCCCATAACGGTGATTAACAACATACACAGAGCCCGCAAACATTGCCTTTGGCGAGGATCGGATTTAACCACAAGAGGATGCAACTTAGCTGCTTGGGATTTCGTATGCAAACCTAAAAACAAAGGAGGTCTAGGCGTGATTAACCTTAGAACTCAAAATGAAGCCCTTCTGCTAAAAAATCTGCACAAGTTCTATAGCTACAAGGATCTGCCTTGGGTAAATTTGCTCTGGACAAAGTATTGCAGCAATAGAGTACCTCACTGTACCAAAACTAGAGCTTCCTTTTGGTGGAGAGACATTATGAAATATGCAACTCCATATAGAGGAATCGCAATGGTTACCATTGGCAATGGACGTTCAGCTCTGTGCTGGTCAGACATGTGAAATCATAACATTCTTTGCTTGTGTTAGAAAAATAGGGACAAAGGAGACACGAATTTTTACGTGAAAAACTCTTGCGGGAAAAAATCACAGGCGCCAACCGGTGATGATTACTATATGAGGAGCTATTACAAAACGCAGGGGATTACAATGAGGCGTGACGAGAATTAAAACCTCTATGTATTAATTTAATACATAGAAGACCATACGTCTTTATGGTCGTAACCCCTAAGGCTAACGACCTCACTGGTCGTGAGGATTCCAGAGGTTACACGATGGGTACCCTAGTCGGACTAGGCTTTGTGCCTAGGCTCCGACCAGGTAGCTGCTCGGAAAAGCTATGAACTGGCATTTCTTACCGTATGATGAATAGAACACGTGTTATATGTTCCAAACCGTGCGATGATATAATTCTGAGACACTGACAATTAACTACCCTACGGTTAAGCATCTCGCAGATAACCGCAAGGAAGTTGACACATTGTTAATTGCCTTACCGTTCCGACCAGTCGTAACGTTTCACCAGGGACGCCTTCTTCGGAAGTAACTGCCACCTCTTCGGGAGTTATTTAAGGGTGAAGCGCAGAAGACGAAGGGACGGGAGAAGAGACGAAAAAAACAAGAGAAGACAAACAAAGAAGCCTAAGCGTTGGAATTAGAAGCAAGACAGTCAGTCTTAGACTTAGAGTCTAAGCCTGATTACTTAGTTAGACATTCCTCACATTCAGTGTATTTAGGGTAGCGCCTAGTCAGGTCTTATAAATCCAGTTCATATCAATAAAGAGCGGCCCCCCATTCCATCCCAGGAGATTTCATGTCATTTTCCTCTTTTATTTTCATAAGATCGGCGATTCGATCATCGACAGTTGGCGCCGTCCGTGGGGAAGAAGACGTAAGTTTCCTGAAGAAACTCTTTGCTCATACAAACCCTCGCCTAAATTCCTGCAATCGCTCATGCGACTATGCCCGGAGTTTGGAATGAGGAGAATTGGTTCGACTTGGCGGACTACGCCGACCTCAACTTGGAAGGATGCATCCGTGCCATGGAAGAAAATGGCATGTCATCCTCCTCTTCCTCCTCCGCCGGCTCGCATGGCGCCAACGTTAGCGAGGTCGACTGGATGAACGAGGATGCGCCACCACTACCAGTTGCGCAATCAGTTCCGATCAGCTCGGAATGTCAGGGGACCTCTTCAAGCCCGGTCTTTCCGACCGGCAAAACAGGTGAAGAAATTTCAGCGCCACCACTCGAAAATCTCTATACCCTCGATGAAATCATGGCTGAAAGATATTCTCCTACGGCTTCTGGCAATTCCAGGAGTCAACCGACACCTGTTGACGGTGTCAATGAAGCCTCCACTGGTCGTAGGCCATGTGGGGATGATCACACTCAGTATACGATCGGCAGTTCGTCGGATCAGGCTGAGAAGACCTCAGGAGGTGCTCATTTCCGACCGCTTTCCGTCGTGAAAACTTCTGGCAGAAGCACTGAGAAACTCTCCATTAGTTACGATGGAAGCTCATCGGAAGATCAATGCTGGAAGCACAAAGTCAATGCGATCGGATCGAGATGATAATCAAGATGCCCTGCACGGTCCTACATTCTCTACCACGCCATCACGTGTTGTTAGAGATGATCCGTGCCATCAGGCACCAACTTCCGGAGGCAACGGAACTGATCGACGTCAATCAGTTAACTCTCCTGGCATTACCCCACCTAGAGTAACTGATAGGGCAGAACAAATCCGAAGATCGGGGGAAGATTCAGGTCTGCGTACACCTACGACCAGTATGAACCCCCTGAGACCTTCGATAACTGTACAAAACTTACAACGTGTTCAAGATATGTTAAATAATTCTGATCCAACTTTAGCAGAAACTCCAGGTTTTGTACAGCTCATAGGTTAAGTGTCCGAAATTCTCCAACAGACCATGCAGCGCACGGAAGCGTATCGGGAACAAAAGGTTTCAGGGAGTCAAACTATGACCTCATCCTAACGTTCCTCCCTCAGCAGGGGATAACATGGTCATGCTAGGGAACAATCGACACCAAGACCCCCTCGACGCTTCCAACAAAGGAGTCACGAGGGGAGAAGGCTATTTCAGGTAGCCACTCCCCCATCATGTCGAGAAGAACCACCACTTGGACTCAACGATCTCAGACATCATCTGAATCAAGTGGCCAGTCGAAGGCATCATATCAATGTCCACGATCGGATCGGCACACCGGAGTTCCAGCGTTCCAATCTTAGGAACTGGTCTTCGACCGATTACAATCCGGCACCTTCCCAGAGAAGGCGCCATGAATCAATCACAGGTTGTCGAGCCTTCTCTGCAGGCTAAAAAATCTGCACAAGTTCTATAACTACAAGGATCTGCCTTGGGTAAATTTGCTCTGGGCAAAGTATTGCAGCAATAGAGTACCTCACTGTACCAAAACTAGAGCTTCCTTTTGGTGGAGAGACATTATGAAATATGCAACTCCATATAGAGGAATCGCAATGGCTACCATTGGCAATGGACGTTCAGCTTTGTGCTGGTCAGACATGTGAAATCATAACATTCTTTGCTTCCAATATCCAGCTTTATATAGTTTGGCCAAGGTTGTCAGAATCGTGATTCTGAATCGGATAGCAGACATTCCAGTAGGATCACATTTCAGGATCAAATAGTAGATTCTAAGATTCTACTAAAAATACATTTTTTTTCTATGTGTCGTGTATTCTAAGAGTGGTATGAGTGTTTATTTGATTATTTGACATCTAATTTGATTGATAAATGTCTAAATCGTAGTTTAGATTCCATATCATTCAGAGCTATAGCTAAAATATTGATTTTTAACAATCTTGCCATTACGTGAACAATATTTTACATAAAAAGTAAAATAAATAAAATATTTTTATTTATCCAAACCTCCAAATCTTAATGTCTAACCTACTAATTATTTAGTACTTATCATACAACTTGATTTGAGGGATAGCACACAACCAAACACCTAAATCTTTTATAATTTGAAGTGATGTGTGATTCTACACGATTCTACTACGATTCTACCGTCGTTCTACCCGATTCTATGACTAGAGCGCTATTCTACTACGATTCTACTAGATGTGACTCAAGGTGCGATTTGTATTGTATTGATGTTGTAGAATTGTAGAATCGTACGATTCTACGACTAGAGTCGCGATTTTAACAACCTTAAGTTTCGCAAAAAAACAAGGGTGCTCGGTGGCCCAATTTTTGCAGCAATCAATGACGAGTTCAACCTACCCGTATCTTTTGAAGCCTTTGAAAACTACATTCGGCCCATGGAATCTGTCCAACAATATATACCAATGAATAATTACCTAGATACTTGGTCATACATATGGGGTTCAGAATGTTATTCCGCGCAGAGATTCTATAAGTCTTGTTTTAATGTCGCTTCTCCACCACGCCCTTTCACATGGATTTGGAAAAGTAAGTGTGTGGTAAAGCTTAAAGTATTTGCATGGCTATTATTTATGGATAGACTAAATACAAAAGACATGTTGCGTCGAAGGAATTATCACATTGATGATGATCAGTTATGTGTTTTATGTCAAGATCGAGAAGAAGAGAATTTAAATCACCTATTCTTTGACTGCTCATTCAGCCAAATTTGTTGGAATATTATTGGTCTAAATTGGGATGAAGCAGAAGATGTTCAGCTAAAGGTAGAAGAACAAGAGTTACATTTAACTCGATCTTTTACATGGAAATTTTTATTATTGCAACTTGGCACATTTGGAAGCAAAGAAATGAAAAAGTGTTTGAAAATATCAATCCAAACATTGCACGCTGGAAGTTGCATTTCAAAAAAGAACTCGCTCTGTATGTGCACCGAGTAAAGGATCAATATAAATATATTTTTTTTGAGTGGCTTGATTCAATAGTTTAATTTCTTAGCTCTTGTGGGGTTGTATATTATTTTATTTATTTATTTGTACATAAACCTTTTTTTTCCTATTAATGCACCGTAGGGGCCTCCCCTACTGTTACATGTAAAAAAAAAACATTCAGGTTCATGCATTGCAAACAAGAGTTCAGGGAACTGCTTCACGTCAACTGGCATATACAGGAATCAAAGTAGTATCTTTCCAAAATCTTAGTACCAACCCCATCATTTACAATTAATCTCTTTAACCATGCTTTAGAAATCTCTATATACATGCTGTACCTGCGGGTTTAGCCTTTAACATATATGGCTTAATCTAGATAGGTAGCTTTAGGGCATGCTTCGTACGGCTGTAAGCTTTCCTGAAAAGCAAGTTCTAACTGAGCTGCAGGGATGAATGACTGAGCTAAAGAGGTTTGGTGTTTGGCTGTCTGGCTTTTAGGTAGGCTCTGCTGCTGCAAAAGTATCATTCACAAAAGACACAAAACATTTTCAGTTCTTCTTTTCTAATTTCTTGACAAAACCGTAAGAAGCAGAAACCGAAAAAGTCTTGTTGTCAAAGTAGAATGGTACCTTGGTCTTGGGGGCTTTATGCATGTGAGGACCTAGGATCGGACCCATCCCAAGCTAAGTGATTACGCCGAAAGCGCAACACTTAATGAGAGACGAAAATAATTATGAGTGCTCGGATATGTGTCTCATGTTAACTTCCAAGGTTCAGTGGCTAACATGCACATATCCAAACACAACATTGCAATCACATCCATACCCGAATATACAAGAGAATAGAATCATTAATACAACTTCGACAAATAGAACCTTATGGTCTAATTTTGCATATGAGGGCCGACCGGCCAAATTTAAGCATAAGAGAATAAATCGCAGCGGAAGATAAATAAGAAAATAAAATAGAGAAACCGAGTTGGTATGCCCAAACCCACAAGCAACTAACTGGGGTTAAAGTCATAGCATCTGTCGTACTAAAACCCGATTCGAACGACTTCTCACCTGCAACATGGACAATCCAACTGAGTACAAAAACGTACTCGCAAGACTTACGAATAGCAACATATAATAAATGCTTTCAAATGTCAAAGAAAAACTACTACACTAGGCAATTTTCAACATAAAGCAAGTTTTTCTTTGAGATAACCGATATAGATTCAAATTGCCAATTGTAAAACATTTAGAAAACAATATATACAGTAGATAATCTCAATTCATCATCAACAACAATAGATACTCCAATTATAATCAAAACACGAACTTCCCGTTCGTGACATATATCAATTCTCAGACAGATCAACACGCGGACTTCCTGTTCATGACAACATATAACTCTCAACATAACATTTCTAAACATAACCCAACCCTAAACCCATAAGCTAACTGTGCATGCTTTCCCACAAGCGATGTCCATGACCGGGGACACGGTTATTCGAATAGATTTAATTCTCTGCAGAGTTGTATAGCTTTCCCCACACGATATGAATACCTCGTACTGTCGCCATGCACTCTTCCATAGGAGTGCGACTGAGATATCATAACGAGGCCGTTACAGTGCCATGTCCTAACTATCAAACCACCCAAGGAACAGATCCCATGGCAGACTGTCGATCGCCTGAACTACTGGTGAACCCCGTTGTGTAAGTAAGTCCTTGCGCACAAGAGACCCTTAAGGGCAAGTAAGGCAAAACTTAACATGCCTCTACTAGATTGATAAGAAAACAACAGTAAAACACGAGCCACCGGTAAAACCTCGGCAACTACCGGTGTTCAAGCAATAATTGTCAATCTAATTGTGTTTTGATAGCTAACACATAACAAATTATTTAGCCAAGCCTTCGCCATTATCTCGGCGTGTGGTTGAATGTAAGACTTGGTTTATCACACTACAAACCGGTCTTTAATCACCCAGATGGAGCTACACGAATCCGGGACAACCTCCCTTCATCACCCTGTCACCCGTCCAAGTTCAACACACAACAACACTACCCAACAAGTCCACACAACACCAGATTCGAAGATCTGGACACAATCCTCAATGTCAACATAATTCAATCCACAAATTCCTCAAATTTCATCAAGATTCAGTTCAATCCATTGGCCGATGGACTAGCTCCATCAACTGCTTTCGGCTACAACTACTAGCATGGCTAAGCAACGTTCTACAAATCACCAAACAAAACCCATATAGCATATGACCTTAATCATTCAAGGTAAAAGGGTAATCAACATTCAAAGGAAGGCCAATGCAGTGTAACATCCCAATTTTCTAGAGTTCTTAAAAGTTTTCAAAATAAAAATAAATATTCGGTTTTGTTGAATTTCCCAAGCTTAAACTTGAAGATTTTGGAAATTTGGAGGTTTAACCTGACTTAATCGAACTTCAATTAACGCGGAAGTTTGGTTTATTTGGAGTTGTTCGAGTTCTGGTCTTGCTCTCCTCTCTCTCTGTTCGATCAGACCTCTCTGGACGTCCCCTGACCTCTTCAGACCTTTTGCCCGTTTGGACCTTCCTCTTGGGTTCAACCTCCTCTTTGTTTAGACCTCCTCGTGGTTTAGACCTCCTTTTCTGTTTGAACCTTTCTTCGGTTTTGACTTTCCCTTGGGTCACGACCACCCCCGTGGTGCTCCCAGCCCGGGTTTGTGTTTCAAACATCCTTGATTTCTGAAATCCAACGCTCGGGTTGAATTTCTCCTTTCAGGATCTCCTTTGGTTCCATCTTGACTGTCGAGACCTCCCATGCGTTTGTCTTGACCGTCGAGATCTCTTTTGGTTCCATCTTGACCGTCGAGACCTTCTCTGCATTCGTCTTGACCGTCGAGATCTCCTTTGGTTCCATCCTGACCGCCGAGACCTCCCCTGTGTTCGTCTTGACCGTCGAGATCTCCTTTGGTTCCATCTTGACCGTCGAGACCTCCCCTGCATTCGTCTTGACCGTCGAGATCTCCTTTGGTTCCATCTTGCCTGTCCAGACCTCCTTTCCTTTGGTTCCATCTTGCCCATCCAGCTCCTTTCGTTTGGATCTAAGAGTCCAGACCTCCTTTCGTTGGATCTAAGGGTCCAGACCTCCCTTCGTTTGGATCTCTCCGTCTGGTAGCCCTTTTCTCTCTCTTCGCATTAGCGCGCTCAGTTTGAACCATCCGATCAAGATCGGACGGCTCTGCTTCGCTGCGCGTATCCTCCTTGCCCCAGGACCTCCTCGCCCTTGTGGTCTTTTTGCAAAGACCACCTCCTTGGTCTTATTGCAAAGACCACCTCCCCGTGGTCTTTTTGCGAAGACGACCCTCTTTGGTCTTTTCGCAAAGACCACCCTTCTGGGTCACGATCTCCCTTTGAGGCCGCGGCCTCCTCTTTTTGTCGTTTAGCCGCGACCTCCTCTTTTTGTCGTTTAGCCGTGACCTCCCTGTGAGGCCGCGACCTCTACTTTTTGTCGTTTAGCCGCGACCTCCTCTTTTGTTGTTTAGCCGCGACCTCCCTCTGAGGCCGCGACCTCCTCTTTTTGTCATTTTGCCGCGACTTCCTTTATTTGGGACCTCCCTGTGGTTTTTTTGCAAAGACCACCCTTCCTTGCTTATTGTAAAGACCGCCTCCTCGGTCTTTTTGTATAGACCACCCTCTTGAGGTCAGGACCTCCCTCTGGGTCACGACCTGCCCTCGCGGTAGCGACCTCCTCTTTGGTCTCTTTGCAAAGACCACCCTTGTGGCCACAACCTTCCCCTCGTCACGACCACCTCTCTAGTGGGACCGCCCTCTTAGGTCCTCTGCTCTCTTTCTTCCTCCTCTCATAGTGTCTCAGTACCGTGGGAGTCATCGTGCATTTAATGCTGTAGTGTCACATTAAATGCTATCGCTTCCATCATACCTTGTCTTTTCCTCTTTTGTCACCTCTTTACCCGCTCCTTTCATTCCTTTACCTGCTCCCGTCGGGTGCATTTAATGTGCCGTCCTCCTCTCCGGACCTCCCCGTGCTTATATAAAGCACTGGAGAGGCCTCTTGCCTCCTTTTGTTCCCAGTGCCTTGAACCTCCCTCAAAAGAGCTTTTTCTTCTTCGATAGGAGCTCCGATTCTGTGAATCAAGTTCCTATCTTCGCCTTGAGCCCATGTCTTTCTTTTGGATTTGATTTGGCTCTGATTTGGCTCTTTCGTTGGAGTTTTGTGGATTCGTTTTATTTACTTGGTTCTTCTTCACACGTGTAGGATCCGGCTGTTCCGAAGACCTCCTGGACCCAATTTTCTCAACCGACGAAGCTCAGTTCTGCAGCGAAGACAAGTCATAGACCTTTGATCATATTGAACCCATTTTGCAAAAAATATGTTGTTTTGATATAAGCATGCATGGCTAGTTTTATAGAAAAATGTCACGACCCGACCTGGGATCACCCGATAGGTCCTCCAAGACCACCCGGAAAGTCCACCAGAACCTCCCAGGAGGTCCAGTAGGATCCCTCGGACAGTTCTCCAGGACCTCCCAGGAGGTCCAACAGGACCACTTGGAGGTCCAGAGAACGGACCCGAGGAGGTCTTAAGACCCAGGACGTCCCCAAGTGCCAAGACCTGACTCGAGGGTGGTCGGGAGACCAAACCCGAGGAGGTCCTGAGACTTGGAAAAGGCCCAAGTCCTCTGTGTTTCAAACTAGTCCCAAGGATTAATGGCTAGCTCACACATCAAATAATAGTGGTAGCATACATCAACGCAAACTTTATTTACAACAAAAGAGTTGATTACAAGGGTGGCTTACAAGCTGGCGAGAGAAAAATATACAGCGGAAGTAAAATAACAAGTCCACCCGTTTCACCACAGGCAAACGGCTGGAGGGCGCTGCCTAGTTGATCTGGTCCTCATCTTCATCAAAGAAGTCCTCTCCTGCTCAATTATCAAATCAAGCAAGAATGAGCACAATAACCGTGCTCGCAAGTTACACCCGTCAAATAACAGAATGATATGCATACATGGATATCTCAAAGGAAGGTTTATAAGGTTGTCTTTGCATAAAGCCATGTTTATTTCCAATTACAGGTAATAAGTTCCAAAACATGTAACCATAATTAAAATTCATTTTCAAAGTCTTCATTTGACAGTTGGATAACATTCAACAATAAAGTGGTGAAGGATACCCTCCTGTCACAAGGCTCCCTGCCAAAATCCAATTGGATAGTGATCCAAAACCATTTTAACAAAAGCTCTTTTGAAAACAAAACCAAGATCTAACTTTGAGAGGCTTGCCAGCACGTCCATAATCGCGGACACAGCTATTCGAATAGTTTTACACTCTGCAGAGGTTGCACACTTTACCCACATGACACGACATCTCTAGTTTGTTTGGCAACCGTTGATGCCACCACTCACTTCCGAAGGTGAGAGGTCTAGAGCACGTGACAAGGCCTTTACAATGCATCATTCCACCGTAGTCCACCCTCGCTAAGGTTTCGCCCCCTTTGGATTACCCATCCGCAGGGTTCAGGCCCCCTCTTGCGCCAGGTGGGACTAACATTGGTCATAACATGACAAGCCATAAAAGACTATCCACTGCTCAACAGGATCAACTGCGATGGAACTCTGCAAATTAGTCAGCCAAGTCCACCCCATCCTGGACATGTGGTTGCACGGTGAGGCATAGCAAGTTATCACTCGCAGACTGGTCCTTAACTGACTTGGGTGACAACCTCAACCCTGGGACATCGGATCACACGACCCTCGTGCATAGACATGCACCAACCAAACAACCAAATTTGCCCAAGTCCAAACCATTTTCCATTGCTTTACAAAATCCTTATCAAACCTCCATGACAACCCAATGTCATGGCTTAGCTTTTAAAACATTTAGATAACATTGGTCTTTTTTGCAGTAAAACTCCCAAACCAAGATTGTGGTCTAAACATGTCTAAGCATATATTTTTTGAGAGGTCTTGGCTCACACTATTGCATCAACCAGGTTTTATCTAGGGTGACAACAGATTTGAATCAATGTTAATATGGGTCGTACAAAGGATTTAGGCATAGCTATGAATTTAAAGACAGGTATTGAAATATTTGAGTAAAAAAAATAAGCATGCAGTAACATTTGAAACTGAGATAAGTAATTTGAAGTAATGGGTGCAACATGGTCAAGGGTGTAACCTGCCTTGCTGTAACGTCCCGTTTTCCTTAAAGTTTCTTGCCTGGTTTTCAAAATAAAAGTAACCATTTGGCTTTATTAAGAATCCAAAGCTTAACCTGACGTTTTGAAATCTGGAGAGTTCAATTGGAATTAATTAAACCTTAACTAAGTTCTTTGTTGGTGTTCCTTGCTGTTTGAGGCTCTCTGAGGTGTCTTTGCTGCCCTCGGGCTGTTGGTTCTCCGAAGCCTCTCTGTGTGTCCCTGGGTTTGTCTCTTCTCTCTTAACTTCCATTGTTGGTTTGAATCTCTTTGAGATCCAGACCTCTCTCTTATCTCCCCTCTGTTCGGACCTCTCCAGGTGCTTGGGTTTTCTGTTAAAGACCCACCAGTTTGTGTTTCAAAACCTCTTTGGTCCCTCCAAGCCACGCTTGGTTTTGTTTCTTTGGACCTCCCGTGGACCTCTCCACGCCTCTCTGAACCCCTCGAGTTCTCTTGGGCGCTCAGATTCTCTCTGGACCTCCCAGGCGCCCTTTGGGACCCTCCTAGACCTCCTCGTGGCTATTTGGACCTCCCTTGTGTTCAGACCTCCCTTGCTGAGATCTAGCCGCTCGAGACCTCCCCTTGCTTTGAGATCTAGCCGCTCGGACCTCCCTTGTCGAGATCTAGCCGCTCGAGACCTCCCTTGTTAGGATCTCGCCATTAGGACCTCCTCTCGGAGATCTTAGCCGTCTGTGTCCTCCCTTAGTTGGATCCAAAGGTTCCGACTTCCTTAGGTCCAAGACCTCCTTAGCGCTTGGACCCATCTTTGATTCTCGTGGTCAGACGCTTGAGGCTTTGCCTTCATAACCTTAGGACCATCCGATGTGGTTTGGATGGCCCGATCCTAAGGGCACGTTTCGATGGTCCGAACGTCCCTTTCCTTTTTGGGCGGCCCGATTCCAATCGAACGGCTCGCTTTCTTCTGCTTTTCCTTGTTTCCGTGACCTCCTCTTGGTTGTTTTGCAAAGACCACCTCCCGGTCCTTCTTTGGTCTTTTATAAAGACCACCCTCCTAACCTTGAATATTCCTGTTGGTCAGGACCTCCCCTGCACCCTTTGATCTGGACCGTTGAGGTCCTCCCCTTTGAGATCTTGACCATAGATCTCCCCTTTTTTTTGGAGATCTACTCGTCAGGACCTCCCCTGCACCCTTTGATCAGGACCTCACCTTGTGAGCCTTAGGGTGGATAATTTCGTTGGTGTTCTTTGTTAATTGCCAACATGGGGGCCGTAGGTCTTATATAGCCTTGCTTAGAAAACGTGGTTCGAACGTATCATGCTTCATCTCTAATAATCTTGACTAATAAGTTATGAAATGTGTGGCTGGTGCCATTGTTGAGCAGCTATGGCAGGATGCCTAAGCTGTGTTGACCATGGTGTGAGACCACTTGGTTAAAATTTGTGTGCCAGGACTGGGTGGTCTTTTGGCATGGGCTAATACAAATTGTTTTGCTGAGGCAAGAAGGCAGGGAGTGAGTAGTGGGTGCTGCGCACACTTGGTTGTGGAAGTCTTGCCTTAGCACCATTAAGGACTTCACTTTGTGTCTGTTGAACTGGGCCAAATAGTGCAACCACAAGATCATTTTATGGGAATGGTCTGGGCTGAATAATTAGCAATGAGATGGCTTGGGGCTGTTGTGGTTGAGCGTGTGATTCGTTGGCGCAAGAGGGGGCACCCCATAACCCTGTGGATTTCTAGACCACTGGAGGGGATTGCGAAACCTTAGCGGGCAGCCCTAGTCAGTTCAAAGCTTTGTAAAGGCCTTGTCGCGCTCTCTAGACTGCTCACCTTAGGAAGTGAGCAAGGGTGACCGGAACCCGTCCCGCTAGAGAGACCGTGGATTGTGGGTAAAGTTGTACACCTCTGCAGAGTGAAAGATCTATTCGAATAGCCAAGTCCTTGGTCATGGACATGCTCAGTGAAATGGTGCAAGGGGTAGTTGTTTTGAAAATTTGGTGTCATTTGGGCACTACAAATGAGATGCCTTGGCTTTGCCTCGAAGAGACCCTGGCCGGCTCTAGAGGGGTTAGGGTTGGCTCGGGTAGTGGTCCAGGGACTGGCTCGGACCTCTTGAGTGGGTGCTCTTGAGTGGTTGTTGGGTGAGGACTTGGCCACTGGTGTCACCAGACCTCCCCCATGTACGGTTGTGGATGTGAGTGGTGCTCCTCCACTTTTTCAACTTCAACCTATTATGTATTATGGTTTTACCTTGTCGCTTTCAATCTATTACTATTATTATTGTTCAAATCGCTTTATGCAAACTAACCATACAACTCTCCATTGGTAAGTCCTTGCATGAATATTATTGCATCTTTGCTCTCTGTGACTTGGCCGAGTACATTCCAAGTACTCATGGCTTAAGCCCCGTGTCAAAGCAGATTATGAGGATGATCAAGTGCGAGGCGGTCTGAGACCTCTTCGAGGAGGAGTTCTTCGACGACTAAGTCGCTTAGGACGCCCTCCACCCGACAGCCTGTGGTGCTTGTTGGATGGCTTTTACGTGTTTTGGTGTTTGAGCCCTAGAAGCTCCTTGTTGCCAGTTGTAAGTTCTCGTTGGTTTTGTAAGCCCTCAGTGGCAGACCTCTTGTTAACAAGCTTGACCATAAGGTCCTATTATATAAAGTTTAATTTGTCTGCTTCATCTTTGTTTGACCTCGTGGTTGTGGTATTGGCTTGTGTTCTTGTGCGAGCTAGCTCTGTTGTCCTGGGACTAGCTCAGATGCACAGGGGCAGGACCACCAGGAGGTCCTACGGGACTTAGCCTGGGAGGTCCTGCCGGACCTCTCTTAGTGATGTGCCTGGAGGTGCTACCGAGTGGGTGGCGGCCACGACCTCCAGGAGGTCCTCAAGACCTCCTGGGAGGTCAGTGGCGGACCAAGACCTCCAGGAGGTCCGCAAGACCTCTGGGAGGTCCCGCACCTCCTCGGTAAAGCTCCATGCGGTGCTACCACATCTTTCCGTGGTGACTTCGCAGCGCAAAAAAAAATGGTCCTCCCGGACCTCTTGCGGTACATCACGGGTGGGTCGTCACAGTTGGTATCAGAGCCCTGGTCGGCTGTAGGGCGTGACCCTAGGTAGAAAGGTCGGTTTAGTTTTGATTCAAAAAGTTATTTTCTAAAGCAAAACAACTTAAAATCGGTTTGGAGGTTCTTACCTTGTTCTGGTTCTATGTTGTACTTAACTTGTCTAAATCATTTCTTACCCTGTTCTACTTCAATCTTAACTCCCTCTTTAGTTCTGTTATCTTACCCTTGCTGGAACCTCAATTTTTAAGTCTAATTTGACCTCCTTGCCTTTATAATTTCTATAGGACCGACTGTGGGAAGGTTAGGGTTAGTGGTCCTATTCTGAGTCTCGCCTAGCTTGTGTCCTTAAGACCTCTATTTTGAAGCTTTGGTTGCCTCTTTTGGCCTCCTGGCCTTTTGGTTCTCTCTTGGGTTTAACCATGTTACCCCTTTTAGATGCTCTATCTTTCTCTCTGATCCCTCTTGCCTTAGTGCTTTAACCCTCTTATCCTCCATGCTTTCTGTCTTACCTATTAAGCCTTTAGAGTTTTGTCCAGATGGTGCAGACTCGGCAGTCCACAAGTCGCAGGAGCCCCTGCATCAGCTTGCCTCCACCTCCACCTCCGCCAAGGCGACAATGCACCCGGGTTTTGGGCGCTTTATGGCAAGACAAGCTCAGATGATGAGTTCTATGATGCAAAATATGAACCAGATTATGGCTCAACAAAGCCAGACCACCAATGCTTTACTTGCCATGATGAGTCAGAATAGTCAAGCTGCAGCAGCGCCACCACCTCCACCCCCAGCTCACCATCAATCAAGGCCGCTTGAGTTCATGAAGACGCCGCCTACATTTTCGAGCTCCCCCGAGCCCTTAGATGCAGATGATTGGCTGAGATCAACAGAGAAGAAGCTGGATATTGCTCGCTGTGAAGATAGGGAGAAGGTTTTGTTTGCCTCACATCAACTGGAAGGACCTACAGCTGAGTGGTGGGACACATTCTGTGCCTCACATGCTGACCCCCAAAGAATCACGTGGGTAGAATTCGCAGCTGCTTTTCGCCACTCGCATGTCCCTGATGGGAAGGTAGAGATGAAAAAGAATGAGTTTTGAGATCTCAAGCAAGGCAGCATGTCAGTGAGTGAGTATCTCACAAAGTTCACATAGTTGTCACGTTATGCCCGCGAGGATGTGGCTACAGATGATGCACGACAGAAGCGCTTTAAGCGGGGCCTTCATCCCAGTTTAAAAGTTCAAGTTGTGGGCAACGATTATCCTGATTTCTAGCATATGGTGAACAAAGCAATGCTCATTGAGGAGTCCCGAAGAGAACTTTCTGAGTCTTTCAAGAGGAAGGTGCCACCTTCCAGTGCTCAACAAAGACCTCCCCAAATACCACAAAGCTTTTGTGCAAGACTAACCTAAGCGCCAGGACCTCCTGACCTCCCAGACCTCTGTCAAGACCTCCCGCCTCACCTTTCGCCAACAAGATCACTTTAGTAGCACTAAGTCAACCCCAAATGACCTCCACAAAGAGGGGATCACTGCTTCAAGTGTCATCAAGTGGGTATTTTGCCAATCAATGCCCATCAAGACAGAGCCACCAAGAAAGACCTCTACTTTAGGACCTCCTCGCCAAGACCTCTCAAGCAAAGAGGACCTCCTCAAGCCAGACCTCCTGGACTTTTGAAGGGGCCGTGAACCATGTGGCGATGGAAGAAGCTCAGACCTCCTCGATGTGGTACTAGGTATGTTCCTAGTAAATTCAAGGTTTACCGCAGCTTTTGTTTGACTCGAGCTTCCCATTCGCTTATTTCTGAGTTTTGCTGCAAAGCACCAGCTTGAGTTGTTGCTCTTAAGTCTACCTTGTTGGTTCAATCCCTACTCGAGAACTAAGCATTTAACCAGGGGTTGTCCACAAGTTAGGTTGGTCATAGAAGAAGTAGAATTTCTAGCCAACCTTATCCTTTTGGACACCAGGTCCCTAGATGTGATCTTGGGCATGGACTGGCTGGCTAACCACCATGCCATGTTGGATTGTAGTGGCAAAAGTATCTCTTTGACCAGCCCTAGTGGTGCCACTGTGAAGTTTTTGTCAACCTCAGAGAAGCTCCAAGGAGCCCTATCTTGTAGTGCTCAAGTTCAAGTTTTGGAGGATGTCCTTGTTATTAAAGAATTTGTGGATGTGTTCCCTGATGAGCTCCCAGGAATGCCCCCAGACAGAGACCTTGAGTTTGTCATTAACCTTGTCCCAGGGACCTCCCCCATCTCCAAAAGGCCCTACAGATTGCATGTTGATGATCATGTGGAGTTGAAGAAGCAGTTGGAAGACTTGCAGAGCAAGGGTTTTATTAGACCTAGCTCCTGTGAGACCCTCAAATATTGGAATGTGCCGAATTATAAATTACACTGGTAGCATAATTCTTAATTAAGGAACAGTGTAATGTCCTTAATAAAAATCATACTAGAAGCATAATCATAATAAGTAACAATCCAACATTTAGGTTCCCGGATATATGCCATGCAATAGTTCCTGTGATTAGTGACTATTAGCATATATCCTTAATCAACATTGCATCAATCACATACAAGTCATACATTCACATAATTATACATTAATTATTACATCTCCAAATTCGGTTGCTACAGTACCAGATTGCTACAGTAACAGAAATATGAACAGATGACCTTGGGTCATTAACAAAAAGAGCAACAGCGGAAGCAAAAGAATAAAAACAAAACCACCAATGGCCCCATCATCCCGCAGCTATTGCGTGGAGAATAAAACTAGCACTACTCGTTAGCGCCACCCACATCGGCGCTAACGGGCATCTCATACTGATATCCATCCTCACCGCAACAAGAGGTTTATAAAACCCCGAGTACGAAAGGTACTCAAAGAAGACTTACACAAACTAATAAAAGAAAGTGGTTGTTAGAACCTATACAATGGAATAGAAAGTATATATGCATAAGGTTGACAATGTAAGGTTTAAATGGTTCATTTTGCATAAAGCGATACATCTTAACCTACAATTGCTATATTTTGATAGAGCAGTTTTAATAAATTGATTTGGACTAAAACAAGGAATAAGTGTAATTGTAAACATAAACAAGAATAAGAATAAATAACATCTCACAATTAATTGTACGTAACAATCATCATGCCAAACCAATTCCCAAAACCCAAAATTAGAATAACTTCTATACAGTGACATCAATCCAAGCGTTGTCCGTAGAATCGGGACACGGCTATTCAATAGTTTTAACCTCGCGGGGTGTACATCTTTACCCACATGACTTAGTTAGCCCGTAAGCCTCCAAATAATAGCATACTTCCTTTGGTATGCCGTAGATAAACTAAGATTTGGTATTTTTCAACAAGTTAACATTATTGAGTTGGATGACCCATGTGAGGTTAATCCCGCTTAAACCAAACTGATAGCATACATTCAACCGGGGCTCACATGTTGTACAGGGAATGCCGACCCAGTCAATTAAATGCAAACTCGTGTTAGCCACACATATTACACATGATCGGGGCCTCAAGGAACGCATATGCGATGTAACACATCTACGCCTTACCCTTCTAAGAACATCCGATATCAATATAAGCCCCACATGGCATACGACACGGCCAAGACTTAAGCATCTATGCCATATGAAATCAATACACATGTCCTTACTCTCCTGATCCAACTCAATAGCATTAACCCTTTACTTAACCAAACAAATACCATACATCGCATGTGGAAGTACATTGGGGCTTGAATTGGGCCGTCGAGTTCACCTTAATCAATCCGCATAAGACATCCACATTTCCCAATTCTCGTGCACAAAGGCACCATCACTAGCATCCACTTGTCCAGATTTGAATTAATGGATAACAGATTGAAGCATTTCCAAATCAAATAAACTCGAACAAAGATCAAATTATATAAATCATTTGTTGTTCCTAAGTCGACAAGCTAAGCTTGCCAAACTCTAACGCTCTATGGATCGCATGGCTACAAAAGTTAAAACTAAATATAATAACATCACAACTAACTTAGGTTGAGTGTATGGTTGAATTAAGGATAAGCCACAAGATCAGGGTATAACTAACTAGAAACAGGCATAAATAGATTTTTAGAAATTTGCATGCACAAAGGTCACCAGATTTTAGAATTCTACAGTTCAAAAGAATAGGTTCAACATGGTGCAGAGAGGAAGCTTGCCTTGATAGTAGTATATAACCTCTTGCTCAGGTTCTTGGGACTCAATAAAAGGCTCAACAATTTCAGAAGAACCAATATCTAAAAGAGAATAAAATCCAATAAATACAGGAAAAGCAAGGAACAAGATGCATAAAAGAATGTATGATCAAAATGATAATGCATGGGTAGCAATATGCTTAGACTATATTTAATTCAATAAGGATAATAACCCATATGTACTACCTACTAACAAAGGCTACCCAGATTTTTAGATTTAGAAATATAGCTACGATGTCGTGTTTTATATACTAGAACAGACAAAGAATAAATAATTAGTTACTTAGCTTAACTCTATATAAATAAAATGCTACAGATAGCTAAGTGTATTAAATTAGTGTTGTGAGCTAACTAGTCATTTACTACTTATTAATGTTAATTTGAGATTTAAGACTTTGTTGTCTCGTGTGGTCGGTTGGACCAATCACGTAAGTCTGCAAGGAGCTCTTTTACCATTTTGGTAGGCTTGAGAACCCACTTAACATAAAAGTTTTAAGTGACGTTGTAGTTATCTCGGGAAGTAGATAACACTAACACCCATTAATACCAATTATGTATGTTTGGTTCATGGAACTAAAAGCAAAGTGGTTGTTTGTTTGTTTAGACATCAATAAATAATAAGGAATCTTTACTATTATGGTTAGTGTAGAAACCATACAACTCATTGATTATCTATCATTAGCAATGTAAGATATCGGACTCAATTTGTTGATGTTGTCGGTTTGACCAATAACTTTGAAACAAGAAAGTCTTTTACTCCTTTCTCGTTGACTTAGGAACTACACAACCCAAGGACTTAATTAAAGGTTAAAGTCGACAGGAAGTAATAATTACCATAACACACTCATGCCGATCTAACACACCAACTATAGAAGGTAAGGCAATGGACTTTTTGTCTGCTGAACCGACAAACCAAAGAGAAAAGAAAAAGGTTTACACTAAATGATGTTCCAAAGGATCATATAAGTCAAAAGGGTCTAAAATGATACTAGAGTTTATTTAGCCTTAACTAGACTAGCATCCTAACAAGAGAAACTCTATTTCTAGAAAATGATATGAAAGACCTAAAAGTTATAAAAATAACTTTTCGCTTAAAAGAAGTTTGGAATATCTTATGAATCGCTGAGTGTTTGGAGAGGATAGCTAAAGTTCTTAGAGAACTTAAGCTAATGTATAAAGATTAACTCACCAACTAGTGTTTATAGATGAAAAGATCGCTTCTTGGTCAATGTAAAAGGTCCAAGTCCTTTCTTTGATTCTGACCAAAACAAGAATGGTAGAACTAAGTCTCTAAAGACCATTAGTCACATTCTTGCTAAGAAAAGATGGAACTCAACTCACCCAAGTGAGGTTTTCCAAGATGAAGCTTC
This sequence comes from Phyllostachys edulis, assembly GCA_036346405.1. Lineage (NCBI taxonomy): Eukaryota > Viridiplantae > Streptophyta > Magnoliopsida > Poales > Poaceae > Phyllostachys > Phyllostachys edulis. The sequence goes on from CM070553.1 coordinate 70,958,193, forward strand.
ACACTCAAGTTGACAGGAGCAAGAGTCCTAAGTTCAACCTACAAGAAAATACCCAAAACCACCTTAGTATAAGATGTAGGTATGCTTGTAGTTGAACAAAGGTGGAAGAACAAGGAACTTCACCGCTAAGGAGATAAAGATAATGAGCTTCTCCTTGGTCAACAATGTCAAGTCCCAAGACTAAGGTTTATATAGTGTATAGAGGTTATGGAGCAACCGAGAATGGTCTAGAGATCATGAGGTGGCACTAATGGATAGATATGAAGGGATAAATATCCTCAAAATACTGTGCATCACCACCATTTCGGCTGCAACATAGCCTACGGTTGAACACCAGAGAGCAAATAAAATTCTGCCACTTACATGTGGGCCCCAGGAGTATACACAAATCACGCAACAGCACGCAGGAACCAAAAGCTTGCCATCGACGCTGCGGGCCTGGGGCAAACCGGTTATGCACGCAGCACGCAGCGCACGCAGGGATTTCCATCGCACAGCCACCGTTCGATCCCACACTTGCGGCTGTGATTCGGGGTGTTAAAACACGTTGAACCGGTATGGGTGAACGTGGGCCACACGATCTTCAACGAACGGCCAGATCGCGAGCAGCCCGAAGTGGTCCGAAAGTTACAATTCACGCGAGCCGTCGGATTTAGGTTTAACGGTCGCGATTCCACGGGAACTGCCGCGTCCGACGCCCAATCTGAGAGCCGCGGCGATCGCGAACCAACGGCCCAAGATGAGGCGCTCGCGAGAGCTCTTCGGCCCAAGGATTCCATCGCCGTTAAAGCGCGAATCAACGGCCCAGATCGAGGCGAGGTACGGCCGGTCCGAACGTCACCAACTAATCTGGCCCGTTCGCGCGAGAAGGAAAGGCTGAGATGGGCTGAACTTTGGACGCTGCAGGAGAGGGCGTGGCCGAGTCGGCAAGACGGGGGTTGGGTCCGACCAAGACAAGCCGAGCCGCTACAGTGCTAGACCGGGGTTAGGCCGGGAGGTTTGACCAGATTGAATTCAAAACTTCCAAACTTTGACTGGAGTTTTAAAATAGCAATTAAATTTGTAAAATCTTGAAATTTTGCAGAATCACCGGGAAGATATATTCCCAAATAAATTTTAAAATCACTGTTTCTTCTTTATAATTACATAAATAATTCATTTAAATCAACTAGGTTTATTTAAAGACAATTATTTTTCTGAAATCCAATTTAACTTCTGTAAATTCAACAAAATTATTTTTGGGCATAATACTTCATCTAGTTTTGAAATAAAATAATTCCCAGTCATAATACCAACCAGTGGATGGTATTTCCTTTTGAAATTTTGATCAGTTGGAGTTTGGAATTTAGAAATTTGAGGGAGATGAATTGTAACCTGTTGCCTAATTTGCCAAAATGAACAGTGATGCTGTGAACAGCACCTTATTACTGTTTATTAGGGCTGAGGCTGTTACAAACCTACCCCCCTTAAGAAAATCTCGTCCCGAGATTTAGTGATTCAGAAGTTGGACAAAGATAGAATTGAAATGATGCTTTAAGAAATAAAACATCGGTTGTCTTTATTTCCTTCAAAGACAAGAACAAGATTTCACATGACACATAGTGTTGTCATTACATTTTCTTTTTACATTGCTTTGTTTAATCTTGCCTTTCTTAATTCAAGGGCAAGTATTGAACAACAAAAAGATGGGGATGCTCGATCTTCATCAGATCTTCGCGCTCCCATGTGGCTTCATCTTCTGAGTGATTAGCCCACTGAACTTTCAAGAACTTGACAGTGCGATTTCTGGTCCTACGTTCCATTTTGTCAAGGATACGCACTGGTCGCTCTTGATACGAAAGATCCGGTTGCAGATCAAGATTCTCAAATGAAGTAGCCTCGGTCGGAACACGAAGGCATTTCTTTAATTGAGAGACATGAAAGGTATCATGTACGGCCGAAAGAGTGTCGGAAGTTCCAATCGATATGCCACTCCTCGTTTGCAATAATTCGAAAGGTCCGATATAGCGAGGTGCTAACTTCCCTTTCACTTGAAAACGATGAGTACCTTTCATCGGCGATACTTTAAGATAGACAAAATCATCTACCTCAAAGCTTAGTTCGAGACGGCGATGATCGGCATAGCTCTTTTGACGAGACTGGGCAGTTTTTAAACGGTCTCGAATCGCATTTAACTTGTTCTTCGGCTTCTAAAACCAAGTCTGGGCCAAAGAATGGTCTTTCACCGATTCTTGACCAATTCAATGGAGTCCTACAAGCTCTTCCATACAAGGCTTCAAAAGGTGACATTTGAATACTTGCTTGGTAGCTATTGTTGTAGGAAAACTCCACATACGGCAAAGATTTCTCCCAATTCTTGCCATATGCTAAAACACGTGCTCTCGTAAGATCTTCCATTATTTGATTCACCCTTACGCTTTGACCATCGGTCCGAGGATGATAAGCGATCTTTGAAGGATAATTCAGTTCCCATTGCTTGATGAAGACAATTCCAAAATGGGAAGTGAATTGAGATCCACTATGCAAAACAATAACTTTAGGAACACCGTGGAGACAAACAATCCTAGCAATATACAACTCGCTAGTTGCTTGCCATTGAAATTGGTTCTAACAGGAGGAAATGAGCCACTTTCGTTAGTCGATCAATTATGACCCATATGGCATCAAACCCATTCTCGGGACTTGGGAAGCCCGTAACAAAATCCATACCGACTTCTTCCCATTTCCATGGTGGAATAGGTAAAGGTTGAAGGGTACCAAAGAGGTTTCAAGTGCTCGCTTTAACCCTTTGGCAAATATCACATTCAAAGAACATATCGAGCAATTTGCCTTTTCATCTTGCTCCACCAAAATGTTTTCTTTAAGTCCTGGTACATCTTAGTACTTCCAGGATGTATAGAAAACTTGGAATTATGAGCCTCTTTAAGAATTAGCTCTCTCAGCTGTGGATCTGAGGGTACCACTAAACGATTGCGATAACGAATGGTACCACGAGCATCTTCAGAAAATTCATTGGCTTTACCTGCCTTCATGTTTTCTTTGATCTCTGCTACCTCCGCATCAGTTTTCTGGGCCTCCAGAATCTGATCTTCGAGTGTTGACTTTACTTCCAAAGTAGCAAGAAATCCATCTTCGACCATTTCGAGACTTAAGCGCCGAAGGTCAGCACATAAGCTCTTAGTCAAAGGAAGTGTTGATAAGCAATTGCACTTTGTGACTTCTCGCCGAGCATCAGCCACAACATTAGCTTTGCCAGGATGGTAATGAATACCCATATCGTAGTCTTTGATCAATTCAAGCCATCTTCTTTGTCTCATATTCAGATCAACTTGAGTGAATATGTATTTCAGGCTCTTATGATCAGTATATATTTCGCAACGATTGCCAAGAAGGTAATGTCGCCAAATCTTTAATGCATGGACTACGGCCGCCAATTCCAAATCATGGGTAGGATAATTAACCTCATGAGGTCGCATATCGCTCGATGCATATGCCACAACTCGACCCTCTTGCATAAGCACACACCAAGTCCATGGCGAGATGCATCACAATAGATATCAAAATTTTATGGATGTCCGAAGAGTGAGAATAGGAGCTTCAACAGGAGCTTTCTTAAAAGCTGAAAACTGTTTTCACATTCCACTGACCAAAAGAATTTGTTCTCTTTCTTCAAGAGCTGAGTCAGAGGTCTGGAAATCTTGGAAAAGTTTTCAATGAACCTACGGTAATATCCCGCAAGTCCAAGGAAACTTCGAATCTCTGGAACATTCTTGGGCTACTTCCAGTCTAGTACATCCTGTACTTTGCTGGGATCAACAGTAATACCTCCTTCGGATAATACATGTCCTAGAAATGCCACTTGCTTGAGCCAGAAAGCACACTTACTAAATTTGGCATACAGCTGATGCTTGCGAAGTGTATCCAGCACAAGTCTCAAATGATGCTCATGCTCTTTAACAGACTTGGAGTAGATAACAATGTCGTCAATAAACACAACAACAAACTTATCCAAGAAATCCATGAATACTGAATTCATTAGATTCATGAAATAAGCAGGAGCATTTGTTAGACCAAAGGACATAACAGTATACTCGTATAATCCATAACGAGTAGAAAATGCTGTTTTAGGAATATCCTCAGTTCTAACTTTGATCTGATGATAGCCCGATCGCAAATCAATCTTTGAAAAGACACGGGCTCCAGTTAACTGGTCAAACAGATCATCAATTCGGGGAAGAGGATACTTATTCTTGATAGTAACCTCATTTAACGGACGGTAATCTACACACATCCGTAGAGTCTGATCTTTCTTTTTGACAAAGATGGCCGGGCATCCCCAGGGTGAGGAACTCGGTCGAATGAAGCCCTTGTCGAGCAATTCCCCAAGCTGTTTCTTCAATTCAAACAGCTCATTGGAAGGCATGCGATAAGGCCTTCTCGAAATGGGAGCAGTACCAGGGACTAGTTCAATCGCAAACTCTACTTCCCGATCAGGTGGCATACCGGGAAGTTCTTCAGGAAAGACATCCGGGTAATCACATACTACTGGTACTGACTCCAGAGTAGGGGTGGTATCAGCTTTCAATGCACCAAGATGAGAATGAACTGCTCTAGACTGAAAAATGACTGAAAGGCTATTTTTATTAGTAAGGGATATAGTTCTCTGGGCACAATTGATTTGGCCGAAATTCTGGGATAACCAGTCCATACCCAAAATGACATCTATCCCTTTAAAGTCTATCACAATCAGGTTGGCCCAAAAATCTACCCCTTCAATATTGATATTGACATTAAGGCAGATTTGATTAGTCATGAATACTGACCCTGGTGAGTGAATAATATGAGGTGGTTGAAGCAGATGCATGTCTAATTGGTGTTGAGTATTAAACTGCCTACTAATAAAAGAATGGGATGCTCCAGAGTCAAATAGAACAATAGCTGAACTGAAATTAACTAGGAGCATACCAAGGATAACCTCAGGTGTCTCGGCCGCTTCTTCAGCAGTCAATTGATTCACACGGCCACGGATAGGAACAGGGTCAGGCTTAACAACTATCTTCGGGGAAGGTGCAGGACGCACAGTAGCTGGAGATGGCTGAACAGGTGGTAACCCTTTCGCCTTAGCAAAACATTGGTTCGCAAAATGTCCCGGGCGACCACAATGGTAACAAATCACCCCTACCGACATTGATAGCGTAGGTGGTGCAGGTCCACTAGGTCGGGACCGCCCAAATGGGTGGAGGTGGACGAAAAGCAAACACTGGCGCCCTGGGTGGAACTGGAGCTGGTGCTCGGAAAGATTGAGGTTGCCACAGCCGCGGTCTAACTGAACGACCACTATATGTGAACTGAGTGGCCTTCTGCCGCTTCCGTGAATCTTCCAAAGCCTTACTCTTGGTCTCAGCAATTATGGCTTTGTCCACAAGATGTTGGAAATTTCTGAAGTCTTGTATTGCCAAAGCCAGTTGCAGCTCCTCAGACAAACCATTCATAAAACGGTTTCGACGACGAGTGTCAGTCGAAACATCGTCAGGGGCATACCGAGCAAGAAAGTTAAACTCATGAAGATACTCGGTCACTGACTTTCGCCCTTGTTTGAGAGCGAGGAATTCCTGCTGCTTGAGCATCATCACTCCCTCAGGAATATGGGCCTCGCGAAAAGCCTCCATGAACTCAAGCCAGGTAGGAGTATGACCAGTGGGTTGGATAGCCAAGTAATTATCCCACCAATTACTAGCTGGTCCAGTCAGCTGGTAGCTAGCATATAAGACCTTCTCTCTTTCAGAACATTGGGCAATGGTCAGCTTCTTTTCAATTTCCCGAAGCCAGTCCTCTGCTTCCAATGGATCCTGGGAGCTGGAAAACACTAGAGGGCTAGTTCGCTGAAAATCAGCGAGACTACCCTGACCATGTTGAACTCCTGCTCTACCAGCTGGTGTAGGAATAGCGGAGGTATTACGCGCAATTTGCTCCAATATGCGCGTCTGATCCATGCGGTTGCGCTCAATTTGCATGAGCACGTCTGCCATAGTGGGTGGTGGAGGAAGTTCCTCTTCCTGACGACCACCTTGTGGACCATGAGATCCGGAAGGGTCACCGCTTCCCCGAGTCCGGAGAACAGGGTGGAGAACCTCTCCTCTTGTTGTGTTCGCGATCGAGTGGTTGGTCCTGTCATCCTGCTGCCATATAATGGTTAACAACATAACAAGGATACACTCGGGCTAACACATACAAGATTCTAAGATAGAAAAGAAATAATTACTAAATCTAATTGTGCATCATGCCATGACATGCAGCCAATTAACATCAAAACAACACCAAGCCGAGTACAAACAAAAAGGGCGGCCCTACTTTATTAACACCTTAAGTCCAAATACACAAGTCGGCCACTCATCTACAAGAGAAAAGACAAGGTAGGTAAGAGACTGATCTTGGAAAATCAACAGAAAGATGGATAAGAATTGATACTAAAAGAAGATAAGGAATAAAAGATAGCAGACTTAGATCTTTAGAAATTAATTTAAGTTAAAATAATGTCACAGAGACTCACTAAAGGCAACAACCATGCTAATTCTATCCTCACAGTAAACAGTATGCTCGATACTAACGTCAGTGAGACCCTCAAATATTGAATGTGCGAATTATAAATTACACTTGGTAGCATAATTCTTAATTAAGGAACAGTGTAATGTCCTTAATAAAAATCATACTAGAAGCATAATCATAATAAGTAACAATCCAACATTTAGGTTCCCGGATATATGCCATGCAATAGTTCCCAGGATTAGTGACTATTGCGCATATATCCTTAATCAACATTGCATCAATCACATACAAGTCATACATTCACATAATTATACATTAATTATTACATCTCCAAATTCGGTTGCTACAGTACCAGATTGCTACAGTAACAGAAATATGAACAGATGACCTTGGGTCATTAACAAAAAGAGCAACAGCGGAAGCAAAAGAATAAAAACAAAACCACCAATGGCCCCATCATCCCGCAGGCTATTGCGTGGAGAATAAAACTAGCACTACTCGTTAGCGTCACCCACATCGGCGCTAACGGGCATCTCATACAGATATCCATCCTCACCGCAACAAGAGGTTTATAAAACCCCGAGTACGAAAGGTACTCAAAGAAGACTTACACAAACTAATAAAAGAAAGTGGTTGTTAGAACCTATACAATGGAATAGAAAGTATATATGCATAAGGTTGACAACAGAAGGTTTAAATGGTTCAGTTTGCATAAAGCGATACATCTTAACCTACAATTGCTATATTTTGATAGAGCAGTTTTAATAAATTGATTTGGACTAAAACAGTGAATAAGTGTAGTTGTAAACATAAACAGTAACAAGAATAAATAACATCTCACAATTAATTGTACAGAACAATCATCATGCCGAACCAATTCCCAAAACCCAAAATTAGAATAACTTCTATACAGGTGACATCAATCCAAGCGTTGTCCGTAACCGGGGACACGGCTATTCGAATAGTTTTAACCTGCGGGTGTACATCTTTACCCACATGACTTAGTTAGCCCGTAAGCCTCCGGAATAATAGCATACTTCCTTTGGTATGCCGGCCGGGTAAACTAAGATTTGGTATTTTTCAACAAGTTAACATTATTGAGTTGGATGACCCATGTGAGGTTAATCCCGCTTAAACCAAACTGATAGCATACATTCAACCGGGGCTCACATGTTGTATAGGGAATGCCGACCACCAATTAAATGCAAACTCGTGTTAGCCACACATATTACACATGATCGGGGCCTCAAGGAACGTACATGCGATGTAACACATCTACGCCTTACCCTTCTAAGAACATCCGATATCAATATAAGCCCCACATGGCATACGACACGGCCCAAGACTTAAGCATCTATGCCATATGAAATCAATACACATGTCCTTACTCTCAGATCCAACTCAATAGCATTAACCCTTTACTTAACCAAACAAATACCATACCTTTGCATGTGGAAGCACGTTAGGGCTTGAATTGGGCCGTCGAGTTCATCCTTAATCAATCCGCATAAGACATCCACATTTCCCAATTCTCGTGCACAAAGGCACCATCACTAGCATCCACTTGTCCAGATTTGAATTAATGGATAACAGGATTGAAGCATTTCCAAATCAAATAAACTGAACAAAGATCAAATTATATAAATCATTTGTTGTTCCCAAGTCGACAAGCTAAGCTTGCCAAACTCTAACGCTCTATGGATCGCATGGCTACAAAAGTTAAAACTAAATATAATAACATCACAACTAACTTAGGTTGAGTGTATGGTTGAATTAAGGATAAGCCACAAGATCGGGGTATAACTAACTAGAAACAGGCATAAATAGATTTTTAGAAATTTGCATGCACAAAGTCACTTTGTATTTTAGAATTCTACAGAGTTCAAAAGAATAGGTTCAACATGGTGCGAGAGAGAAGCTTGCCTTGATAGTAGTATATAACCTCTTGCTCGAAGTTCTTGGGACTCAATAAAAGGCTCAACAATTTCAGAAGAACCAATATCTAAAAGAGAATAAAATCCAATAAATACAGGAAAAGCAAGGAACAAGATGCATAAAAGAATGTATGATCAAAATGATAATGCATGGGTAGCAATATGCTTAGACTATATTTAATTCAATAAGGATAATAACCCATATGTACTACCTACTAACAGTGGCTACCCAGATTTTTAGATTTAGAAATATAGCTACAGTATCAGGTTTTATATACTAGAACAGGACAGCAACAAATAATTAGTTACTTAGCTTAACTCTATATAAATAAAATGCTAGATAGCTAAGTGTATTAAATTAGTGTTGTGAGCTAACTAGTCATTTACTACTTATTAATGTTAATTTGAGATTTAAGACTTTGTTGTCTCAGGTGGTCGGTTGGACCAATCACAGAAGTCTGCAAGGAGCTCTTTTACCATTTTGGGTAGGCTTGAGAACCCACTTAACATAAAAGTTTTAAGTGACGTTGTAGTTATCTGGGAAGTAGATAACACTAACACCCATTAATACCAATTATGTATGTTTGGTTCATGGAACGAAAAAGCAAAGTGGTTGCTGTCGGTTTAGACATCAATAAATAATAAGGAATCTTTACTATTATGGTTAGTGTAGAAACCATACAACTCATTGATTATCTATCATTAGCAATGTAAGATACTGGACTCAATTTGTTGATGTTGTCGGTTTGACCAATAACCTGAAACAGTAAAAGTCTTTTACTCCTTTCTGGTTGACTTAGGAACTACACAACCCGAAGGACTTAATTAAAGGTTAAAGCTGACAGGGAAGTAATAATTACCATAACACACTCATGCTGATCTAACACAGTCAACTATAGAAGGTAAGGCAAAATGGACTTTTTGTCGGTTGAACCGACAAACCAGCAGAAAGAAAAAGGTTTACACTAAATGATGTTCCAGTGATCATATAAGTCAAAAAGGGGTCTAAAATGATACTAGAGTTTATTTAGCCTTAACTAGACTAGCATCCTAACAAGAGAAACTCTATTTCTAGAAAATGATATGAAAGACCGAAAAGTTATAAAAATAACTTTTCAGTTAAAAGAAGTTTGGAATATCTTATGAATCAGTGAGTGCTGTGAGAGGATAGCTAAAGTTCTTAGAGAACTTAAGCTAACAGAAGTAAAGATTAACTCACCAGCTAGGGTTTATAGATGAAAAGATCAGTTCTTGGTCAACAGAAAAGGTCCAAGTCCTTTCTTTGATTCTGACCAAAACAAGAATGGTAGAACTAAGTCTCTAAAGACCATTAGTCACATTCTTGCTAAGAAAAGATGGAACTCAACTCACCCAAGTGAGGTTTTCCAAGATGAAGCTTCACAGCTCAAGTTGACAGGGAGCAAGAGTCCTAAGTTCAACCTACAAGAAAATACCCAAAACCACCTTAGTATAAGATGTAGGTATGCTTGTAGTTGAACAAAGGTGGAAGAACAAGGAACTTCACTGCGAAGGAGATAAAGATAATGAGCTTCTCCCTTGGTCAACAATGTCAGAAGTCCCAAGACTAAGGTTTATATAGTGTATAGAGGTTATGGAGCAACCGAGAATGGTCTAGAGATCATGAGGTGGCACTAATGGATAGATATGAAGGATAAATATCCTCAAAATCATGCATCACCACCATTTCTAATTTGCAACATAGCCTACGGTTGAACACCGAGAGCAAATAAAATTCTGCCACTTACATGTGGGCCCCAGGAGTATACACAAAGATGCAACAAGACGCAGGAACCAAAAGCTTGCCATCGACGCTGCGGGCCTGTGGGCAAACCGGTTATGCACGCGCACGCAGCGCACGCAGGGATTTCCATCGCACAGCCACCGTTCGATCCCACACTTGCGGCTGTGATTCGGGGTGTTAAAACACGTTGAACCGGTATGGGTGAACGTGGGCCACACGATCTTCAACGAACGGCCAGATCGCGAGCAGCCCGAAGTGGTCCGAAAGTTACAATTCACGCGAGCCGTCGGATTTAGGTTTAACGGTCGCGATTCCACGGAACTGCCGCGTCCGATCGCCCATTCTCTGCGAGAGCCGTCGATCGCGAACCAACGCCCAAGATGAGGCGCCGCGAGAGCTTTCGCCCAAGGATTCCATCGCCGTTAAAGCGCGAATCAACGCCCAGACGAGGCGAGGTACGGCCGGTCGAACGTCACCAACTAATCTGCCCGTTCGCGAGAAGGAAAGGCTGAGATGGGCTGGGAACTTCGGACGCTCGCGCGAGAGGGGCGTGGCCGAGTCGGTTGCGCACGGGGTTGGGTCCGACCAAGACAAGCCAAGCCTCTGATGCTAGACCAGGGGTTAGGCCGGAGGTTTGACAGATTGAATTCAAAACTTCCAAACTTTGACTGGAGTTTTAAAATAGCAATTAAATTTGTAAAATCTTGAAATTTTGCAGAATCACTTTGGGAAGATATATTCCCCAAATAAATTTTAAAATCACTGTTTCTTCTTTATAATTACATAAATAATTCATTTAAATCAACTAGGGTTTATTTAAAGACAATTATTTTAAAATCCAATTTAACTTCAGAATTCAACAAAATTATTTTTGGGCATAATACTTCATCTAGTTTTGAAATAAAATAATTCCCAGTCATAATACCAACCAAAGGGTGGTATTTCCTTTTGAAATTTTGATTAGTTGGAGTTTGGAATTTAGAAATTTGAGGAGATGAATTGTAACCTGTTGCCTAATTTGCCAAAATGAACAGTGATGTTGTGAACAAAGACCTTATTATCTGCTTATTAGGGCCGAGGTCATTCTGACTCCTCACCTTGGGGAGCCCAGTGATTTTGTGCCTAAAAGGATGGAACTCAAAGGATGTGTGTGGACTATAGAGCTCTCAATGATGTCACCATCAAGAACAAGTATCCTTTGCCAAGAATCGATGATTTGTTTGATCAATTGAAGGGAGCTGTTGTTTTTTCCAAGATAGATTTGAGAACAGGATATCACCAACTCAAGATTCGCAAGGAAGACATCCCTAAGACAGCTTTTTCAACTAGGTATGGGTTATTTGAATTCACTGTCATGTCTTTTGGGCTGACCAATGCCCCTGCCTATTTCATGAATTTGATGAACCGAGTGTTCATGGAGTACCTAGACAAGTTTGTCATTGTCTTCATTGATGACATTCTTGTGTATTCCAAGAGTGAAGAGGAGCATGCAAGCCATCTCTTTTCGGTTTTGGGGAAGCTGAGAGCTCATCAGCTCTTTGCCAAGTTTAGTAAGTGTGAATTTTGGTTAAAAGAAGTGGTCTTTTTGGGGGCATGTTTTGTCAAAAGATGGAGTGTCTGTCAATCCCACCAAGGTGCAAGATGTGCTCAATTGGGAACCCCTAGGACAAGGCCTCAAGTCGAGTTTTCTTGGCATGGTGGCTACTCTGAAGGTTTATTGAAGGCTTTTCCCGTGTTGCAAGACCTCTCACTCACCAAAAGAAAGAAAAGAAGTTCCTCTGGACCTCGAGTGTGAACAAAGCTTCCAAGAGCTCAAGAAGAAGTTGACCTCTGCCCAGCTTTTGGTTCTTCCAGATGTCGGGAAAGATTTTGAGGTCTATTGTGATGCATCAAAGCAAGGACTTGGCTGTGTTCTTATGCAAGATGAAAAGTGATAGCTTATGCTTCAAGACAGCTTGAAGCCCCATGAAGCAAACTACCCTACTCATGACCTAGAGTTAGGCTGCATGGTTTATGCCTTAAAGATTTGGCGCCATTACCTCATAGGTAATAGGTGTGAAATCTATACGACCACAAAAGCCTAAAGTATATCTTTACGCAAGCGATCTGAATTTGAGGCAGAGAAGGTGGCTAGAGCTTATTAAGGACTACAATGTGGGAATTCATTACCACCCAAGCAAGGCCAACGTGGTGGCAGATGCCTTGAGCAGGAAAGTTTATGCTAATACTTTGATGATCAAGGAGAGCCAGCCTACTTTGTATGAAGAATTCTTGAAGCTTAGACTTGAGTTAGTTGAAGAAGGATTCTTAGCAGCACTTGAAGTGCAACCCACATTGCAAAAACAGATCAAGGCAGCCCAAGAGGGAGATGCTAACATCCAAGAAATCAAGGCCAACATAAGAGAAGGGAAGGCTGCAAGGTTTTCTATAGATGACCTAGGTGCGGTCTGGTTTGATAAGAGGCTCTGTGTGCCCAATAACACAGAGCTCAAGGGAGTAATACTTAAAGAAGCACATGAGGCATTGTATTCTATACACCCAGGAGCTACAAAAATGTACCAAGATATCAAGGAATTGTACTGGTGGCCGAAAATGAAGAGAGAAATAGCAGATTTTGTGGCCAAATGTGACACTTGCCAAAAGGTTAAGGCAGTGCACCAAAGACCTGGAGGACTTTTAGTGCCTTTACCCATACCCGAGTGGAAATGGGAAGAGGTCGGGATGGACTTCATAACTGGTTTACCTCGTACCCAAGCTGGTTTTGATTCTATTTGGGTCATTGTGGATAGGTTAACAAAATGGCTCACTTTATTCCTGTGAAGACTACCTATTCTGGAGACAAACTGGCCGAAATCTACATGGCAAAGGTTGTGTGCCTTCATGGTGTTCCAAAGAAGATAGTCTCAGACAGAGGATCCCAATTCACCTCGAAATTTTGGCAAAAGCTACATGATGTCTTGGGCACAGACCTTAATTTGATCTGACAAATACCACCCACAAACAGATGGCCAAACTGAGAGAGTTAATCAAGTCCTTGAGGACATGCTAAGAGCTTGTGCTCTGGAAAGGCAATCTAGTTGGGACAAGATGTTGCCATATGCAGAATTTTCCTACAATAACAGCTACCAAGCGAGTCTTCAAATGTCCCCTTTTGAAGCTATTTATGGGAGGAAATGTAGGACTCCCTTGTACTGGACAGAATCGGGTGAAGGTCAAGTTCTTGGCCCGGACCTACTAAAAGAAGCCGAAGATCAAGTAAGGTCAATAAGGGAGAAGCTAAGGGCTGCTCAAACTCGACAAAAGAGCTACGCAGATGTTAGACGTCGAGACCTAGCTTTTGTTCCAGGAGACCAAGTCTACCTCAAAGTATCACCTCTCAAGGGTATCTGTTGTTCGAGTTAGTGGGAAACTTGCTCCAAGATTTATTGGACCCTTTCCATCCTTGCAGAAGAGTGAAGTAGCCTACAAGTTGGACCTCCCTCTTCACTCATTGGAGTTCACAATGTGTTCCATGTCTCACAGTTGAAGAAATACTTGCGAGTGCCAGAGGACCAGATGCCTTTAGAAGCTGTGGACCTCCAAGAAGGCCTCACTTATAGAGAGCACCCCATCAAGATTTTGGACGTGTCAGAGAGAGTTACAAGGAACAAGACCACCAAGCTGTGCAAGGTGCAATGGAGCAACCACTCTGAAGCCGAGGCAACTTGGGAGCGTGAAGAGGACCTCAAGAAGGAGTTCCCCACTGTTCCCTAGCTCGACTTGAATCTCGGGTCGAGATTCCCTTAAGGGGTGAAGGTTTGTAACGACCCGTTTTCCTTAAAGTTTCTTGCCTGGTTTTCAAAATAAAAGTAACCATTTGGCTTTATTGAGAATCCAAAGCTTAACCTGACGTTTTGAAATCTGGAGAGTTCAATTGGAATTAATTAAACCTTAACTAAGTTCTTTGTTGGTGTTCCTTGCTGTTTGAGGCTCTCTGAGGTGTCTTTGCTGCCCTCGGCCGTTGGTTCTCAAAGCCTCTCTGTGTGTCCCTGGGTTTGTCTCTTCTCTCTTAACTTCCTTTGTTGGTTTGAATCTCTTTGAGATCCGCACCTCTCTCTTATCTCCCCTCTGTTGGGACCTCTCCAGTGCTTGGGTTTTCTGTTAAAGACCAGCTCAGGTTTGTGTTTCAAAACCTCTTTGGTCCCTCAAGCCACGCTTGGTTTTGTTTCTTTGGACCTCCCGTGGACCTCTCCACGCTCTCTCGGAACCCCGAGGTTCTCTTGGGCGCTCCAGAGTCTCTCTGGACCTCCAGCGCCCCTTTTGGGACCCTCCTAGACCTCCTCGTGGCTATTTGGACCTCCCTTGTGTTCAGACCTCCCTTGCTGAGATCTAGCAGCTCGAGACCTCCCCTTGCCGAGATCTAGCCTCCAGACCTCCCCTTCTTGAGATCTAGCCGCTCGAGACCTCCCTTGCCGAGATCTAGCCGCTCAAACCTCCCTTCTTGAGATCTAGCCGCTCAGACCTCCCTTGTCGAGATCTAGCCGCTCGAGACCTCCCCTTGTTATGATCTGGCCATTAGGACCTCCTCTCGGGAGATCTTAGCCGTCTGTGTCCTCCCTTAGTTGGATCCAAAGGTTCCGACTTCCTTAGGTCCAAGACCTCCTTAGCGCTTGGACCCATCTTTGATTCTCGTGGTCAGACGCTTGAGGCTTTGCCTTCATAACCTTAGGACCATCCGATGTGGTTTGGATGGCCCGATCCTAAGGGCACGCGTTTGGATGGTCCGAACGTCCCTTTCCTTTTGGGCCGCTTGATTCCAATCGAGCGGCTCTGCTTTCTTCTTGCGTTTTCCTTGTTTCCGGACCTCCTCTGGTTGTTTTGCAAAGACCACCTCCCGGTCCTTCTGGTCTTTTATAAAGACCACCCTCCTAACCTTGAATATTCCTGTTGGTCAGGACCTCCCCTGCACCCTTTGATCTGGACCGTTGAGGTCCTCCCCTTTGAGATCTTGACCGTAGATCTCCCCTTTTTTTTGGAGATCTACTCGTCAGGACCTCCCCTGCACCCTTTGATCTGGACCGTTGAGGTCCTCCCTTGTGCAGATCTAAGTGTCAGGACCTCCTCGTTGTGAGGTTTGAGGACCTCTTGCCTAGGACCTCACAGTGGTCTTTTGCGGGAGCGACCCTTGCGGTGGGACCATACCCTTGGCCAACTGTACACCCTTTTGACTGGCCCCACTTGCCAGCCCCTCTCCACCTTGCAATTATTGCTCTTGCCTCAGAACTCTGTGCGCATTTAATAGGTGTCGAGTCGCATTAAATGCTGATCTGTCGAGTACTTTATTCAATTCTTTTGGGCAAGCCACGCCAAGTGGTCCCAATTTGCCAACACGTCACTAGGTTTTCCTTGTGGTGCACACTACCAACTTTGGCTATATATAGCTTTGGTGGGCAAACCATTGTAACCTTTTGCTCCTTTGCCCACCTTGCTCCTGCCTTGTTCGCTCCTGGCTGGTGCTCAGGAGTTTCACCAAGAGTGAGCGCAAGTGTTGGCATCTTCCTTGGAAAAACCTCCTCGCAGTTTTTGCTGGTCTTTTGCTTAGAGACCACCCTCCCTTGCTGTGGACCTCCCTTGTTGTCCCGAGCCGTCTGTTTATCTGGTTTTGGTGGAGTTTTGTTTAAGTTCTTTTAGAAGCTCTTTTGAAGTTCTTGGCCCAGTGCGGTTTTGCTTATTTGGTTTTCTTGCGTACGTGTAGATCACGAGATTGAGGAGATCTTGGACCCAGCTCTCTCTACTGAAGGCTCTCCGCTGCTTGACCAAGGCAAGCCACAGACCCCCTTTTGATCATCTTGAACCAAGTTTCGTAAATGTATTTCGGTTTTACTTTATCATGCATTGCTATGTTTATATGAAAATGGTTTGGGCTGTAGTTACTTGCCTACTTGCTGTTATGCCTCCTTTATACCTTGTCTCCATCATGTTGTCATGTGAGCACCCGGATTTATTAAGCTCATAATACTTAGTCATCCAATTGACCCTAGTATTATCAACCAAATAAACCCAGTCTCGAGAGATGTATACTCCCCAGAATGCAGTATACATACCTCACAACAAAAGGATGTATCAATTCCATACAACACATAGTACATAAGCAACAAACCAGAAGTTAATATTAAAGGAATAGGTTATTACAAAAGAGGGGCCTTCTGGCCAAATAACAACAAGAACTACTAAGATAACAATGAAGCAAAAGTGCCATAAAGATGGCTATAACACAAAGCCAATCGGTGTGCCTTAACCCTAGGCATCGACCGGACCGCCAAGCTAGTCGTCGAAGAAGCTGCAACACGTAGCACAAAAGAGAGGCTCTTGGAGCTCACCCTCTTCCTCTGCAACAAAAGCCACAACCACGGCGGATGAGTACATAAAGTACTCCATAAGACTTACGTGTGAGATAACAGAACTATAAATAGCTACATGCAAGCTTTATTTAAGTGGATGAGGCTTTGGACTCATTTTAGCATAAAGCAAGTTTCATTTGCAATAACATAATAGATTGAAGGCAATTTGGCAAAGCATTTTAATTGTTGAAATAACAACTAGATAGTAACATAGTAACAACAACAAGAACAACCTGGAAGTGACTAACCCAAGTCACCACAACAATAGCATGAACTCCCCGTTCATACCAACCATGTCAAGTTTTAATTAAAGGTTGAGAGTAGTTCTTGAACGACCTTACCAAGCATGTCCATAACCTAGGACGAGGCTATTCGAATAGTTTTAACCCTACAGGGGTGTACCAATGTACCCACACGTCAGACCGCCTTTCCTTTAAGCACACTACCTTTGGTATGCCGGCACGGCTAAGTCCTACGAGATATTTCCAATGGACGATGCTAATTACAAGCCGCTTCCCACGGGGACAAGGACACATTAGACAGCCTAACCGGTCTGCTAATGCTCCCTCCCAACACCACACACACACATTATTAAAACATACCCACCGACCAGCTCATAATTAACACCTTCCAAAGTACTTAGTCAAGAGAGGTCCCATATCCCCCTCGTGTGGTTAGCATAAAAGCGCTTGGCTTAGTGACCCAAGTACTCGGTCCTTAGGGACCGGGCATACCACCACATTCCAAAACCGCACCATCCATCCAATATGCCCAAGTCTAAATCAATCTTTTATTTTCAGTTTTTGATTTTACAAATTAATCAAAGCACAAGTGTTGGACATATAGGAGTAATAATCAGTTTTGAGTGATCAAGACCATCGACTAAGTCGATGATGGCCCATTACTACCGTTACTAAGCATGTCTAAGCAGTAAGAAAACGCAACTACTAAGTGATAAGAGCTCATCCAACGAGCTCAAACCACAGCAAATAACCTAGGCTCATTGGTAGTAGAGGATAAACAACTCCTCAGATTATGCAACTATAGGATTACTAGCGACATTTAACACAAAGTAGCATGCATACATAGAAGTAAAACAATATATTAACCTTTAAAGTAATGGGACGTTAGAGGATATGATCAAACTGCTTGCCTTGCTGATCTTGCTCAAGTTGTGGCAGAGGGTCACTCTCGGGATTACCACAAATGTCGAAACCTAACGGAAAAGCGATAAAGAACCGATAAGAACGATTTAAAGTAATCAAGGACAGCACAGCAAACGAACTCCAAATACTCTGAAATTTCTACAGAAGTAGGAGGATGATTTTTAGGGAATTTTGCAACAGGAACCAATTGATTTGGATTCTCAATGCAAAAGTTATGAGCAAAACAATTCTGCTCAGCCCCTAAAACACCAAACTGCACTATTCACTAATTTAATTATGAGGCAACATTTTCTAGAAAAGTGGTGATGCTGAGATTTTTACAGCAAAACCAGCACCTCATGATATGAATAACACAATTGAGTTCATCCCATTTGGAGCTAGATTGCACTTTCTACCATTTTTCAAAAACAAGAACTTGAACAAAATTATAATGCACAAGTTCTCATTTTTATAACAACAACATCATAAAACTAATTTTCACAGGAGTTCATTAAATAGAGGAAACCAACAAAGTTGGTCTCACTCAAAAATAATCTACAGAGCATTAGTTATGTATTTTACAAGTTAAGCATTAATTTGAGTGTATATTTAAAGTGAGTTTTAAAATCTAATGGCAAAACTGTGCTCTGAAGCTGAACTCAACTTACAATCATTTTAGGATTAAAGTCAAGTTCAAGACAGAGCTAACACAATTTGAATGACCTCATTTGGATTTAGAACGAATTAGATATGAAATTTTGAAGTTATTACCTTTTTAGGTTGGCTAAAATAACAGTTCACTTGAAGTTCTAAAACCAGAAATACAAGGGAGGGCGTGAGCCACAGATCTTAGATCTAACGGCTCGAGACCTCCAGTGAACAAAGACACACGTGCTCAAGAGGTCCACAGGTCATGGACCTCCTAGCAGCAGCATGTGCGAGTGAGGGAGGTCGTGGCCGTTGATGGCACATCAACGGGCCACAACACGGAGGGAGGTCCTCAGCGGCTGCGATCAACACAGGAGGACATAAGCGGCGAGATGACCTCGAGGAGGTCCACGCGAGGTCTAAACATCACAGACCTCCAGGGAGGTCTGGGCGGCCACGATCGCAGGAGGTCTTGGGCGCTCAGATCTCCTCGAGAGGAGGTCATGGATGTCCCAGAGCTCGCGACCACGTGCTTCTTGGCGCATGCGTGCTTGGACATGAGATAAATGCGGCGGGACAACAAGGAGGTCCGCGCGCGGGAGGTCTTAAATGCGCGCAAGGGGAGGATTAAATACAGTTAAGACATGCCAATGATTTCAATGATTTGAGCACTTGATTAGTGCATTTAACGCGACAAATCTTTGTCCTAAAAATGACAATGGCGCCACTGCCTTGTCCGACAAGGACCCGGGTTTGAAGAGATGGTCCTCGCCGGCGATGTAGGCCTCGCCGGCGACATCCAATGGTACCACTGAGTGCACAATAGCTTTGCGCACCCAGTGGACCTCCTCTCAACGGCGGCGACGGCCTTAAACGCTGGCGAGCTGGAGAGGGGCACGAAGGCACCACACGGCAAAATCCAAAATGCGAAATAAAGCTCCGTGACATCCAATCAGCGTGTGCCCAAATAAAAGCTCCGCAACCTCATACATCACGGGTGCCCAGCTAAGGACTATCGGGAAGTACACGGAGGTCTGAAGGTCTTGGGAGGTCGAGGATGGTGATGGCCCGAGTTGGAGAAGATGGGAAGCTCCATTGCTTCAAGCCCAAGCTCCAACTCCAAGCTTCAAGCTCCACTAGCCCACTCTGAAAATGTCAACCTAACAACGAGTTAGGTTCAACTCGAGAGATTTGGGGAGCTTAAAATGAGCTAGAGGTTGAGAGGGAGCCACTTGGAACACTGTGCCACCGAGGGCTCCAAGCTTCTCTGGCAATGGCCAAGAGGGAGGTCGGTGGAGGTAGGAGCTCGGCCAAGCACGGGCATGGCAAGCTCAAGTGTGTAAAAGAAGCCAAAGGGGAGCTCGAGGAACTTATACCAATGGCACAGAGGTCTGCACCATGGGTTAAGCTCATGGTGAGCTTAGCCCATGGGGAGGTCCATGGGAGGTCTGAGCTTGGACACGATTGATGGGACAGGGTAGGTTGAGGCAGGCGTGGCCTAGGTGCGAAAATGGTGACATGCATTTAATGCTTGCGAGGCGAGCCGTTGGAAATGACAGGCTCGACTTTGCCCACTACTACACCGCACGCGTGCCCAAGGTAGAAGAAGAACAGACCTCACATCCACCGTTGGATCGAGTGGATGGGGAGGTCTGGCCCTCGGATATAATTTTTGAACCGTTCGCCTAAATGGTGGGAGGAGGTCCCAGCCACACGATCGAGGATGGGAGGTCATGGCCTCACGATTTCCTTAATGTGTATGCGCACGTGGGAAAATGGGACAGGGAGGTCCAAAGCGTTGGATCTCAATCCAGCAGTGCGGACCTCTTGTGAGTCTTAACCGCACATGAACTTGAGAACTGAGGGAGGTCATGGCCTTTGGATTTAAATCAAGGGCTCACGACCTCACGTCTTGTGGGAGGTCGATCGCACGAGGTAGGAGGAGGTCGTGACCGTGGATTTTAAATCAGCGGTGCACAACATGAGATGGGGAGGTCTGGGCTGCGATGAATTGCGGCGGAGGTCGTGGCCTTTGGATCTGAA
This sequence comes from Phyllostachys edulis, assembly GCA_036346405.1. NCBI lineage: Eukaryota > Viridiplantae > Streptophyta > Magnoliopsida > Poales > Poaceae > Phyllostachys > Phyllostachys edulis. The sequence goes on from CM070553.1 coordinate 70,978,651, forward strand.
TCCAACGGCTCGACCTCAACAAGTGGGAGGTCTCAAGGATTTTGACAGAGAGGGAGGTCATGGCCATGGATCTTTGATCCAAGGGCGATGACCTCAAGTAGGTGGGAGGACCTCCTTGTGAATGTTTGAGGAGGAGGTCGTGGCCTTTGGATTGAATCCAGCGGCTCGACCTCAACAAATGGGAGGACTGGCTAGATAATCGAAGGAGAGGTCGAGGGCCGTGGATTTTGATCCAAATGACCAAGACACGATGAGGTGGGAGGTCTGGCGGTGATGGTTTAGGAGGAGGTCGTGGTCAGAGGATTTGAATCCAGCGGCTCGACCTCATCAAATGAAATGGAGTCTGTTGAGCCGGACTTGGTTAGGTTCAACCCAAAATGAAAAGGTGGCTCAGCCCAAGCAACAGTGCATGTTGAAATGAGTTATAAAACAGCTGAGACTTTGAAACATTGTTTGGGATAGCAAAACCAGTCCAAAAATTATGCAATTTTAACTGGAGCTTGCTGACATTAAGATTAACCTTACATAAAATTTCCAGAGGTTATTATGCAATGCATTTTTCTCAGGAAATTCACGAAGGTTGTTCAAGGACTTGGTTTACCTCCAAAATTTATCAAACAAGTTTTACAACTTGTGATATTTTTCAGAGGGGTCCCACCTCAGTTTTAGGACCAAGGAAAACATTTTCCAAATGTTTGGCACAAGATTTATGATAATTGTAAAAGGAGTTTGACTTTTGGTCAACAAGAGCTTGTGTTTTTGGATTACACAACTCTTGGACAAGAATTACATGAGTGTTTAGGGGTTTTCAAGGTGTGAGAAAAAGTTTTTAATTTCTACACATATAATTATACTTGAACAACCCTGTTTATACAGTTGGGATGTTACATGTCATGTTCACCTTGTGAGCCTTAGGGTGGATAATTTAGTTGGTGTTCTTTGTTAATTGCCAACATGGGGGCCGTAGGTCTTATATAGCCTTGCTTAAGCGTGGTTGAGCGTATCATGCTTCATCTCTAATAATCTTGACTAATAAGTTATGAAATGTGTGGTCGGTGCCATTGTTGAGCAACTATGGCGGGATGCCTAAAATTGTGTTGACCATGGTGTGAGACCACTTGGTTAAAATTTGTGTGCCAGACTGGGTGGTCTTTTGGCATGGGCTAATACAAATTGTTTCTTTGAGGCAAGAAGGCAGGAGTGAGTAGTGGGTCTTTGCGCACACTTGGTTGTGGAAGTCTTGCCTTAGCACCATTAAGGACTTCACTTTGTGTCTGCATTGGCTGGGCCAAATAGTGCAACCACAAGATCATTTTATGGGAATGGTGCAGGCTGAATAATTAGCAATGAGATGGCTTGGGGCTGTTGTGGTTGGCGTGTGATTCGTTGGCGCAAGAGGGCACCCCATAACCTGTGGATTTCTAGACCCTTTGGAGGATTACGAAACCTTAGCGGGCAGCCCTAGTCGGTTCAAAGCTTTGTAAAGGCCTTGCCGCACTCTCTAGGCTGCTCACCTTAGGAAGTGAGCAAGGGTGACCGAACCCGATCCGCTAGAGAGACCGTGGATTGTGGGTAAGTTGTACACCTCTGCGAGTGAAAGATCTATTGAATAGCCAAGTCCTTGGTCATGGACATGCTTTCGGTGAAATGGTGCAAGGGGTAGTTGTTTTGAAAATTTGGTGTCATTGGGCACTCTGGTGAGATGCCTTGGCTTTGCCTCGAAGAGACCTGGCCGGCTCTAGAGGGTTAGGGTTGGCTCGGGTAGTGGTCGAGGCTGGCTCGGACCTCTTGAGTGGGTGCTCTTGAGTGGTTGTTGGGTGAGGACACGGCGGTGGTGTGACCAGACCTCCCCCATGTACGGTTGTGGATGTGGTGGTGCTCCTCCACTTTTTCAACTTCAACCTATTATGTATTATGGTTTTACCTTCTTTGCTTTTCAATCTATTACTATTATTATTGTTCAAATCGGCTTTATAAACTAACCATACAGCTCTCCATTGGTAAGTCCTTGCATGAATATTATTGCATCTTTGCTCTCTGTGACTTGCTGAGTACATTCCAAGTACTCATGGCTTAAGCCCTGTGTCAAAGCAGATTATGAGGATGATCAAGTGCAGGGCAGTGCAGATGTAACGTCCCGTTTTCTTTTAAGTCCTTGCCAAGTTTTCAAAATAAAAGTAACCATTTGGCTTTATTGAGAATCCAAAGCTTAACCTGAGATTTTTGAATCTGGAGAGTTCAATTGGAATTAATCAACCTTAACTAAGTCGTTGTTGGTGTTCCTTGCTGGTTGTGGCTCTCTGTGGTGTCTTTGCCGCCCTCGGGTTGTGGTGCTCCGAAGCCTTTCTGTGTGCCCCTGGTTCGCCTCTTCTCTCTCTCTTAACTTCCCTTGTTGGTTTGAATCTCTTTGAGATCCAGACCTCTCTCACATCTCCCCTCTGTTCGAAACCTCTCCCTTGCTTGGGGTTTTCCTGTCAAGGACCCGGCTGGGTTTGTGTTTCAAAACCTCTTGCCCCCCAAGCCACGCTTGGTTTTGTTTCTTCAGACCTCCCTTGTTGAGATCTAGCCGCTCGAGACCTCCCTTGTTGAGATCTAGCCGCTCGGACCTCCCCTTGTTGAGATCTAGCCGCTCGAGACCTCCCTTGTTGAGATCTAGCCGCTCGGACCTCCCTTTTGGAGATCTACTCGTCGGGACCTCCTGCGCCCTTTGATCTGGACCGTTGAGGTCCTCCCTTTGAGATCTTGACCGTTAGATCTCCTTTTGGAGATCTACTCGTCGGGACCTCCATCGCCCTTTGATCTGGACCATTGAGGTCCTCCCTTTGAGATCTTGACCGTTAGATCTCCCTTTGGAGATCTACTCGTCGGGACCTCCTGCGCCCTTTGATCTGGACCGTTGAGGTCCTCCCTTTGAGATCTTGGACCGTTAGATCTCCCTTTTGGAGATCTACTCGTCGGGACCTCCTGCGCCTTTGATCTGGACCGTTGAGGTCCTCCCTTTGAGATCTTGGCCGTTAGATCTCCCTTTTGGAGATCTACTCGTCGGGACCTCCTGCGCCCTTTGATCTGGACCGTTGAGGTCCTCCCTTGAAATCTTGACCCTTAGACCTCCCTTGTGCAGTCCGGAGTGTCGAGGCCTCCTCGTTGTGAGCTTTGAGGACCTCTTGTCCAGGACCTCTTCTTGAGTCCTTGGACCTCTGTCCAGACCTCCTCCTTTGAGTGTCTTGGACCTCTTGCCCAGACCTCGCGGTGGTCTTTGGCGGGGAATGACCCTTTGCGGTGGGGCCACCTCTTTGACCCGATGGTGCACCCTTTTGGTAGCCCCACTTGCCCCCTCTTCACCTTGTAATTATTGCTCTTGCCTCGAGAACTCATGCGCATTTAATAGGTGTCGGGTCACATTAAATCTGATCACATCCGAGGTACTATTCAATTCTTTTGGGCAAGCCCCGCCCTAGTTACCCCGATTGCCTACCGTCATTGAACCTTTTTCTTGGTACACTCCACCAACTCCGGCTATATATAGCACAGGGAGGCGAGCCTTTGTAATCTTTTGCTCATTTCTTCCTTCCTGCCTCCTCTGCTCGGTTCTTCCTTGCGCAAGACCCTCCCAGGGAGCTCTTTGAGGCGGTGTTAAGCCTCTTGGTTTCCTTTTGGCTGAGTTGGTTTGAGTTCCTTTTGGTTCTTTTGTTGTTCTCTGGCTTAGTGTGGTTTTGCTTATTTGGTTCTCTTGCTTGACGTGTAGATCACGAGTTCGAGGAGATCTTGGACCCGACTCTTCTTTGCGAGAAGGCTCTCCTTTGCTTGACCAAGGCAAGCCACAGACCTCCTTTTGATCATCTTGAACCAAGTTTTGCAAATGTATTTGGTTTAAATTATCATGCATGGCTATGTTTATAAGAAAATGGTTTGGGCTATAGTTACTTACCTACTTGTTTGTTATGCCTCCTTTGTACCTTGTCTCCATCATGTTGTCATGATTCACCTTGTGAGCCTTAGGGTGGATAATTTAGTTGGTGTTCTCTGTTATTTGCCAACATGGGGGCCGTGGGTCTTATATAGCCTCGCTTAAGCGTGGTTTGAGTGTAGCATGCTTCATCTCTAATAATCTTGACTAATAAGTTATGAAATGTGTGGTTGGTGCCATTGTTGGCGACTATGGCGGGATGCCTAAGTTTGTGTCGATCGTGGTGTGAGACCACTTGGTTAAAATTTGTGTGCGGGACTGGGTGGTCTTTTGGCATGGGCTAATACAATTGTTTTGCTAAGGCAAGAAGGCAGGAGTGAGTAGTGGGTCTTTGTGCACCTTTGGATTGTGGAAGTCTTGCCTTAGCACAATTAAGGACTTCACTTTGTGTCTGTTGAATCGGCTGGGCCAATTAGTGCAACCACAAGATCATTTTATGGGAATGGTGCAGGCTGAATAATTAGCAATGAGATGGCTTGGGGCTGTTTTGGTTGGCGTGTGATTCGTTGGCGCAAGAGGGCACCCCATAACCCCGTGGTTTCTAGACCCTTTGGAGGGATTACGAAACCTTAGCGGGCAGCCCTAGTCGGTTCAAAGCTTTGTAAAGGCCTTGCAGCGCTCTCTAGATCTGCTCACCTTAGGAAGTGAGCAAGGGTGACCGGAACCCATCCGCTAGAGAGATCGTGGATTGTGGGTAAAGTTGTACACCTCTGCGAGTAAAAGATCTATTCAATAGCCACGTCCTTGGTCATGGACATGCTCGGTGAAATGGTGCAAGGGTAGATGTTTCAAAAGCTTGTGCCATGGACACTTCCGCGAGATGCTTTGGCTTTGCCTCGAAGAGACCTTGGCCGGCTCGGAGGGGTCAAGGTTGGCTCGGGTATTGGTCGAGGGTTGGTTCGGACCTCTGGAATGGGTGTTCAGGTGGGTTTTGGGTGAGGACACAGCCACCGGTGTGATCAGACCTCCCCAATTTTTGGTTGTGGCCGTGAGTTGGTGCTCACACCACCTTTTATTAAAACATCAAAAGTATTATGTATTATGGTTTTACCTTGCTGCCTTTCAATCTATTAATGCTATTATTGTCAAATTTGGCTTTATGCAAACTAACCATCTGACTCTCCATTGGTAAGTCCTTGCATGAATATTATTGCATCTTTGCTCTCTGTGACTTCTTGAGTACATTCCAAGTACTCATGGCTTAAGCCCCGTGTCAAAGCAGATTATGAGGATGACCAAGTGCGAGGCGGTCTGAGACCTCTTCGAGGAGGAGTTCTTCGACGACTAAGATGCCTAGGGCGTCCTCCACCCGACGACTGTGGTGCTTGTTGGATGGCCTGCGTGTTTTGGTGTTTGAGCCCTAGAGCTCCTTATCGCCATTGTAAGTCCTCGTTGGTTTTGTAAGCCCTCGATGGCGAGACCTCTTGTTAACAAGCTTGACCATAAGGTCCTATTATATAAAGTTTAATTTATGCCTTCATCTTTGTTTGACCTCGTGGTTGTGGTATTGGCTTGTGTTCTTGTGCGAGCTAGCTCGATTGTCTGGGACTAGCTCGGATGCAGGGCGGGAGCACCAGGAGGTCCTCACGGACTTAGCTTTGGGAGGTCTGCGGGACCTCTCTTGGTGATGTGCTGGAGGTGCTACTGAAAGGTGGCGGCCACGACCTCCGGGAGGTCCTCAAGACCTCTGGGAGGTCGATGGCGAGACCAAGACCTCGGGAGGTCCATAAGACCTCTGGGAGGTCTGGCAGAACCTCCTCGGTAAAGCTCCATGCGGTGCTACCACATCCTTCCGTGGTGACTTCGCAAAAAAAAAAAGGTCCTCCGGACCTCTTGCGGTACATCACGGGGTGGAGTCGTCACAGTTGGTATCGAGCCTAGGTCGGCAGTGGGGCGTGGCCATAGGCGAAAAGGTCGATTTAGTTTTTATCCAAAAGTTATTTTCCAAAGCAAGTCAACTTAAAATTTGTTTAGTAGTTCTTTCCTTGTCTTTGGTTCTATCTTGCCCTTATCACCTTAAAATCTTTCCTTGTCTGTTCTACTCTCATCTTAACTCCTCCTTAGTTCCCTTATCTTATCTCTCTTTGGAACCTTGATTTTGAATCTAACTTGACTTCCTTGCCTTTATAACTTCAATAGGGACGATCAGAGAAAGGTTAGGATTAGTGGTCCTATTCGAGTCTCGCTTAGCTTGGGTCTTGAAGACCTCTGTTTTGAAGCTTCAAGCCTCTTTTGGCCTCCTGGCCTTTTTAGGTTCTCTCTTGGGTTAACCAAGTCACCCCTAATAGCTGCCCTATCTTTATTTCTCTGTATCCTCTTACCCTTTATGCTTTCCTTCTTACCTATTAAACCTTTAGAGTTTTGTCCAGATGGTGCAGACTCAGCAGTCCACAAGTCAGGGTGAGCCCCCAGAACAGTTGCCTCCACCCCCACCTCCTCCAGTGGCAGCAACAGACTCGGGTTTTGGGCAGTTTATGGCAGCACAAGCTCAGATGATGAGCTCTATGATGCAGAATATGAACCAGATTATGGCTCAACAAAGCCAGACCACCAATGCTTTACTTGCCATGATGAGTCAGAATAGTCAGGCTGCATGTGAGACCCCGACGTTTATTAAGCTCATAATACTTAGTCATCCAATTGACCCTAGTATTATCAACCAAATAAACCCAGTCTCGAGAGATGTATACTTCCTGAATGCAAGATACATACCTCACAACAAAAGAATGTATCAATTCCATACAACACATAGTACATAAGCAACAAACCGAAGTTAATATTAATAAGGATAGGTTATTACAAAAGAGGGCCTTACGGCCAAATAACAACAAACTACAAAGATACACAATGAAGCAAAAAGTGCCATAAAGATGGCCCAAAATAAGAGCCAACCAATGTGCCTTTAGCCCACAAGGCAACTCGACAGGACCGCCAAGCTAGTCGCTCTCCCAACCACCGCCAACTCACAAAAGTAAAGCCCTTTGGGCTCTACCTCCTCTGCAACAAAGTTGTTAAGCAAAGCAAATGAGTACAATAAATTGTTTATTGTACTCGCAAAACCGACGTAAGATAACAGAACTATAATTTAGCTATATGCAAGCTTTATTTAAGTGGATGAGGCTTTGGACTCATTTAAGCACAAAACAAGTTTTCATTTGCAATAATATAGTAGATTGAAAGCAATTTGATAAAGCATTTTTAATTGTTGAAATAACGACGAGATAAATAACATGGTAACAACAACAAGAACAACACGGAAGTGACCAACCCAAGTCACCACAACAATAGCATGAACTCCCGTTCATACCAACCATGTCAAGTTTTAATTAAAGGTTGTAGTCTAGTCTTGAACGACCTTACCAAGCATGTCCATAACCTAGGGCGAGGCTATTGAATAGTTTTATCCTGCAGGGTGTACCACTGCACCCACACGTCGACCGCCTTTCCTTTAAGCACACTACCTTAGGTGTGCTGCACGCTAAGTCCTCTGAGACATTTCCAATGGACAATGCTAATTCTGAGTCGCACAACCCACGGGAGAAGGAGACATCACACAACCTTCCCGAAGCTAATGCTCCCTCCCACATCACACACACATTTTATCTTTAAAACACACCAACCGAGCGACCCCAATTAACACCGCCCAAAGTACTTAGTCAAGAGGGTTCCATATGCCCCTCGTGTGGTTAATCATAAAATAAACAACTTAGTGACCCAAGTACTCGGTCCTTAGGGACCCAGGCATACCACCACATCCAAAAATCACGCCATCCATCCAATATGCCCAAGTCTAAATCAATCTTTTATTTTCAGTTTTTGATTTTACAAATTAATCAAAGCACAAGTGCTGGACATATAGGAGTAATAGTCAGTTTTGAGTGATCAAGACCATCGACTAAGTCGATGATCGCCCATTTCTATCGTTACTAAGCATGTCTAAGCAATTTAAATCGAAACTACTAAGTGATAGGAGCTCATCCAACGAGCTCAAACCACAGCAAATAACCTAGGCTCATGGTAGTAGAGGATAAACAATTCCTACAGATTATGCAACTATAGGCGTGCTAGCGACATTTAACACAAAGCAGCATGCATACATAGAAGTAAAACGATATATTAAGCTTTAAAGTAATGGGACAATGATGGAAATGATCAAACTGCTTGCCTTGCTATTGCTGGTCAATTTGTTGCGGAGGGTCACTCTCGGGATCACCACAAATGTCGAAGCCCTAACGGAAAAGCGAGAAAGAACCGATAAAACGATTTAAACACAACAAAGACAGCACAACAAACGAACTCCAAATTCTCTGAATTTTCTACAGAAGCAAGAGGGTGATTTTTAGGGAATTTTGCAACAAGAACCAATTGATTTGGATTCTCAATGCAAAAGTTATGAGCAAAACAATTCTGCTCAGCCCTAAAATACCAAACTGCACTATTCACTAATTTAATTATGAGGCAACATTTTCTAGAACAGAAGTGAAGCTGAAATTTTTACTGTAAAACCAGCACCTCATGAGATGAATAACACAATTGAGTTCACCTCATTTGGAGCTATATTGCACTTTCTATAATCTTTCAAAAACAAGAACTTGAACAAAATTATAATGCACAAGTCCTCATTTTCCTAACAGCAACATGCTCAAAACTAATTTTCACAGTGAGTTCATTAATAGAGGAAACCAACAAAGTTGGTCTCACCCAAAAATAATCTACAGAGCATTAGTTTTGTATTTTACAAGTTAAGCATTGATTTAAGTGTATATTTTAAAGTTGGTTTTAAAATCTAATGGCAAACTGTGCTCTGAGTTGAACTCAACTTACAATCATTTTTGGATTAAAGTCAAGTCCAAGACAGAGCCAACATACTTTGAATGACCTCAAATGGATTTAAAATGAAAAAGATATGAAATTCTAAAGTTTATACCTTATTTCAGTTCATAATTAAGAATGTCTTGGAATTTCTAAAACCCATAAGGACATGGGAGGTCATGAGCCACAGATCACAGATCTAACGGCTCGAGACCTCCCAGTGAACAACGCCTGCAGCTCAGGAGGTCTAGAGGTCTGGACCTCCTAGCAACGCACATCTTGTGGTGAGGGAGGTCGGGGCCGTAGATCACGAAATCAACGGACCACAACATGGAAAGGAGGTCGGAGCGGACCAGATCTAAGGGGAGGTCCTCAGCGGTTGGGATGTCCTCGAGGAGGTCCCAGCGGAGGTCCTCAACGTCCACTGACCTCCAGGAGGTCTCGGCGGCCAAGATTGCGCAAGGAGAGGTCTTGGGCGCTCGAGATCTCCTCGGAGGAGGTCATGGATGTCCCGAGCTCGCGATAAAAATTAAGCGCATGCGCGCACGCGCTTAGACAAGAGATTAAATCTGCGCTGGACATCAAGGAGGTCCGCGTCTTGAGGAGGCCTTAAATCATAACACGGAGGATTAAATGCAGCTAAGACATGCCCATGATTTCAATGATTTGAGCACATGATTAGTGCATTAACTCGGCGGATCTTTGTCCGAAAAACGGCAATAGCACCGCGATTCTTGTCCGACAAGATCTCGAGCTCAAAGAAGTGGTTATTGCGGCGATGCGGACCTCGCCATGACAACCAAAGACATCCCGTGTGCGCAATAGTGTTGCGCACACCATGGGCTCACTCGACGGCGGCGACGACCTTAATCGCCCGGCGAGCCGAGAGGACAGAGATGACCAAGACGGCCAAAAGACAAAATGCAAAAGGAAGCTCATGCGACATTCAGCGTGTGCTCAACAAAAAGCTCCGCGACATCATTCAGCGGGTGCGAAGAACTAAGGGACTAACGGGGAGTACACGGAGGTCCTTAAGATCTTGGGGAGGTTGAGGATGGTGATGGCCCGAGTTGGAGAAGATGGGGTTGCTCCACGGCCAAAGCTCTGCTCCAAGCTCCTCTTTGTCCACCTCTGTAAATGCCCAAACCAAAGCGAGTTAGGTCTTGGTCCCGAGGGGTGGTACAAATGGAGCTCGAGAGAAAAGGAGGAAAACTCCAGGACCCTTGTCCACCGAGGAGCTCAAGCTCCAAAGAATGGCGCCAAGAATGGAGGTCGATGGAAGAGCAAAGCTTAGAAGGCACCAAAGCAAGCTAGAACTTGAAAGAGTGCCAAAGAAGCTACGGGAGGAACCCAATGGGGCTTTATACTTGGGCACAGGAGGTCATGGACCACTGGCTAAGCTCATGGTGAGCTTGGCCCATGGCACGGTCTAGGACATTGGACAAGATGTAAAGTTGACAGGGTGACAGGCCTGTGCTGACTAGAGAGGCGGAAGGCTGACTTGCATTTAATGCGGGTCAGCAAAGAGTTGTTAAAGGTACCATGATGGCTCGGCGCGCATTAATGCATCGCCGAAAGCATGCATCGCGACCAAGGAAGGAGAAGAACAGGGAGGTCTTGATGACCGTTGGATAAGCCTTGGGAGAGGTCTGGCCCTCCGATGGCATTTTTGAACCGTTACGCTCAAAGGATGGGAGGAGGTCCCACCACACGATCAAGGATGGGGAGGTCATGGCCTCACGATCTCCTTAATCGTGACGCAAGCGTGGGAAAATGAGACAGAGGTCCAAAGCGTTGGATCTCCATCCAGCAGTCTTGGACCTCTGTGAGGTCTTAACCGCACATGAACATAAGAACATGAGGGGAGGTCATGGCCTTTGGATTTAAATCCAAGGGCTACGACCTCACGTCTTGTGAGGAGGTTTGATGCGCATAAGACAAAGGAGGAGGTCGTGACCGTAGATTTTAATCTAACGGTGCACGACAAAAGATGGGGAGGTTGTGAGTGCTTGATAGCACGGGAGGTCGTGAGCTATTGGATTTGATCCAATGGCTCGACCTTAGTTAGAATGGGAGGTTTGCTTAGTTTACGGTGAGGGAGGTTAGGGCCATGGATCTTGGATCCAAGGGCTATAACCTCACGTGGAGGTGGGAGGACTGACCGAGTATGTTGAGGAGGAGGTCGTGGTGTTGGATTTGATCCAACGGCTCGACCTCAACAAATGGGATGACCTCGCTGCGATGGTTTAACATTTCGAGGAGGTCTTTGAGGTTTAACACGACTGGGAGGTCATGACCATGGATCAGCGATCCAACGGCAATGACCTCATGAGGTGGGGAGGTCTTTGCGGTGTTAATCATGAGGAGGTCGTGGCGGTTGGATGTGAATCCAACAGGCTGCGACTTGATCAAATGGAGATGAGGTCTGCTGAGGTGCAGACATGGTTGGGCTGGACCAGCTTTGAATATGGCTAGCCCAAGGAACAGTGTAGGCTTTTAAATTTAGTTTTTAACAGCTGAAGCTTAGCAGAATTATTTGAGATAGCAAAGGAACTCCAAATTTGATGAAATTTTAACTGGAGCTTGCTGACAATGAGATTAACCTTGCATAAAATTTCTAGAGGTTATTATGCAATGCATTTTTCTCAGGAAATTCGTTAAGGTTGTTTAAAGGATTGTTTTACCTCCAAAATTTATCAAACTAGTTTTACAACTTGTGATATTTTTCAGAGGGGTCCCACATCGGTTTTAGGACCAAGGAAAATACTTTCCAATTGTTGGGCACAAGATTTAAGATAATTGGAAAAGGAATTTGACTTTTGGTCAACAAGAGCTTTGTGTTTTGGACTACACAACTCTTGGACAAGAATTACATGAGGTTTTAGGGGTTTTCAAGTTGTGAGAAAAAGTTTTAATTTCTACACATATAATTATACTTGAATAACCCAAATTATACAGATTGGGATGTTACAAAATCTCCACCCTTACAAAATCTCGTCCCGAGATTTGGCTCACTCGATAAAGAAAGATGGATAGTCCGCACGCAGACGATCTTCTCTTTCCCAAGTAGCCTCATCCTCAGAATGGTTTGACCACTGAACTTTAAGGAACTTGATGGTCTTATTCCTTGTCCTTCGTTCGAGACTCCTCGAGTCTGTGAGCAGGGTGCTCGCGATAGGTCAAATCGGGTTGGACATCGAGAGTTTCCAGCGGAGCTTCCTCGGTTGGAACATGGAGGCACTTCTTAAGCTGGGACACATGGAAAACATCATGTACCCCTCAAGTGCAGTGGCAACTCCAACTTATAGGCAACAGCTCCTTCTTCTCGATAACGCGGTAGGGACCGACATATCGAGGAGCTAACTTGCCCTTGGCGCCAAACGTTGATGGCCCTTCAAAGGAGAGACTTTGAGATAAACAAAGTCATTAGGCTCAAAACGTAACTCACGTCGACGGCGGTCCGCATAGCTCTTTTGCCGAGATTGAGCTGCATGCAAACTCCACGAATAAAATTTGGACTTGGCGCTCGGCCTCATTGATTGAGTCCGGGCCAAAGAGAGGTCTCTCACCGGTCTCTGACCAGTTCAACGGGGTTCTACACTTTCTCCCGTACAAGGCCTCAAATGGTGCCATGCCGAGACTGGCCTGAAAGCTGTTGTTATAAGAAAACTCGGCGAATGGCAAGCATTTCTCCCAATGCTTCCCATGTGAAAGGACACAAGCACGAAGCATGTCTTCCAAAACTTGGTTGACCCTCTCGGTCTGACCATCGGTTTGGGGTGAAATGCGTCTTTGAAAGCAAGACGAGTGCCCATAGCCTCTTGCAAGCTATGCCAAAAGCGAGGCGTGAAAAGGATCCACGATCCGACACGATCGTCTTCGCACACCGTGCAAACTCACGATGCGAGGCGATGTAGAGCTCCGCCAAAAGACCTACCCGGTTCGGTCTTGGCGGGAAGGAAATGTGCCACCTTAGTCAATCGATCGATGGCGACCCAAATGGCATCATTCTTCTTGAGGATGTGGGTAGACCGGTGATGAAGTCCATTCGATCGAATCCCACTTCCACTCGAGAATTGGCAAAGGTCAAGCGATCCAAGGGACGCCGATGCTCGGCCTTGACACGACGACACACGTCGTACTTTCGACAACGAACCGCGATCTCCCTCTTCATTCGGGTCCACCAAAATCTCTAGCGGAGATCTTGATACATCTTTGTGGCCGGGATGAATGGATAAAGGCGAATCATGGGCTTCAGCGGAGGATTAAATTCGCAACTCCATGTCCTTTGGAACCACAAGGCGTTGCGAACCTCACGACGCCATGCTCATCCTCGAGAAGCACTTGGTCGTTCCGTTCTTGACATTTGCCTTAATGTGGCTCACTCCAACATCCATTGCTGGCGGACTTGATCCGATCCACCAAGGTTGGTTGCACAACCAAGGCAGAAGAGAACCACGCTCAACTAAACCCAAGTTGAGGCGCTGAAACTCTTCCAAAAGAGCGGGCTGAAGCTCCTGGACAACAAGGCATGGCAATGCGCTTTATGACTAAGCGCATCGACGCGACATTAGCCTTGCCGGATGGTAGTGTATACCCATGTCATAATCCTTGATCAACTCCAACCATCTCCTTTGCACGAGGTTCAGGTCAGTGGGTGAACAAATACTTAAGGCTCTTGTGATCCGAATACACTTCTAGCGATTACCGATTAGGTAATGTCGCCAAATCTTAAGTGCATGAATCACGAAGCCAACTCCAAGTCATAAGTAGGGTAGTTGAGTTCATGAGGTCTCAATTGCCTTGATGCATAGGCCACTACCTTGCCTTCTTGCATAAGGACACAACCGAGGCCTCGGCGAGAAGCATCGCAAAAAATATCGAAGCCGATGGATATCGGGAAGAACAAGAACGGAGCGGTGGTCAAACGCTTTTGAGTATTGGAAACTTTCCTCACACCCAGCGGACCACACGAACTTCTTGTCCTTCTTGAGCAACTCCGTCATCGGCCCGCGATCTTGGAGAAGTTCTCGATAAGCGGCGATAATATCCCGCTAAGCCGAGAAAACTCCGCACATCGGTGACCGGCGAGTTGACTCCATGAAAGAACATCGCTGACCTTGCTAGGATCAGCGGCTCGCCTCTGCTGAAAGAATATGGCCTAAGAAGGCCACTTCCTTCAACGAGAATCGCGACTTGTCAACTTCGGCGTCACCGGTGCTCACGTAGCTTGCCTAACACAAGCTCCAGATGCTCGGCATGTTCCTCATCGTTCTTGGAGTAGATAAGGATATCATCGATGAAGACCACGACAAACTTATCCAAATACTCCATGAATACCGAATTCATGAGATTCATGAACAAGGCAGGAGCATTGGTTAAGCCGAATGACATGACGGTGTACTCGTACAAGCCGTAGCGAGTAGAGAACTATGTCTTTGGAATATCCTCAGGTCAAATACGAACCTGATGATATCCCACTCTCAAATCAATCTTGGAGAAAACTCGAGCTCCAGTCAATTGATCGAAGAGATCGTCAATGCGGGGCAATGGATACTTGTTCTTTACCGTCACTTCATTAAGTGGGCGGTAATCGGCCTTACATGCAAAGTACCATCCTTCTTCTTTACGAAGATTGTTTGGACAACCCCAAGGAGATGAGCTAGGCGAATGAAACCCTTCTCTTGCAGCTCACTTAGCTGCTTCTTCAATTCCACCAACTCGTTCGGTGGCATCCGATAAGGCCTCTTTGAGATAGGGGCGGTGCCAGAGCCAACTCAATGACAAACTCGAGGTCTCGAGCGGGTGGCATTCCGGAAGATCTGCGGGAAAGACATCAACAAAGTCACAAACTGTTGGGACTTCGCTAATATCTAAAGCGGGCTTCGCTTCAAGCGCGAAGAGATGAGGGCCTAGCGACCGAAAACGAACCCGCCACGGAGGGAGCTAGACAGAGAGACGAGCTTCCTGGCGCAATCGATTTGTCCCATGTGCTGAGACAACCAATCCATGCCAAGAATCACATCAAGACTCGCTGAATGGAGAAGGATAAGGTTCGCTAAGAACCCTACGCCTTCGATCTCGATAGGAACATCCCTACACTCAGATTCAGCTCTCAACTCCGAACCAGGAGAGCGAATGAGTAGCGGGACCGACAATGGAGAGAAAAGAAGCTCTCCGACAGCAGCAAAAGACTCAGAAACAAAGGAATGAGATGCTCCTGAATCAAACAAGACAGTAGCAGGGTGAGAGTTAACAGAAAGTGTACCTAGCACGGCGTCGGGTGCCTCTGAGCCTCCTCTGCGGTGGACGGCGTTGACGCGACCACTACCCACGCCTTGGGTAGCCGGGCGATCTTCGGTCTGAGATGCACCACCTCGGCCCGCGTCCTCCATTAGGGCGAGGGGTGCTCCCGCCTTCTTAGGGCATTGGTTCGCATAATGCCCCTTCGATTGCATGAAGCATGTGACCCGGCGGTCGGGTTGCGGGGCGCTCTGTGACTTCGCAGTGCGTGGATCGAGACACGGCTGCGATGGACGAAACGAGGCGGTGACCTCGGGCGCCGAAGAATGAGACTGGTACCCACGAGGCCCGGCGGGGGCGGAGGAATCGGCCTGGATGACTTATGGGCCTCCCACTTGCGCTTGCGGGAGTCCATAAGCTCTCGAGCCGCATGCTCAGCGACGATGGCCTTGTCGACCAAGGTCTGAAAATCAGGGAAGTCGACAATGGATAGCTTGTCCTTCAGCTCCTCAGACAAGCCACGCTGAACTTGGCACCTTAGCCATATCGGTGGCCACGTCCTCGAGGAGCATAACGAGCTAGATGGTTGAACTTCGTAGACATACTCCATGGCTGAGCTACGCCCTTGCTTGAGCGCAAGAAACTCCCGCTTCTTGATCTCCATCAAGCCGGCAGGGATGTGAGCCCGACGGAAGGCAGTACGAAACTCCTCCCAAGAAACGGTGTGGTCTGCGGGCTGCATGGAGAAAAGCTCTCCCACCATGACAACGCTGCACCCTCCACCGGTGCGATCACGAACAGCGCCTTCTCGTGCTCCTCAGCATCAGCTGCGATCTGGCTTCGCTCCACAAGACGGCCAATCGTCTGCATCAAAGGGTCCTCGGGCCGGAAAAGGTAGGAGGCCGAGTACGAAGAAACTCCGCGAGTCCTCCACGCGGTGATGGGCGTTCCTTGCCCGGATCCTCAAGCTCGGTAAGTCACGGTGGTGTTGCGCGCGATGGCGTCGATAGAACCCTCTGTCATCCGCGCAGTTGCGCCGATCTGAAGAAGAACCTCGGCCATGGTCGGAGGAGGAGGAAGCTCCTCGTCCGGACCAGTACTGGCCTTGGCCGCTACGAGTGCGTCCGGCCATCCTGTTACAATGAAATTTGGTTAGCAACTAAACCCGAAAACAAAGCCTTAAGGAAAGCAAAGCCAGCGACCGGAATGGAATATCACCCTAAACGAAAAGCCAAAACAGCGGGTAATTATACTTTAAAAAGCTTCTAATAGACTCCAAAACAGCCAAGAAACACCAAAAGCAAGGCTCAACTTCTCAACTCAACTAACCCGTATTGAATGAGCGAGTAATTGATCGAGAAGATTAAAAATCAGATTGTAAGATGAGATCTAAAACTATTAGAGAGCAAGGTTAATGCAGCGAAATAAGTGTTAGATACTTAGCTAACTAGTATCACGTCTTACCCTTTTATTCCCACAAATTTTTGTTGATTTAACCTCTCATTTTCTACCTTAATTCCTGACTTGTGCTTGCTGCCCTGAAATACTTGTTGGCTGTCCAGAAATCCCAGATTTGCATCTCGGCTCTAAACACTTTTACTCTTCACCAAAAGACAGCCAAGACTTCAAATTTAGAACTCTCATAAGTTCCCCAAAACCCAATTAATCGATAACAACTATTGTGTGGAAGGGAAGAGAGGAAAACAATTTTTAAAACTCAAATTAGAGTGAGATGAGAAGAAAGCTAAGATAGATAAGGAGTAAAAGTAGAGAATTACTTAAGCTTTCAAAACTCCTTTGATACTTTGAAATTAGATTTTCAAAATATCCTAAAAGCGACCAAGCTTGCGTTACTCTGTCGAATAGCTCGATACCAACTTTTGTGAGACCGACGTTTATTAAGCTCATAATACTTAGTCATCCAATTGACCTAGTATTATCAACCAAATAAACCAGGTCTCGAGAGATGTATACTTCCCGAATGCAAGATACATACCTCACAACAAAAGAATGTATCAATTCCATACAACACATAGTACATAAGCAACAAACCGAAGTTAATATTAATAAGGATAGGTTATTACAAAGAGGGCCTTACGCCAAATAACAACAAACTACAAAGATACACAGTGGAAGCAAAAGTGCCATAAAGATGGCCCAAAATAAGAGCCAACCAGTGTGCCTTTAGCCCACAAGGCAACTGACCGGACCGCCAAGCTAGTCGCTCTCCCAACCACCGCACAGCTCACAAAAGTAAAGCCCTTTGGGCTCTACCTCCTCTGCAACAAAGTTGTTAAGCAAAGCAAATGAGTACAATAAATTGTTTATTGTACTCGCAAGACTGACGTGTAAGATAACAGAACTATAATTTAGCTATATGCAAGCTTTATTTAAGTGGATGAGGCTTTGGACTCATTTAAGCACAAAGCAAGTTTTCATTTGCAATAATATAGTAGATTGAAAGCAATTTGATAAAGCATTTTTAATTGTTGAAATAACAACGAGATAAATAACATGGTAACAACAACAAGAACAACCTGGAAGTGACCAACCCAAGTCACCACAACAATAGCATGAACTCCCCGTTCATACCAACCATGTCAAGTTTTAATTAAAGGTTGTAGTCTAGTCTTGAACGACCTTACCAAGCATGTCCATAACCTAGGACGAGGCTATTCGAATAGTTTTATCCCTGCAGGGTGTACCACTGTACCCACACGTCAGACCGCCTTTCCTTTAAGCACACTACCTTAGGTGTGCCGGCACGGCTAAGTCCTACGAGACATTTCCAATGGACAATGCTAATTCTGAGTCGCACAACCCACGGGGAGAAGGAGACATCACACAACCTTCCCGGAAGCTAATGCTCCCCTCCCACATCACACACACATTTTATCTTTAAAAACACACCAACCGAGCGACCCCAATTAACACCGCCCAAAGTACTTAGTCAAGAGGGGTTCCATATGCCCCTCGTGTGGTTAATCATAAAATCGCTTGGCTTAGTGACCCAAGTACTCGGTCCTTAGGGACCCAGGCATACCACCACATCCAAAAACCACGCCATCCATCCAATATGCCCAAGTCTAAATCAATCTTTTATTTTCAGTTTTTGATTTTACAAATTAATCAAAGCACAAGTGCTGGACATATAGGAGTAATAGTCAGTTTTGAGTGATCAAGACCATCGACTAAGTCGATGATCGCCCATTTCTATCGTTACTAAGCATGTCTAAGCAATTTAAATCGAAACTACTAAGTGATAGGAGCTCATCCAACGAGCTCAAACCACAGCAAATAACCTAGGCTCATGGTAGTAGAGGATAAACAATTCCTACAGATTATGCAACTATAGGCGTGCTAGCGACATTTAACACAAAGCAGCATGCATACATAGAAGTAAAACGATATATTAAGCTTTAAAGTAATGGGACAATGATGGAAATGATCAAACTGCTTGCCTTGCTGTTGCTGGTCAATTTGTTGCGGAGGGTCACTCTCGGGATCACCACAAATGTCGAAGCCCTAACGGAAAAGCGAGAAAGAACCGATAAAACGACGAAACACAACAAAGACAGCACAACAAACGAACTCCAAATTCTCTGAATTTTCTACAGCAACAAGAGGGTGATTTTTAGGAATTTTGCAACAAGAACCAATTGATTTGGATTCTCAATGCAAAAGTTATGAGCAAAACAATTCTGCTCAGCCCTAAAATACCAAACTGCACTATTCACTAATTTAATTATGAGGCAACATTTTCTAGAACAGAAGTGAAGCTGAAATTTTACTGTAAAACCAGCACCTCATGAGATGAATAACACAATTGAGTTCACCTCATTTGGAGCTATATTGCACTTTCTATAATCTTTCAAAAACAAGAACTTGAACAAAATTATAATGCACAAGTCCTCATTTTCCTAACAGCAACATGCTCAAAACTAATTTTCACAGTGAGTTCATTAATAGAGGAAACCAACAAAGTTGGTCTCACCCAAAAATAATCTACAGAGCATTAGTTTTGTATTTTACAAGTTAAGCATTGATTTAAGTGTATATTTTAAAGTTGGTTTTAAAATCTAATGGCAAATGTGCTCTGGAGTTGAACTCAACTTACAATCATTTTTGGATTAAAGTCAAGTCCAAGACAGAGCCAACATACTTTGAATGACCTCAAATGGATTTAAAATGAAAAAGATATGAAATTCTAAAGTTTATACCTTATTTCAGTTCATAATTAAGAATGTCTTGAATTTCTAAAACCCATAAGGACATGGGAGGTCATGAGCCACAGATCACAGATCTAACGGCTCAGACCTCCCAGTGAACAACGCACACGCTCGGAGGTCGAGAGGTCTGGACCTCCTAGCAACGCACATCTTGTGAGGTGAGGTCGGGGCCGTGAATCACGAAATCCAACGGACCACAACATGGAAAGGAGGTCCTGAACGGACCAGATCTAAAGGGGGAGGTCCTCAACGGTTGGGATGTCCTCGAGGAGGTCCCAGCGGAGGTCCTCAACGTCACAGACCTCCAGGGAGGTCTGGACGGCCAAGATTGCGCAAGGAGAGGTCTTGGACGCTCCAGATCTCCTCGGAGGAGGTCATGGATGTCCCAGAGCTCGCGATAAAATTAGCGCGCACGCCACACGCCGCTTAGACAAGAGATTAAATGCGTATTTGGACATCAAGGAGGTCCGCGTCGGGAGGCCTTAAATGCGCAACACGGAGGATTAAATGCAGCTAAGACATGCCCATGATTTCAATGATTTGAGCACATGATTAGTGCATTAACTCGGCGGATCTTTGTCCGAAAACGGCAATAGCGCCGCAGTTCTTGTCCGACAAGATCTGAGCTCAAAGAAGTGGTTATTGCGGCGATGCGGACCTCGCGGCGACAACCAAAGACATCCCGTGTGCGCAATAGTGTTGCGCACACCATGGGCTCACTCGACGGCGGCGACGATTTGTCGCCAAGGCCGGAGAGGACAGAGATGACCCGACGGCCAAAAGACAAAATGCAAAAAGGAAGCTCATGCGACATTCAAGCGTGTGCTCAACAAAAAGCTCCGCGACATCATTCAGCGGTGCCAAGAACTAAGGGACTAACAGGGGAGTACAGGAGGTCCTTAAGATCTTGGGGAGGTTGAGGATGGTGATGGCCTTGAGTTGGAGAAGATGGGGTTGCTCCACGGCCAAAGCTCTGCTCCAAGCTCCTCTTTGTCCACCTCTGTAAATGCCCAAACCAAAGCGAGTTAGGTCTTGGTCCCGAGGGGATGGTACAAATGGAGCTCAGAGAAAAGGAGGAAAACTCAGGGACCCTTGTCCACCGAGGAGCTCAAGCTCCAAAGCAATGGCGACCAAGAATGGAGGTCGGTGGAAGAGCAAAGCTTAGAAGGCACCAAAGCAAGCTAGAACTTGAAAGAGTGCCAAAGAAGCTACGGAGGAACCCAATGGGGCTTTATACTTGGGCACAGGAGGTCATGGACCAGCTAAGCTCATGGTGAGCTTGGCCCATGGCACGGTCTAGGACATTGGACAAGATGTAAAGTTGACAGGTGACAGCCTGTCTTGACGAGAGGGCGGAAGGTGACTTGCATTTAATGCGGTCAAGAAAGAGTTGTTAAAGGTACCGATGGCTCGGCGCGCATTAATGCATCTTTCGAAGCATGCATGCGCGACCAAGGAAGGAGAAGAACAGGGGAGGTCTTGATGACCGTTGGATAAGCCTTGGGAGAGGTCCTGGCCCTCCGATGGCATTTTTGAACCGTTACGCTCAAAGGACTGGGAGGAGGTCCCAGCCACACGATCAAGGATGGGGAGGTCATGGCCTCACGATCTCCTTAATGCGTATGCGCACGTGGGAAAATGAGACAGGAGGTCCAAAGCGTTGGATCTCCATCCAGCAGTCGGACCTCTGTGAGGTCTTAACCGCACATGAACATAAGAACACGAGGGGAGGTCATGGCCTTTGGATTTAAATCCAAGGGCTACGACCTCACGTCTTGTGAGGAGGTTTGATCGCATAAGACAAAGGAGGAGGTCGTGACCGTAGATTTTAATCTAACGGTGCACGACAAAAGATGGGGAGGTTGTGAGTGCTTGATAGCACGGGAGGTCGTGAGTTGTTGGATTTGATCCAATGGCTACGACCTTGGTTAGGTGGGAGGTTTGCTTAGTTTACGATGAGGGAGGTCGTGGCCATGGATCTTGGATCCAAGGGCTATGACCTCACGTGAAATGGGAGGACTGTTGAGTATGTTGAGGAGGAGGTCGTGGGCATTGGATTTGATCCAACGGCCACGACCTCAACAAATGGGATGACCTCATTGCGATGGTTTAACAACTCGAGGAGGTCTTTGAGGTTTAACACGGGGGAGGTCATGACCATGGATCAGCGATCCAACGGCAATGACCTCATGAGGTGGGAGGTCTTTGCGGTGTTAACATGGAGGAGGTCGTGGCGGTTGGATGTGAATCCAACAGTGCATGACCGATCAACATGGAGATGAGGTCTAGCCAAAGAGGTGGCTTTTAAATTTAGAACATGGTTGGGCTAGCAAAGACCCAAATTTGAATATGGAGCTAGCCATAAGGGTTATTATGCAATGCATAGGCTTTTAAATTTAGTTTTTAAACAGTTTTACAACTGAAGCTTAGCAGAATTATTTGAGATAGCAAAGGAACTCCAAATTTGATGAAATTTTAACTGGAATAACCCAAATTATCTGATTGGGATGTTACTGCTTGCCCAGCAGCGCACCACCTCCACCCCGCTCACCTCAATCAAAAGTGTCGAGTTCATGAAGACACGCCCAGTACATTCGAGCTCCCGGGACGTTAGATGCGAGATGATTGGCTGAGATCAACTCATATTGCTCGCGTTTTGTTTGCTCATCAAGCTGGAAGGACTGCGGTGAGTGGTGGGACACATTTTATGCCTCACATCTTGACCCCGAGGATCACTTGGGCGAGTTCTCTGCACTTTCGCCACTCCCATGTCCCGATGGGAAGGTAGAGATGAAAAAGGAAGAGTTTAGAGAGCTCAAGCAAGGCCTCCATCCCAATTGTCGCTTAAAAGTTCAAGTTGTGAAGCAGCGATTATCCTATTTCCGGCATATGGTGAACAAGGCAATGCTCAATGAGGAATCCGAAGAGAACTCTCTGAGTCCTACAAGAGAAAGGTGCCACCCTCCGGTGCTCAGCAAAGACCTCCCCAGCGCCACAAAGCTTTTGTGCAGTACCAACCCAAGCGCCAAGGACCTCCTGGACCTTCCAGGACCTCTGCCAAGACCTCCCGCCCAGCTGTCCCTGCTCAGCGCCGCATCACTAGCAGCACCAAGACAACCCCAACGACCTCCACAGCAGCTGGGATCACCTGCTTCAAGTGTCACCAAGTGGGGCATTTTGCTAATCAATGCCCACTAAAGACAGAGCCAACCACCAAGACCTCTACTTCAGGACCTCCCTCGGCCAAGACCCCTCAGGCCGCAGGACCTCCTCAAGCCAGAACCTCCCAAACTTTTGGAAGGGGCCGTGTGAACCATGTGGCAGTGGAAGAAGCACAGACCTCCTCAGACGTGGTACTAGGTATGTTCCTAGTAAATTCAGTGCCAGCTGCAGTTTTATTTGACTCTGGAGCTTCCCATTCGTTTATTTCTCGGAGTTTTCTTTGCAAAGCACCGGTTTGAGTTGTTGCTCTTAAGTCTACCTTGTTGGTTCAATCCCGACTCAGAACTAAGCACGAACGGGGTTGTCCACAAGTGAAAATGGTCATAGAAGGAGTAGAATTTCTAGCCAACCTTATCCTTTTGGACACGGGTCCCTAGATGTGATTTTGGGCATGGGTGGCTAGCTAACCACCATGCCATGTTGGATTGTAGTGGCAAAAGTATCTCTTTGACCAGCCCTAGTGGTGCCCTTTGTGAAGTTTTCGGCCACCTCGGAGAAACTCCAAGGAGCCCTATCTTGTAGTGCTCAAGTTCAAGTTTTGGAGGATGTCCTGTTGTTAAAGAATTTGTGGATGTGTTCCTGATGAGCTCCAGGGAATGCCCCAGACAGAGACCTTGAGTTTGTCATAAACCTTGTCCTGGGGACCTCCCCATCTCCAAAAGGCCCTCTGATTGCATGTTGATGATCATGTGGAGTTGAAAAGCAGTGGAAGACTTGCGAGCAAGGGTTTTATTAGACCTAGCTCCTCACCTTGGGGAGCCCGGTGATTTTGTGCCTAAAAGGATGGCACTCAAAGGATGTGTGTGGACTCTGAGCTCTCAATGATGTCACCATCAAGAACAAGTATCCTTTGCCAAGAATTGATGATTTATTTGATCAATTGAAGGGGTTTCTTGTGTTTTCCAAGATAGATTTGAGAACGGATATCACCAACTTAAGATTACAAGGAAGACATCCTAAGATAGCTTTTTCAACTAGGTATGGGTTGTTTGAATTCAACATTATGTCTTTTGGGCTGACCAATGCTCCTGCCTATTTCATGAATTTGATGAACCGAGTGTTCATGGAGTACCTAGACAAGTTTGTCATTGTCTTTATTGACGACATTCTAGTGTACTCCAAGAGTGAAGAGGACATATAAGCCATCTCTTTTCGGTTTTGGAAAAGCCGAGAGCTCATCGACTCTTTGCCAAATTTAGTAAGTGTGAGTTTTGGCTAAAAGAAGTGGTCTTTTTGGGGCATGTTTTGTCAAAAGAAGGAGTGTCTGTCAACCTAGTAAGGTTCAAGATGTGCTCAATTGGGAACCCCTAGGACCGTGCCTCAAGTTGAAGTTTTCTTGGCATGG
The DNA here is from genome assembly GCA_036346405.1 of Phyllostachys edulis. NCBI lineage: Eukaryota > Viridiplantae > Streptophyta > Magnoliopsida > Poales > Poaceae > Phyllostachys > Phyllostachys edulis. Next base: position 71,002,469 of record CM070553.1, read on the forward strand.
CGGTTATTCTGAAGGTTTATTGAAGGCTTCTCCCGGATTGCAAAACCTCTCACTTAGCTATTAAAGAAAGAAAAAGTTCCTTTGGACCTCAGTTGTGAGCAGAGCTTCCAAGAGCTCAAGAGAAAGTTGACCTCTGCCCAGTTTTGGTTCTTCGGATGTTAGGAAAGATTTGAAGTTTATTGTGATGCGTCAAAGCAAGGACTTGGTGTGTTCTAATGCGGAGACAGAAAAGTGGTAGCTTACGCTTCAAGGCAGTTGAAGCCTCATGAAACAAACTACCCTACTCATGACCTAGAGTTGGTTCTTGTGGTTCATGCCTTAAAATTTAGGCGCCATTACCTCATTGGTAATAGGTGTGAAATTTACTTGACCACAAAAGCCTAAAGTACATCTTTACACAAGCGGTTTGAATTTGAGGCAGAGAAGGTGGCTTGAGCTTATTAAGGACTACAATGTGGAATTCACTACCACCGAGCAAGGCCAATGTGGTGGCGAGATGCTTTGAGCGAAAAAGTTTATGTCAATACTTTGATGGTTAAGGAGAGCCAACTTTGCCTTGTATGAAGAATTCTTGAAGCTTAGACTTGAGTTAGGGAAGAAGGGTTTTGGCAACTCTTGAAGTGCAACCTACCTTGCAAAAAGCAGATCAAAAGCAGCCCAAGATGGAGATGCTAGCATCCAAGAGATTAAGACCAACATAAGAAGGGAAGGTGCAAGGTTTTCTATGGATGACCTAGGTGCGGTTTGGTTTGATAAGAGGCTCTGTGTGCCCAATAACACGGAGCTCAAGGGTATAATACTTAAAAAGCCCATGAAGCTTTGTATTCTATACATCCGGGAGTTACAAAAATGTACCAAGATGTCAAGGAATTGTCTTGGTGGCGAAAATGAAGAAGGAGATAGCAGATTTTGTGGCCAAATGTGACACTTGCCAAAAGGTTAAGCGATGCACCAAAGACACGGAGGACTTTTAGTGCCCTTACCCATACAGTGGAAGTGGGAAGAGATCGGCATGGATTTTATTCTTGGTTTACCTCGTACCCAAGCTGGTTTTGATTCTATTTGGGTCATAGTGGATAGATTAACAAAATGGCTCACTTTATTCTGTGAAGACTACTTATTCGGAGACAAGCTAGCCAAATCTACATGGCAAAAGTGGTGTGCCTTCATGGTGTTCCAAAGAAGATAGTCTCAGACAGAGGATCTCAATTCACCTCCAAGTTTTGGCAAAAGCTACATGATGCCTTGGGCACAGACCTCAACTTTAGTCTGACATACCACCCTCAAGCAGATGGCCAAAGCGAGAGAGTTAACCAAGTCCTTGAGGACATCTTTGAGAGCTTCGCTCTAGAAAGACAATCTAGTTGGGACAAGATGTTACCATATCTTGAATTTTCCTATAATAACAGACTACCAAGCGAGACTCCAAATGTCCCTTTTGAAGCTATTTATGGGAGAAAGTGTAGGACTCCTTGTCTTGGGCAGAATCGGGTGAAGGCCAAGTTCTTGGCCGGACTTCTTTGAAAAAGCCGAGGATCAAGTGAGATCAATTAGGGAGAAGTTAAAGGCGGCCCAAACTAGGCAAAAGAGCTACTGCAGAGATGTTAGGCGTCGAGACCTAACTTTTGTCCCGAGGAGACGAGTCTACCTCAAAGTTTCACCTCTCAAAGGTATCTGCGGTTCGAGTTAGTGGGAAGCTTGCTCCAAGATTTATTGGACCCTTTCGGTCCTTGCAGAAGGGTGAAGTAGCCTACAGTTGGACCTCCCTCCTCGACTTCTTTGGAGTTCACAATGTGTTCCACGTGTCACAGTTGAAGAAATGCTTGCGAATGCGGAGGACCAAATGCCTTTAGAAGTGTGGACCTCCAAGAAGACCTCACTTCTGAGAGAGCACCCCATCAAGATTTTGGGCGTGTCGAGAGAGAGTTACCGAGAGCAAGACCACCAAGGCATGCAAGGTGCAATGGAGCAACCACTCTGGCCGAGGCAACATGGGAGCGAGAGAGGACCTCGGAAGGAGTTCCCCACCTATTCCCTAGTTCGACTGAATCTCGGGTCGAGATTCCCTTAAGGGGTGAAGGTTTGTAGCGTCCGTTTTCTTTTAAAGTCCTTGCCAAGTTTTCAAAATAAAAGTAACCATTTGGCTTTATTGAGAATCCAAAGCTTAACACGAGATTTTTGAATCTGGAGAGTTCAATTGGAATTAATCAAACCTTAACTAAGCTCTTAGTTGGTGTTCCTTGCTTGGTTGTAGCTCTCTGTTGTGTCTTTGCTACTCTTGGGTTCTTTGTGTCCCGAGAGCCTCCTGTGTGCCTGGGTTTTGTCTTCTCTTTTAACTTCCTTTGTTGGCTTGAATCTCTTTGAGACTCAGACCTCCTTCTCTCTCTCTCATCTTTCCCCTCTGTTGGGACCCCTCACCGTGTTTGGGTTTTCTTGTTAGAACCCGGCTTGGGTTGGTGTTTCTAACCTCTTTGGTCTCTTCAAGCCACGCTTGGCTTTGCTTCTTTGGACCTCCTGTGGACCTCTCCACGCCCTCTCGGAACCTCTGAGTTCTCTTGGGCGCTCGAGTTCCTCTGGACCTCCAGTGCCCCTTTGGGACCTTTCTAGACCTCCTTGTGGCTATTTGGACCTCCCTTGTGTTCAAATAGACCTCCCTTTATCCCTATGAGACCTTTACATGTCCCTCGGACCTCCTCTGTGTCCTTTAAGACCTCCCTTGTTGAGATCTAGCAGCTCAGACCTCCCTTGTTGAGATCTAGCCGCTCGAGACCTCCCCTTGTTGAGATCTAGCCGCTCGAGACCTCCCTTGTTAGGATCGGCCTTTAGGACCTCCTCTCTGGAGATCTTAGCCGTCGAGGTTCTCCTTTAGTGGGATCAAGGTCCGAGACCTCCTCGAGCCCAAGACCTCCTTAGCGCTTGGACCCATCTTTGACTCTCGCTGGTACATGTATCGCTTGAGGCCTTGCCTTCTTAACCTTAGGACCATCCGATGTGGGTTGGATGGCCCGATCCTAAGAACACGTTAGCTTGGTCGAATGTCCCTTTCCCTCCTTGCCGTCCGATTTTAATTAGATGGCCTAGTCTCGTTAGTGCATTACGCTTGGTCGACGTTCCTTTCCTTCTGGACCTTGGATTCCAATCGAGCGGTTCGCTTTGATCTTGCGTTTGCCTTTGTTTCGGGACCTCCTCTGGTTTGTTTTACAAAGACCTCCTCCGGCCCTTCTTTGGTCTTTTGTAAAGACCACCCTCCTAATCTTGAATATCCTTGGCCGTCGGGACCTCCCGCACCCTTTGATCTGGACCGTTGAGGTCCTCCCTTTGAGATCTTGACCGTTAGATCTCCCTTTTGGAGATCTACTCGTCGGGACCTCCTGCGCCCTTTGATCTGGACCGTTGAGGTCCTCCCTTGAGATCTTGACCGTTAGATCTCCCTTTTGGAGATCTACTCGTCGGGACCTCCCTGCGCCCTTTGATCTGGACCGTTGAGGTCCTCCCCTTTGAGATCTTGACCGTTAGATCTCCCTTTTGGAGATCTACTCGTCAGGACCTCCCTGCGCCCTTTGATCTGGACCGTTGAGGTCCTCCCCTTTGAGATCTTGACCGTTAGATCTCCCTTTTGAAGATCTACTCGTCAGGACCTCCCTGCGCCCTTTGATCTGGACCGTTGAGGTCCTCCCCTTGAAATCTTGACCCTTTGAGGACCTCCCCTTGAAATCTTGTGCAGGTCCGAGTGTCAGGGCCTCCTCGTTGTGAGCTTTGAGGACCTCTTCTTGAGTCCTTGGACCTCCTGTCCAGGACCTCCCCCTTTGAGTGTCTTGGACCTCTTGCCCAGGACCTCGCAGTGGTCTTTGGCGGGAATGACCCTTTTGCGGTGGGGCCACCTCTTTGACCAGTGGTGCACCCTTTTTGACTGGCCCCACTTGCCAGCCCCTCTTCACCTTGTAATTATTGCTCTTGCCTCGAGAACTCATGTCGCATTTAATAGGTGTCGGGTCACATTAAATCAAGTCACATCTCGAGTACTTTATTCAATTCTTTTAGGGCAAGCCTTGCCCTAGTTGTCCCGTGCCTACCGTCATTGAACCTTTTTCTTGGTGCACTCCACCAACTCCGGCTATATATAGCACAGGGAGGCGAGCCTTTGTAATCTTTTGCTCATTTCTTCCTTCCTGCCTCCTTTGCTCGGTTCTTCCTTGCATAAGACCCTCCCCAGGAGCTCTTTGAGGCGGTGTTAAGCCTCTTGGTTTCCTTTTGGCTGAGTTGGTTTGAGTTCCTTTTTGGTTCTTTTGTTGTTCTCTGGCTTAGTGTGGTTTTGCTTATTTGGTTCTCTTGCGAACGTGTAGATCACGAGTTCGAGGAGATCTTGGACCCGACTCTTCTTTGCGAAGGCTCTCCTTTGCTTGACCAAGGCAAGCCACAGACCTCCTTTTGATCATCTTGAACCAAGTTTTGCAAATGTATTTCGGTTTAAATTATCCTGCATGGCTATGTTTATAAGAAAATGGTTTGGGCTATAGTTACTTACCTACTTGCTGTTATGCCTCCTTTATACCTTCTCTCCATCATGTTGTCATGTTCACCTTGTGAGCCTTAGGGTGGATAATTTAGTTGGTGTTCTTTGTTATTTGCCAACATGGGGGCCGTAGGTCTTATATAGCCTCGCTTAAGCGTGGTTTGGCGTATCATGCTTCATCTCTAATAATCTTGACTAATAAGTTATGAAATGTGTGGTTGGTGCCATTGTTGAGCAACTATGGCGGGATGCCTAAGCTATGTCGATTGTGGTGTGAGACCACTTGGTTAAAAAATTGTGTGCCGAGGCTGGGTGGTCTTTTGGCATGGGCTAATACAAATTGTTTTGCTAAGGCAAGAAGGCGGGGAGTGAGTAGTGGGTCTTTGTGCACCTTTGGATTGTGGAAGTCTTGCCTTAGCACAATTAAGGACTTCACTTTGTGTCTGTTGAACTGGGCCAATTAGTGCAACCACAAGATCATTTTATGGGAATAGTGCAGGCTGAATAATTAGCAATGAGATGGCTTGGGGCTGTTTTGGTTGGCGTGTGATTAGTTGGCGCAGAGGGGCACCCCATAACCACAATAGTTCTAGACCCTTTGGAGGGATTGCGAAACCTTAGCGGGCAGCCCTAGTCGGTTCAAAGCTTTGTAAAGGCCTTGCAGCGCTCTCTAGGCTGCTCACCTTAGGAAGTGAGCAAGGGTGGCCGGAACCCATCCGCTAGAGATAGTGGATTGTGGGTAAGTTGTACACCTCTGCGAGTAAAAGATCTATTGAATAGCCCGTCCTTGGTCATGGGCAGGCTCGGTGAAATGGTGCAAGGGGTAGATGTTTCAAAAGCTTGTGCCCTTGGACACTTCAGCGAGATGCTTTGGCTTTGCCTCGAAGAGACCTTGGCGGCTCGGAGGGGTCAAGGTTGGCTCGGGTAGTGGTCGGGGTTGGTTCGGACCTCTGGAATGGGTGTTAGGTGGGTTTTGGGTGAGGACACAGCCCTTTGGTGTGATCGAGACCTTCCCCAATTTTGGTTGTGGCCGTGAGTTGGTGCTCACTCCACCTTTTATTAAAACATCAAAAGTATTATGTATTATGGTTTTACCTTCTTGCCTTTCAATCTATTATTGCTATTATTGTCAAACTTGGCTTTGCGCAAACTAACCATACAGACTCTCCATTGGTAAGTCCTTGCATGAATATTATTGCATCTTTGCTCCTGTGACTTCTTGAGTACATTCCAAGTACTCATGGCTTAAGCCTGTGTTAAAGCAGATTATGAGGATGACCAAGTGCGGGGTAGTCACGAGACCTCTTGAGGAGGAGTTCTTGACGACTAAGATGCCTAGGCCGTCCTCCACCCGAAGCGACTGTGGTGCTTGTTGGATGGCTTCTGCGTGTTTTGGTGTTTGAGCCCTAGAGCTCCTTATGCTTGATTGTAAGTCCTCGTTGGTTTTGTAAGCCCTCGATGGCAGACCTCTTGTTAACAAGCTTGACCATAAGGTCCTATTATATAAGTTCTATTTATGCACTTCATCTTTGTTTGACCTCGTGGTTGTGGTATTGGCTTGTGTTCTTGTGCGAGCTAGCTCTGATTGTCACAGGGACTAGCTCGGATGCAGGCGGGACCACCAGGGAGGTCCTCACGGGACTTTCTTTGGGAGGTCTGCTGGGACCTCTCTTGGTGATGTGCTGGAGGTGCTCTCTAGGCGGTGGCGGCCACGACCTCCGGAGGTCCTCAAGACCTCTGGGAGGTCGATGTGAGACCAAGACCTCGGGAGGTCCATAAGACCTCTGGGAGGTCTGTGAACCTCCTCGGTAAAAGCTCCATGCGGTGCTACCACATCCTTCCGTGGTGACTTCGCAGCGCAAAAAAAAAATGGTCCTTGTAACATCCCAAATGTATAATTAGGGTTAATCAAGTATAATTATATGTGTAGAAATTAAAACTTTTTCTCACATCTTGAAAAACCCTAAAATCTTATGTAATTCTTGTCCAAGAGTTGTGTAATCCAAAAACACAAAGCTCTTGTTGACCAAAAATCAAATTCCTTTTTCCAATTATCTTAAATCTTGTGCCAAACATTTGGAATATATTTTCCTTGGTCCCAAAAACTGATATGGGACCCCTCTGAAAAATATCATGAGTTATAACACTTGTTGATAATTTTTGGAGGCAAAACAATCCTTTAAACAACCTTCATGAATTTCCTGAGAAAAATGCATTGCATAATAACCTCTGGAAATTTTATGCAAGGTTGATCTCATTATCAACAAGCTCCAGTTAAAATTTCATCAAATTTGGAGTTCATTTGCTATCTCAAATAATTCTGCTAAGTTTCAGGTGTTAAAAATTAAATTTAAAAGCCTACTTTGTTCCTTGGGCTAGCCATATCCAAAGTTGGTCCAGCCCAACCATGTCTGCTCCTCGTGAGACCTCATCTCCACCTTGATCGGTCGCAGCCCTTGGATTTACATCCAACGCCACGACCTCCTCCGTGATCAACACCGCAGAGACCTCCCCACCTCATGAGGTCATGCTTAGTTGGATCAAAGATCCATGGTCATGACCTCCCACATGTGTTAAACCTCAAAGACCTCCTCAAGTTTGTTAAACCATCGCGGCGAGGTCATCCCACCTTGTTGAGGTCGTGGCCGTTGGATCAAATCCAGCGACCACGACCTCCTCCTCAACATACTCGGTCGAGGTCCTCCCACCTCGTGAGGTCATAGCCCTTGGATCCAAGATCCATGGCCTGACCTCCTCCTCTCAACCTAAACTAAACAAACCTCCCACCTAACCAAGGTCGTAGCCATTGGATCAAATCCAACGACTCACGACCTCCCGTGTTATCAAGCACTCACAACCTCCCCATCTTTTGTTGTGCACCGTTAGATTAAAATCTCACGGTCACGACCTCCTTTGTCTCATGCGCACGGACCTCCCAGCGCCACGTGAGATCATAGCCCTTAGATCTAAATCTAAAGGCCACGACCTCCCTTGTGCGTTGCGCAAGCTCGGGACCTCCACCTCTTTTGATCGGAACCCTTAGATCTAAATCTACGGTCTGACCTCCCTTGCTGTTGCGCATCATATCGAGACCTCCCCATCAGTCGGTGCCCTTGGATTTAAATCCAAAGGCCATGACCTCCCCTCATGTCTTTTTGATCGCGTGCGATTAAGTCCTCACTGGAGATCCGCTTAGTTGGATGGAGATCAACGCTTTGGACCTCTGTCCCTTTTCCCTCACGTGCGTTTTTCGCGATTAAAAATCGGAGGCCACGACCTCCCATCCTTGATCGTGTGGTGGGACCTCCTCCCGGCCACTTAAAACTAACGGTTCAAAATTGGATCCGATGGTTAGGACCTCCCGAGTCTTATCCAGCGGTCACCAAGACCTCCTGTTCTTCTCCTTCCTCTGGCGCATCGTGCTCGGCTCAGTGGAGTTAATCTGCGCCAGAGCCTCTGTGCACCTTTATGACTCTTTCTTGACCGCATTTAATCTTGTCGACTTTCATCTTCAGTCGGCCTGACCACCTTGTTGTCAACCTTTATGTCTTGTCCACCCCATGGACCAACCAGTGGGCTAAGCTCACCATGGAGCTTAGCCCGACTCATAACCTTCACCTCGGGCTATAAGTGTCCTCTGAGCTCCCGTTGGCTTCCTTTACACACTTGGAGCTGTCATACCGATGTTTGGTGAGCTCCTAACTCACTCACCTCCTCTCTAGTGGCTGCCATTGTTGAGGACCTTGGAGCTTCTCGATAGCCCAAGAGTTCGATGGCTCCCTCTTTCAAACCTTGCTCACTCTTGCTCCTAAAACCTCTTGGAAGTTAACCCTAACTTGAATTGTTTGGGCATTTTTGAGAGGTGGACAAAGTGAGCTTGGAGCGATCTTGAGTGGTGCAGCTTCATTGTCTTCCCCAACTCGGTCATCACCTCCACGACCTCCCGGCACCTTAGGACCTCCGGTACCTCCTGTTAGTCCTTTAGTTCTTTGGCACCGCTGAATGCATGTTGCGGAGCTTAAGTTTTAGCTGCAGCTTGAATGTCGCGCGGAGCTCCTTTTTTGCATTTTGTCGTTTGGCGTATCTGCCTTCGTTGTCCTCTCGGCTCGCTTGGCGTTCAAAACCGTCGCCGCCGTTGAGAGGAGGTCCTTTGAGTGCGCATGGTTATTGCGGACCAATGGTTTCGTGGATCTCATGGCGAGTCTACATCGCCGGCGATGACCACATCTTCTTTCGGGTTTTGTCGGACTGCAACGGCGGCGTCGTTGTCGTTTTAGGACAAAATCCTCCATGATTAATCGCTAATCATTTGCTCCCATCATTGTAATCAATGGGCGTCTTAAGCGCCTTAAATCCACCCTTTAATCGTGCATTTAAGACCTCCGTAGCGGACCTCCTTGATGTCGGTAGCGCATTTATTCATGTCCAAGTGCGTCTTGCGAGTTAAAGCGGCTTGGTGCAGGGCGTCGAGACCTCCTCAGGAGATCTGGGCGTCCAAGACCTCCCCTTGCAATGTCGTGGCCGTCCGAGACCTCCTGGAGGTGCAGTGGCGTTAGACCTCCCTTAGGACCTCTCGTAGCCATCTCGGTAGTTCATGACCTCCCGGGTAGATCTTGGCCGTCAAGGTCCTCCCTCGGACGATCTGGACCATCAAGGACCTCCTTGGAACATCTGGACCGTCCGGGACCTCCCCGTGGAGTCTGGCGATGTAGATTTTCCTCAGGAGATCTTGATAGTTTGGACCTTCCTTTGGAAGATCTCAACCGTTGAGGACCTCCCTTTAGATCTGGTCAGTTTGGGACCTCCTTTCCATGTTGTGGTCAGTTGGATTTCCCATCTCTGACCACGACCTCCCCTCACCTCGCGCATGTGAGTTGCTAAGAGGTCGGGACCTCTGGACTTCACGTCTTGGCGTGTGTGATGTTCCCTGGGAGGTCTGAGCCGTTAGATTTAAGATCTGTGGCTCACGTCCTCCCATACCCTTGTGAGTTTTACAAATTCCAGTGAAGTCTTAGTTAAACTGAAATAAGGTATAGACTTTAGAATTTCATATCTTCTTCGTTTTGAATCCTAATGAGGTCATTCAAATTGTGTTAGCTCTGTTTTGAACTTGACTTTAATCCAAAAATGATTGTAAGTTGAGTTCAGCTCCAGAGCATAGTTTGCCATTAGATTTTAAAACCAACTTTAAAATGTGCACTTAAATCAATGCTTAACTTGTAAAATACATAACTAATGCTCTGTAGATTATTTTTGAGTGAAACCAACTTTGTTGGTTTCCTCTATTAATGAACTCACTGTGAAAATTAGTTTTGAGCTTGTTGCTGTTATAAAAATGAGAACTTGTGCATTATAATTTTGTTCAAGTTCTTGTTTTTGAAAAATTATAGAGAGTGCATAATAGCCCCAAATGAGGTGAACTCAATTGTGTTATTCATCTCATGAGATTCTGGTTTTACAGTAAAAATTTCAGCTTCACTTCTATTCTAGAAAATTTTGCGATGAACAGTAGCATATTTCTAATTAATAGGCTGAGCAGAATTGATTTCATCATATCTTTTGCATTGAGAATCCAAATCAATTGGTTCTTGTTGCTAAATTCATGATAAATCATTGTCTTGCTGCTGTAAAATTTTCATGGCTTTTGGAGTTCGTTTGTTGTGCTGTCTTTGTTGTTTTTCGTCGTTCTTATCGGTTCTTGATTGCTTTTCCGTTAGGTTTCGACATTTGTGGTGATCCCGATAGTGACCCTCCACAACAAAGTGACCACCAGCAACAAGGCAAGCAGTTTGACCATTTCCATCATTGTCCCATTACTTTAAAGCTTAATATATCGTTTTACTTCTATGTATGCATGCTACTTTGTGTTAAATGTCGCTAGCAAGCCTATAGTTGCATAATCTGTAGGAATTGTTTATCCTCTACTACCATGAGCCTAGGTTATTTGCTGTGGTGGGAGCTCGTTGGATGAGCTCTTATCACTTAGTAGTTTCGATGTAAATTGCTTAGACATGCTTAGTTTTCGGTAGAAATGGGCGATCATCGACTTAGTCGATGGTCTTGATCACTCAAAACTGATTATTACTCTTATGTCCAGCACTTGTGCTTTGATTAATTGTAAAATCAAAAACTGAAAATAAAAGATTGATTTAGACTTGGGCATATTGGATGGATGGCGTGGTTTTGGATGTGGTGGTATGCAGGTCCCTAAGGACCGAGTACATGGGTCACTAAGCCAGCGATTTAGCGTACTAACCACGAGGGCATATGGAACCCCTCTTGACTAAGTACTTTGGGCGGTGTTAATTGGGGTCGCTCGGTTGGTGTGTTTTAAAGATAAAATGTGTGTGTGATGTGGGAGGGAGCATTAGCTTAGGGAAGGTTGTGTGATGTCTCTTTCTCCCGTGGGTTGTGCGACTCGAATTAGCATTGTCCATTGGAACTGTCTCGTAGGACTTAGCCGTGCTTGGCATACCTATGGTAGTGTGCCTAAAGGAAAGCGATCGGCGTGTGGAGTGCAGTGGTACACCTGCAGGGATAAAACTATTGAATAGCCTCGTCTAGGTTATGGACATGCTTGGTAAGGTCGTTCAAGACTAGACTACAACCTTTAATTAAAACTTGACATGGTTGGTATGAGCAGGGAGTTCATGCTATTGTTGTGGTGACTTGGGTTAGTCACTTCCAGGTTGTTCTTGTTGTTGTTATTATGTTATTATCTCGTTGTTACTTCAACATTTAAAAATGCTTTGCCAAATTGCCTTCAATCTATTATGTTATTGCAAATAAATGTTGCTTTATGCTAAAATAAGTCCAAAGCCTCATCCACTTAAATAAAGCTTGCATGTAGCTATTTGTAGTTCTGTTATCTCACGTAATTCTTGCGGAGTACTTTATGTACTCATCTGCGTGGTTGTGGCATTTTGTGGCTTTTGTTGCAGAGGAAGAAGGAGAGCTCCAAGAGCCTCTCTTTTGTGCTTTCGTGTTGCGATTTCTTGACGACTAGCTTGGTGGTCGGTCGAGATGCCTAGGGGTTAAGGCACACCGATTGGCTTTGTGTTATAGCCATCTTTATGGCACTTTTGCTTCATTGTTATCTTTGTAGAATTGTTGCTATTTGGCCTAAGGGCCTCTCTTTTGTAATATCTATTCCATATTAATGTTAACTTCGGTTTGTTGCTTATGTTCTATGTGTTGTATGGAATTGATACATTCTTTTGTGTGAGGTATGTATCTTGCATCTGGGAGTATACATCTCTCGAGACAGGGTTTATTTGGTTGATAATACTAGGGTCAATTGGATGACTAAGTATTATGAGCCTAATAAGCGTCGAGTCTCTCCTGATCCTCCGGACCTCTTGCGGTACATCACGGGGTGGGTCGTCTCGATCATGGAGGTATGAAAATGGTCTTTGGGAAAGCAAAGAAAATAAACATGGGTTTGGGTAGGGGCAAATTGGATTGCTTGGTTGGTGCAATGTTTATGCACGGACTCTAACACAGCTAAGGTGGAGGTCCAAGGGTTAGTGAAAGTTTCCTAGTCATGTGAGGACCGGTCTTTGGCGACCAATGCCATGCCTATAATGGGCTATGCCACAATCGTGCAACCACATGTCTCGAGAATGGGGTGTGGGACTGGTGAGTAATTTGCAAAACTCCACTACATCTTTGCTTCATTGGTGGTGTGGGAGGTCTTGTCGACTAGAGGTCTTTGATGACCCATTGTTCCCCTTTGGTGCAAGAGGGGCTTTCCGCGGATTGCGATCCATAGGAAGGTGAAACCTTAGCAAGGAAAGGTGTGGTGGGCGATGCATTGTAAAAGCCTTGTCTTGAGCTCTAGATCTCTTACCTTTGGTAGTGAGAGATGGCATTGGCGAATCTTGGGACAAACTAGAGTACTCAAGTCGTGTGGGTAAAGTGCACCACCTCTGCGAGTTAAATCTATTGAATAGCCGTGTCCACGGTCATGGGCGTCTTGGCAAAGACCACTTGAAGTTAGATGTTGAGTTTTGGGGTTTTTCAAAAAGGTTATCAAATCTGTTTTTGGGATTTTATCCCATGGGTTTGAAATTTGAGGAGCCTAATGTCGGGAGGTATCCTTCTCCAATTTATGATGATTGATACCCAACTGAAAAATTGTTTTGATATAAAGAGTTTTATCTATTAAAAGACCTGCTTTGGAAATTAATAATGGTATTGGAAAGAAAACTGGCTTTGTGCAAAATAACCATATTATGCCATCCTTTGAATCTCCATATATGCATGTCATATTGTTACCCCACGGGTGCAACTTGCGAGCACAGTGGTAGTGCTCATTCTTGCTCATTATAATCTTTGCCAGGAGAAGATATTGGCAGTGATGAAGATCAAAGCAATTAGGTTATGCCTGTAACATCCCAAATGTATAATTAGGGTTAATCAAGTATAATTATATGTGTAGAAATTAAAACTTTTTCTCACATCTTGAAAAACCCTAAAATCTTATGTAATTATTGTCCAAGAGTTGTGTAATTCAAAAACACAAAGCTCTTGTTGACCAAAAATCAAACTCATTCTCCAATTATCTTAAATCTTGTGTCAAACATTTGGAATATATTTTCCTTGGTCCCAAAACTGATATGGGACCCCTCTGAAAAATATCACAAGTTGTAAAACTAGTTTGATAAATTTTGGAGGTAAAACAATCCTTTAAACAACCTTAATGAATTTCCTGAGAAAAATGCATTGCATAATAACCTCTGGAAATTTTATGCAAGGTTGATCTCATTGTCAACAAGCTCCAGTTAAAATTTCATCAAATTTGGAGTTCATTTGCTATCTCAAATAATTACTGTAAGTTTCAATTTGTTAAAAACTAAATTTAAAAGCCTACCTTGTTCCTTGGGCTAGCCATATTCAAAGTTGGTCAGCCCAACCTTGTCTGCACCTCGGCGGACCCCATCTCCACCTTGATCGGTCGCGGTAGTTGGATTTACATCCAACCGCCACGACCTCCTCATGATCAACACCGCAAGGACCTCCCCACCTCATGAGGTCATTGCCGTTGGATCCGTGATCAGCGGTCATGACCTCCCTGTGTGTTAAACCTCAAAGACCTCCTCGATTTGTTAAACCATCGCGGTGAGGTCATCCCACTTGTTGAGGTCGTGGCCGTTGGATCAAATCCAGACCCACGACCTCCTCCTCAACATACTCGGTCGGGTCATCCCACCTCGTGAGGTCATAGCCCTTGGATCCAAGATCCATGGCCTGACCTCCTCCTCTCAACCTAAACTAAACAAACCTCCCACCTAACCAAGGTCGTGGCCATTGGATCAAATCAACGACTCACGACCTCCCGTCATATCAAGCACTCACAACCTCCCCATCTTTTGTTGTGCACCGTTAGATTAAAATCTCGGTCACGACCTCCTTTGTCTCATCTTTTGAGACCTCCCGGCGCCACGTGAGATCGTAGCCCTTAGATCTAAATCTAAAGGCCATGACCTCCCTTGTGCGTTGCAAGCTCGGGACCTCCACCTCTTTTGATCGAACCCTTAGATCTAAATCTAGCGGTCTGACCTCCCTTACTGTTGCGCATCATATCGAGACCTCCCGGTCATTGTGTGCCCTTGGATTTAAATCCAAAGGCCATGACCTCCCTCATGTCTTTTTATCGCGTGCGTTAAGTCCTCACTTGGAGATCCGCACCGTTGGATGGAGATCAACGCTTTGGACCTCTGTCCCTTTTCCCCACGTCGTTTTCTCGATTAAAAAATCGGAGGCCCACGACCTCCCATCCTTGATCGTGTGGTGGGACCTCCTCCCGGCCACTTAAAACCTCTTGATTCAAAAATGAGATCCGATGGTTAGGACCTCCCGGTCTTATCCAGCGGTCATAAGGACCTCCTGTTCTTCTCCTTCCTCTGGCGCGCATCGTGTGCTCTGGCGGTGGAGTTAATCTTGCGCCAGTCTCTGCACCTTTAACGGACTCTTTCTTGACCGCATTTAATCTGGTCGACTTTCATCTCAGTCGGCCTGACCACCCCCTTGTCAACCTTTATGTCATGTCCACCCCATGGACCAACCCGTGGGCTAAGCTCACCATGGAGCTTAGCCCGACTCCTAACCTTCACCTCGGGCTATAAGTGTCCTCGAGCTCCCCGTTGGCTTCCTTTACACACTTGGAGCTGTCATACCGATGTTTGGTGAGCTCCTAACTCACTCACCTCCTCTCTAGTGGCTGCCATTGTTGAAGTCCTTGGAACTCCTCGGTGACTCAAGGGTTCGAGTGGCTCCCTTCTTCAACCCTTGCTCACTTTGTGCTCCCCAAACCTCTGGAATAACCCTAACTTATTTTGTTTGGGCATTTTTGAGAGGTGGACAAAGTGAGCTTGGAGGCTGGTCTTGAGTGAGTTCTGCAAGCTTCGTTGTCTTCCCCAACTCGGTCATCACCTCCACGACCTCCCGGCACCTTAGGACCTCCGGTATCTCCTGTTAGTCCTTTAGTTCTTGGCACCCGCTGAATGCATGTTGCGGAGCTTTAGTTTTAGCACACGCAGCTTGATTGTCGCGCAGAGCTCCATTTTGCATTTTGTAGTTTGGCCGTCTTTGGTCATCTTTTGACCTCTCGGCTCGGCGGCGTTCAAAACCGTCGCCGCCGTTGAAGAAGGACCATTAGAGCGCGCATGGTTATTGCGGACCAGCGGTATCATTGGACCTCACCGGCGGGCTCTACATCGCCGGCGAGATCACTTCTTCACGCTTCGGGATTTTGTCGGACGTCCGGCGTGTCATTGTCGTTTTAGGACATAAATTCACCGTTTAAATGCCCAATCATTGCAATCATGGGGTTAGCGTTAAATGCCATTAACTTTGTCTCTTGTCGCGCATTTAAAACCTCCCTCGCGCGGACCTCCTCATGGTCCTGCGCATTTATTCATGTCCAAGTGCGTCTTGCGAGTTAAGGCGTTAGTGCAGGGCGTCGGACCTCCTCAGGAGATCTGGGCGTCCAAGACCTCCCCTCGCTGTCGTGGCCGTCGAGACCTCCACGGAGGTGCAGTGGCGTTAGAGACCTCCTTAGGACCTCCCTAGGGTATCTCGGTAGTTCATGACCTCCCGGGTAGATCTTGACCGTCAAGGTCCTCCCTCGGACGATCTGAACCATCGAGGACCTCCTTGGAACATCTGGACCGTCCGGGACCTCCCTGTGAGGTCTTGGCGATCTGAGATCTTCCTTGGGGAGATCTTGATAGTTTAGATCTTCCTTTGGAAGATCTCACCGTTGAGGACCTCCCTTTAGATCTGGTCGTTCAGGACCTCCCCCATCGTTGTGGTCCGTTGGATTTTCCATCTCGGCCACGACCTCTCCTCACCTCGCGCATGTGAGTTGCTAGGAGGTCAGGACCTCTGGACCTCTGGCGCGTGTGTTGTTCTCTGGGAGGTCTTGAGCCGTTGGATCTATGATCGTGGCTCACGTCCTCCCATGCCCTTGTGAGTTTTAGAAATTCGGTGAGGTCTTAGTTAAGCTGAAATAAGGTATAGACTTTAGAATTTCATATCTCTTTCATTTTAATTCCAAATGAGGTCATTCAAATTGTGTTAGCTCTGTATTGAACTTGACTTTAATCCAAAAATGATTGTAAGTTGAGTTCAGCTCAGAGCACAGTTTGCCATTAGATTTTAAAACCAACTTTAAAATATACACTCAAATCAATGCTTAACTTGTAAAATACATAACTAATGCTCTATAGATTATTTTTGGGTGAGACCAACTTTGTTGGTTTCCTCTCTTAGTGAACTCACTGTGAAAATTAGTTTTGAGGATGTTGCTTTTAGGAAATTGAGGACTTGTGCATTATAATTTTGTTCAAGTTCTTGTTTTTGAAAAATTATAGAAAGTGCAATATAGCTCCAAATGAGATGAACTCAATTGTGTTATTCATCTCATGAGGTGCTGGTTTTACAGTAAAATTTCAGCTTCACTTCTATTCTAGAAAATTTTGCGATGAACAGTAACATATTTCTAATTAATAGGCTGAGCAGAATTGATTTCATCATATCTTTTGCATTGAGAATCCAAATCAATTGGTTCTTGTTGCTAAATTCATGATAAATCATTGTCTTGCTGCTGTAAAATTTTCAGGCTTTTGGAGTTCGTTTGTTGTGCTGTCTTTGTTGTTTTTAAATCGTTCTTATCGGTTCTTTCTCGCTTTTCCGTTAGGTTTCGACATTTGTGGTGATCCCGAGAGCGACCCTCTGCCACAACTTGGCCAGCAACAAGGCAAGCAGTTTGACCATTTCCATCATTGTCCCATTACTTTAAAGCTTAATATATCGTTTTACTTCTATGTATGCATGCTACTTTGTGTTAAATGTAAGCTAGCAAGCCTATAGTTGCATAATCTGTAGGAATTGTTTATCCTCTACTACCATGAGCCTAGGTTATTTGCTGTGGTGGGAGCTCGTTGGATGAGCTCTTATCACTTAGTAGTTTCGATTTAAATTGCTTAGACATGCTTAGTTATCGGTAGAAATGGGCGATCATCGACTTAGTCGATGGTCTTGATCACTCAAAACTGATTATTACTCTTATATGTCCAGCACTTGTGCTTTGATTAATTGTAAAATCAAAACTGAAAATAAAAGATTGATTTAGACTTGGGCATATTGGATGGATGGCGTGGTTTTTGGATGTGGTGGTATGCAGGGTCCCTAAGGACCGAGTACTTGGGTCACTAAGCCAGCGATTTTGCGTACTAACCACACGAGGGCATATGGAACCCTCTTGACTAAGTACTTTAGGCGGTGTTAATTGGGGTTACTTTCGGTTGGTGTGTTTTAAAGATAAAATGTGTGTGTGATGTGGGAGGGAGCATTAGCTTCGGGAAGGTTGTGTGATGTCTCCTTCTCCCGTGGGTTGTGCGACTCGAATTAGCATTGTCCTTTGGAAATGTCTCGTAGGACTTAGCCGTGCTTAAGCATACCAAAGGTAGTGTGCCTAATGGAAAGGCGATCGGCGTGTGGAATGCAGTGGTACACCTGCGAGGGATAAAACTATTGAATAGCCTCGTCTAGGTTATGGACATGCTTGGTAAGGTCGTTCAAGACTAGACTACAACCTTTAATTAAAACTTGACATGGTTGGTATGAGCAGGGAGTTCATGCTATTGTTGTGGTGACTTGGGTTAGTCACTTCGGGATTGTTCTTGTTGTTGTTACTATGTTATTATCGCGTTGTTATTTCAACAATTAAAAATGCTTTGTCAAATTGCTTTCAATCTACTATGTTATTGCAAATAAATGTTGCTTTATGCTAAAATGAGTCCAAAGCCTCATCCACTTAAATAAAGCTTGCATGTAGCTAAATTATAGTTACTGTTATCTTACGTCGGTCTTGCGAGTACAATAAACAATTTATTGTACTCATTTGCTTCTTAACAACTTTGTTGCAGAGGAGGTAGAGCCCAAAGGGCTTTACTTTTTCTGAGTTGTCGCGGTGGTTGGGAGAGCGACTAGCTTGGCGGTCGGTCGATTGCCTTGTGGGCTAAAGGCACCTTGGTTGGCTCTTATTTTGGGCCATCTTTATGGCACTTTTGCTTCATTGTTATCTTTTGTAATTATTGTTATTTGGCCTAAGGGCCTCTCTTTTGTAATATCTATTCCATATTAATGTTAACTTCGGTTTAGTGCTTATGTACTATGTGTTGTATGGAATTGATACATTCTTTTGTTGTGAGGTATGTATCTTGCATGCAGGAAGTATACATCTCTCGAGACTGGTTTATTTGGTTGATAATACTAGGGTCAATTGGATGACTAAGTATTATGAGCCTAATAAGCGTCGAGTCTCTAAAAGTTGGTATCGAGCCGTTATGACCGTAATAGCATAAGCTTGGTCGATCCTTAGGATATTTTGAAAACCTATTTTCAAAGCATCAAATGAGTTTTGAAAGCTTAGGTAAATTCTCGGATTTTATTCCTTACCTATCTTAGCTTTCTCTTCTCATCCCACTCTAATTTGAGTTTTAAAGTTGTTTTCCTCTCTTCCTTCTACAAAATAGTTGTTGTCGATTAACCTTTGGGTTTTGGGAGAACCAATGAGATTGGCAAATTGAAGTGTGAGCTGCCCACTACAAGGTTTTGAAGTTACAGTCGGTGATTCGACAAGGAGCTTGGATCACGAAATCTGGACAGCAAGCATCAAATTTCGGACAGCAGTCTCAAAGGTGTCTAATTAGGATAGATAATGAGAGGTTAATCAACTAAAACTTGTGGGAATAAAAGGGTAAGATGTGATACTAGTTAGCTAAGTATCTAACACTTATTTAGCTGATTTAACCTTGCTCTTTAGTAGCATTAACTCTCACCTTACAATCTGATTTTTGATCTTCTCGACCAATTACTCGTTCATTCAATACGGGTTAGTTGAGTTGAGAAGTTGAGCCTTCTTTTGGTGTTTCTTGGCTGTTTTAGGGTCTTTTAGAAGCTTTTAAAGTTTAAATAACCGCTGATTTGGCTTTTCGGTTGGGGTGATATTCCATTCCCTAGTCGTTGGCTTTGCTTCCTTTAAGGCTTTGTTTTGGGTCTAGTTGCTAACCAAATTTCATTGTAACAGGATGGCGGGCCTTTTCGTAGCGGCCAAGGCGATCGGTGGTCGGACGAGCGAGCTTCCTCCTCCTCCGACCATGGCGAGGTTCTTCTTGGATCGGCGCAACCGCGCGGATGGCCGGAGAGTTCTCTTGGGCGTCATCGCGCATAACCTGCTTACACTTACGGAGCTTGAGGATCTGGGCGAGGAATGCCCATCGGCCGCGTGGAGGACTCGCGGAGTTTCTTCGTACTCAGCCCTCTACCTTTTCCCGTCGAGGACCCTTTGGATCGCAGACGATTGGCCGTCTTGTGGGCGTAAGCCGCATCATGCGATGCGAGAACACGAGAAGGCCTGTGTTGCATCGCACCGGTGGAGGTGCAGCTTTGTCATGGTGGGAGAGCTTTCTCGCCATGCAGCCCGTGGATCACACCGTCTCTTGGGAGGAGTTCGTCTTGCCTTCCGTCGGGCTCACATCCTGCCGGCTTGATGGAGATCAAGCGGGGAGTTTCTTCTTGCTCAAGCAAGGCGTAGCTTCGATCATGGAGTATGTCTACAAGTTCAACCATCTAGCTCGTTATGCTCACGAGGATGTAGCCCGATATGGCTAAGCGAGGCCAAGTTGAGCGTGGCTTGTGCGAGGAGAAGGACAAGCTATCCATTGTCGACTTTCACGATTTTCGGACCTTGGTCGACAAGGCCATCGTCGTGAGCATGCGGCTCGAGCTTATGGACTCCATAAGCGCAAGTGGGAGGCCCATAAGTCATCGAGGCAGTTCCTCCGTCCCGCTTGAGGCGATCTCGAGGTACCACTCTCACTCTTGGCGCCCCGAGGTCACCCTTGTTCCTCGTCCATCGCGAGCCGTGTCTCGATCCGTGCACTGCGAGTCGTGAGCGGCCCCCCAACCCAGTTGCCGGGGTCACATGTTTCTCATGCAACGAAGGGGCATTATGCGAACCAATGCCCTAAGAAGGCAGGCGACCCCTCGTCCTAATGGAGGGCGGGCGAGGAGGTGGTGCGGCTCGGGACGGAAGATCGTCCGGCTACCCAAAGGCGTGGGTAGTGGTCGCGTCAACGCCATCACCACGAGAGGAGGCTCGGGAGGCACCCGGCGTCGTGCTAGGTACACTTTACATTAACTCTCATCCGCTACTTTTTGTTTGATTCAGGAGCATCTCATTCATTTGTTTACGAGTCTTTTCTTTGCTGTCGGAGAGCTTCTTTTCTCTCCATTGTCGGTCCGCTTCTCATTCGCTCTCTGGTTGGAGTTGAGAGCGAATCGAGTGTAAGGATGTCCTATCGAGATCGAAGGGTAGGTTTCTTAGCAAACCTTATCCTTCTCCATTCAGTGAGTCTTGATGTGATTCTTGGCATGGATTGGTTGTCCCGGCACATGGGGCCGTCGATTCGCCGAAGCTCATCTCTCTATCTAGTCCCTCCGTGGCGGGTTAAGCTTTTCACGGAAATTGCTAGATCCGCATCTCTTGCGCTTGAAGCGAAGCCGCTCTAGATATTAGCGAAGTCCCAGCAGTTTGTGACTTTGTTGATGTCTTTCCGCTGATCTTCGGGGATGCCACCGTTCGAGACCTCGAGTTTGTCATTGAGTTGGCTCGGTACGCCCTATCTCAAAGAGGCCTTATCGGATGCCACCGAGCGAGTTGGTAGAATTGAAGAAGCGATTAAGTGAGCTGCAAGAGAGGGTTTCATTCGCCTAGCTCATCTCCTTGGGGTTGTCCGGCAATCTTCGTAAGAAGAAGGGCGGTACTTTCTTTATGTCGTTGATTACCGCCCACTTAATGAAGTGATGATGAAAACAAGTATCCATTGCCCGCATCGGCGATCTCTTCGATCAATTAGCTGGAGCTCGAGTTTTCTCCAAGATTGATTTGAGAGTGGGATATCATCGAGGTTCGGATTCGGCTGAGGATATTCCAAAACGGCGTTCTCTACTCGCTTCGGCTTGTGCGAGTACACCGTCATGTCATTGACAACCAATGCTCTGCCTTGTTCATGAACCTCATGAATTCGGTATTCATGGAGTATTTGGATAAGTTTGTCGTGGTCTTCATCGATGATATTCTTATCTACTCCAAAACGATGAGGATCATCTGAGAGCATCTGAAGCTTGTGTTAGGCAAGCTACGTGAGCACCGGTTGTCTGCGAAGTTCACAAGTCGCGTTCAGTTGAAGGAAGTGGCCTTCTTAGGCCATATTCTTTCGGCGGGGGCGTAGCCGTTGATCCTAACAAGGTCAGCGATGTTCTTTCATGGAGTCAACTGCTTTGGTCACCGATGTGCGGAGTTTTCTCGGTTTAGCGGGATATTATCGTCGCTTTATCGAGAACTTCTCCAAGATCATGGCCGATGTGGAGTTGCTCAAGAAGGACAAGAAGTTCGTGTGGTCCGCTGGGTGTGAGAAAGTTTCCAAATACTCAAAAGCGTTTGACCACGCTCCGTTCTTGTTCTTCACGATATCCATCGAAGCTTGATATCTTTTGCGATGCTTCTCGTCGAGGCCTCGGTTGTGTCCTTATGCAAGAAGGCAAGGTAGTGGCCTATGCATCAAGGCAATTGAGACCTCATGAACTCAACTACCCTACTCATGATTTGGAGTTGGCTTACGTGATTCATGCCCTTAAGATTTGGCGACATTACCTAATCGGTGTCGTTGTGAAGTGTATTCGGATCACAAGAGCCTCAAGTACTTGTTCACCCAACTGACCTAAACCTCGGGCAAAGGAGATGGTTGGAGTTGATCAAGGATTATGACATGGGTATACACTACCATCGGGCAAGGCTAATGTAGATTCTTGATGCGCTTAATCATAAGCGCATTGCCATGCCTTGTTGTCGAGGAGCTTCGCCCGCTCTTGGAAGAGTTTCAGCGTCTCAACTTGGGTTTAGTTGGCGTGGTTCTCTCGCTGCCTTGGTTGTGCAACCAACCTTGGTGGATCGGATCAAGTCCGCTCGGCGATCGGATGTTGGGTGAGCCACATTAAGGCAAATGTCAAGAGCGGAGCGACCAAGTGCTTCTCGAGGATGAGCATGGCGTCGTGAGGTTGAACAACGCCTTGTGGTTCCAAAGGACATGGAGTTGCGAATTTAATCCTCCATGAAGCCCATGATTCGCCTTTATCCATTCATCCGGGGCCACAAAGATGTATCAAGATCTCCGCGAGAGATTTTGGTGGACCCGAATGAAGAGGAGATTGCGAGTTCGTTCTTAGAGTGCGGCGTGTGTCGTCGTCGTGTCAAGGCCGAACATCGGCGTCTGTTTGGGCTGCTTGACCTTTGCCAATTCTGAGTGGAAGTGGGATTCGATCGGAATGGACTTCATCACGGTCTACCCACATCCCGAAGAAGAATGATGCCATTTGGGTGCGTCATCGATCGATTGACTAAGGTGGCACATTTCCTTCCGTCAAGGCGAACTTGGTAGGTCTTTTGGCGGAACTCTATATCGCCCGCATCGTGAGTTTGCGGTGTGCGAAAACGATTGTGTCGGATCGTGGATCCTTTTCACGTCTCGTTTTGGCATAGCTTGCAGAGGCTATGGGCACTCGTCTTACCTTTAGCACGGCATATCATCCTCAAGCGATGGTCGGACCGAGAGGGTCAACCAAGTTTTGGAAGACATGCTTCGTGCTTGTGTCCTTTCATATGGGAAGCATTGGGAGAAATGCTTGCCATTCGCGAGATTTTCTTATAACAACGACTTTCGAGGCCGGTCTCGGCATGGCACCATTTGAGGCCTTATCACGGGAGAAAGTGTAGGACCCGTTGAGCTGGTGAGAGACGGTGAGAGACCTCTCTTTGGCGGACTCAATCAATGAGGCGGCGCCAAGTCCGGCTTATTCGTGGCGTTTGCGCCGCAGCTCAATCGAGCAAAAGAGCTATGCGGACCGCCGTCGGCGTGAGTTACGTTTTGAGCCTAATGACTTTGTTTATCTCAAAGTCTCTCCTTTGAAGGGCCATCAACGTTTGGCGTCAAGGGCAAGTTAGCTCCTCGATATGTCGGTCCCTACTGCGTTATCGAGAAGAAGGGCTATTGCCTATAAGTTGGAGTTGCCGGCTGCACTTGAGGGTACATGATGTTTTCCATGTGTCCCGGCTTAAGAAGTGCCTCCGTGTTCCAAGCGAGGAAGCTCGTTGGAAACCCTCGATGTCAACCCGATTTGACCTATCGCGAGCACCTGTTCGGCGTGCTCGATGAGTCTGAGCGAAGGACAAGGAATAAGACCATCAAGTTCCTTAAAGTTCGATGGTCAAACCATTACGAGGATGAGGCTACTTGGGAAAGAAGATGCGTCTGCGTGCGGACTATCCATCTTTCTTCACCGAGTGAGCCAAATCTCGGGGCGAGATTTACTGTAAGGGGAGAGATTTTGTAACATCCCAAATGTATAATTAGGGTTAATCAAGTATAATTATATGTGTAGAAATTAAAACTTTTTCTCACATCTTGAAAAACCTAAAATCTTATGTAATTATTGTCCAAGAGTTGTGTAATTCAAAAACACAAAGCTCTTGTTGACCAAAAATCAAACTCATTCTCCAATTATCTTAAATCTTGTGTCAAACATTTGGAATATATTTTCCTTGGTCCCAAAACTGATATGGGACCCCTCTGAAAAATATCACAAGTTGTAAAACTAGTTTGATAAATTTTGGAGGTAAAACAATCCTTTAAACAACCTTAATGAATTTCCTGAGAAAAATGCATTGCATAATAACCTCTGGAAATTTTATGCAAGGTTGATCTCATTATCAGCAAGCTCGAGTTAAAATTTCATCAAATTTGGAGTTCATTTGCTATCTCAAATAATTACTGTAAGTTTCAAATTTGTTAAAAACTAAATTTAAAAGCCTACTTTGTTCCTTGGGCTAGCCATATTCAAAGTTGGTCCAGCCCAACCTTATCTGCACCTCGTGAGACCCCATCTCCACCTTGATCGGGTTGCGTGGTTGGATTTACATCCAACGCCACGACCTCCTCATGATCAACACCGCAAGGACCTCCCGCCTCATGAGGTCATTGCCGTTGGATCCGTGATCAGCAGTCATGACCTCCCTGTGTGTTAAACCTCAAAGACCTCCTCATTTGTTAAACCATCGCGGTGAGGTCATCCCACCTTGTTGAGGTCGTGGCCGTTGGATCAAATCCAGACCACGACCTCCTCCTCAACATACTCGGTCGGGTCATCCCACCTCGTGAGGTCATAGCCCTTGGATCCAAGATCCATGGCCACGACCTCCTCCTCTCAACCTAAACTAAACAAACCTCCCACCTAACCAAGGTGCGTAGCCATTGGATCAAATCCAACGACTCACGACCTCCCGTCGTTATCAAGCACTCACAACCTCCCCATCTTTTGTTGTGCACCATTAGATTAAAATCTCGGTCACGACCTCCTTTGTCTCATCTTTTGAGACCTCCCGGCGCCGCGTGAGATCGTAGCCCTTAGATCTAAATCTAAAGGCCATGACCTCCCTTGTGCGTTGCGCAAGCTCGGGACCTCCACCTCTTTTGATCGGAACCCTTAGATCTAAATCTACGGTCTGACCTCCCTTACTGTTGCGCATCATATCGAGACCTCCCGGTCATTGTGTGCCCTTGGATTTAAATCCAAAGGCCATGACCTCCCCTCATGTCCTTTTGATCGCGTGCGTTAAGTCCTCACTTGGAGATCCGCTTGCGTTGGATGGAGATCAACGCTTTGGACCTCTGTCCCTTTTCCTCACGTCGTTTTCTCGATTAAGAAATCGGAGGCCACGACCTCCCATCCTTGATCGTGTGGTGGGACCTCCTCCCGACCACTTAAAACCTCTTGATTCGAAAATGAGATCCGATGGTTAGGACCTCCCGGTCTTATCCAGCGGTCATAAGAACCTCCTGTTCTTCTCCTTCCTCTGGCGCGCATGCGTGCTTTGGCGGTGGAGTTAATCTTGCGCCAGTCTCTGCACCTTCTTGACTCTTTCTTGACCGCATTTAATCTGGTCGACTTTCATCTCAGTCGGCCTGACCCCCCCCCTTGTCAACCTTTATGTCATGTCCACCCCATGGACCAACCCGTGGGCTAAGCTCACCATGGAGCTTAGCCCGACTCCTAACCTTCACCTCGGGCTATAAGTGTCCACTCGAGGCTCCCGTTGGCTTCCTTTACACAATTGGAGCTGTCATACCGGTGTTTGGTGAGCTCCTAACTCACTCACCTCCTCTCTAGTGGCTGCCATTGTTGAAGTCCTTGGAACTCCTCGGTGACTCAAGGGTTCGATGGCTCCTTCTTCAACCCTTGCTCACTTTGTGCTCCCCAAACCTCTGGAATAACCCTAACTTATTTTGTTTGGGCATTTTTGAGAGGTGGACAAAGCTGAGCTTGGAGGCTGGTCTTGAGTGAGTGCAAGCTTCGTTGTCTTCCCCAACTCGGTCATCACCTCCACGACCTCCCGGCACCTTAGGACCTCCGGTATCTCCTGTTAGTCCTTTAGTTCTTGGCACCGCTGAATGCATGTCGCGGAGCTTTAGTTTTAGCACAGCTTGATTGTCGCGCGGAGCTCCATTTTGCATTTTAAGTGGTTTGGCGTCTTTGGTCATCTTTTGACCTCTCCGGCTCGGCGGCGTTCAAAGGCCGTCGCCCGTTGAAGAAGGACCATTAGATGCGCATGGTTATTGCGGACCGCGGTATCATTGGACCTCACCGGCGGGCTCTACATCGCCGGCGAGATCACTTCTTCACGCTCGGGATTTTGTCGGACGTCCGGCGTGTCATTGTCGTTTTAGGACATAAATTCACCGTTTAAATGCCCAATCATTGCAATCATGGGGTTAGCGTTAAATGCCATTAACTTTGTCTCTTGTCGCATTTAAAACCTCCCTCGCGCGGACCTCCTCAAGGTCATGGCGCATTTATTCATGTCCAAGTGCGTCTTGCGAGTTAAAGCGTTGGAGTGCAGGGCGTCGAGACCTCCTCAGGAGATTTGGGCGTCAAGACCTCCCCTCGCAATCGTGGCCGTCGAGACCTCCTGGAGGTGCAGTGGCGTTAGGACCTCCCTTAGGACCTCCCCTAGGGTATCTCGGTAGTTCATGACCTCCCGGGTAGATCTTGACCGTCAAGGTCCTCCCTCGGACGATCTGAACCATCGAGGACCTCCTTGGAACATCTGGACCGTCCGGGACCTCCCTGTGAGGTCTTGGCGATCTGAGATCTTCCTTGGGGAGATCTTGATAGTTTAGATCTTCCTTTGGAAGATCTCACAGTTGAGGACCTCCCTTTAGATCTGGTCGTTCGGACCTCCTTTCCATGTTGTGGTCCATTGGATTTTCCATCTCTGACCCGACCTCTCCACCCTCGCGCATGTGAGTTGCTAGGAGGTCCGGGACCTCTGGACCTCTGTCTTGCGTGTGTGTTGTTCTCTGGGAGGTCTGAGCCGTTAGATCTATGATCTGTGGCTCACGTCCTCCCATGCCCTTGTGAGTTTTAGAAATTCTAGTGAGGTCTTAGTTAAACTGAAATAAGGTATAGACTTTAGAATTTCATATCTCTTTCATTTTAATTCCAAATGAGGTCATTCAAATTGTGTTGGCTCTGTATTGAACTCGACTTTAATCCAAAAATGATTGCAAGTTGAGTTCAGCTTCAGAGCACAGTTTGCCATTAGATTTTAAAACCATCTTTAAAATATATACTCAAATTGATGCTTAACTTGTAAAATACATAACTAATGCTCTATAGATTATTTTTGGGTGAGACCAACTTTGTTGGTTTCCTCTCTTAGTGAACTCACTGTGAAAATTAGTTTTGAGGATGTTGCTGTTAGGAAATTGAGGACTTGTGCATTATAATTTTGTTCAAGTTCTTGTTTTTGAAAAATTATAGAAAGTGCAATATAGCTCCAAATGAGATGAACTCAATTGTGTTATTCATCTCATGAGGTGCTGGTTTTACAGTAAAATTTCAGCTTCACTTCTATTCTAGAAAATTTTGCGATGAACAGTAACATATTTCTAATTAATAGGCTGAGCAGAATTGATTTCATCATATCTTTTGCATTGAGAATCCAAATCAATTGGTTCTTGTTGCTAAATTCATGATAAATCATTGTCTTGCTGCTGTAAAATTTTCATGGCTTTTGGAGTTCGTTTGTTGTGCTGTCTTTGTTGTTTTTAAATCGTTCTTATCGGTTCTTTCTCGCTTTTCCGTTAGGTTTCGACATTTGTGGTGATCGAGGCGACCCTCTGCCACAACTTGGCCAGCAACAAGGCAAGCAGTTTGACCATTTCCATCATTGTCCCATTACTTTAAAGCTTAATATATCGTTTTACTTCTATGTATGCATGCTACTTTGTGTTAAATGTAAGCTAGCAAGCCTATAGTTGCATAATCTGTAGGAATTGTTTATCCTCTACTACCATGAGCCTAGGTTATTTGCTGTGGTGGGAGCTCGTTGGATGAGCTCTTATCACTTAGTAGTTCGATTTAAATTGCTTAGACATGCTTAGTTATCGGTAGAAATGGGCGATCATCGACTTAGTCGATGGTCTTGATCACTCAAAACTGATTATTACTCTTATATGTCCAGCACTTGTGCTTTGATTAATTGTAAAATCAAAAACTGAAAATAAAAGATTGATTTAGACTTGGGCATATTGGATGGATGGCGTGGTTTTGGATGTGGTGGTATGCAGGTCCCTAAGGACCGAGTACTTGGGTCACTAAGCCAGCGATTTTGCGTACTAACCACACGAGGGCATATGGAACCCCTCTTGACTAAGTACTTTGGCGGTGTTAATTGGGGTTATCGGTTGGTGTGTTTTAAAGATAAAATGTGTGTGTGATGTGGGAGGGAGCATTAGCTTCGGGAAGGTTGTGTGATGTCTCCTTCTCCCGTGGGTTGTGCGACTCGAAATTAGCATTGTCCATTGGAAATGTCTCGTAGGACTTAGCCGTCTTGGCATACCAAAGGTAGTGTGCCTAATGGAAAGGCGATCGGCGTGTGGAGTGCAGTGGTACACCTGCAGGGATAAAACTATTGAATAGCCTCGTCTAGGTTATGGACATGCTTGGTAAGGTCGTTCAAGACTAGACTACAACCTTTAATTAAAACTTGACATGGTTGGTATGAATGGGGAGTTCATGCTATTGTTGTGGTGACTTGGGTTAGTCACTTCCAGGCTGTTCTTGTTGTTGTTACTATGTTATTATCGCGTTGTTATTTCAACAATTAAAAATGCTTTGTCAAATTGCTTTCAATCTACTATGTTATTGCAAATAAATGTTGCTTTATGCTAAAATGAGTCCAAAGCCTCATCCACTTAAATAAAGCTTGCATGTAGCTAAATTATAGTTACATTATCTTACCGTCGGTCTTGCGAGTATAATAAACAATTTATTGTACTCATTTGCTTTGCTTAACAACTTTGTTGCAGAGGAGGTAGAGCCCAAAGGGCTTTACTTTTCTTGAGTTGTCGGTGGTTGGGAGAAGCGACTAGCTTGGCGGTCGGTCGGTTGCCTTGTGGGCTAAAGGCACCTTGGTTGGCTCTTATTTTGGGCCATCTTTATGGCACTTTTGCTTCATTGTTATCTTTTGTAATTATTGTTATTTGGCCTAAGGGCCTCTCTTTTGTAATATCTATTCCATATTAATGTTAACTTCGGTTTAGTGCTTATGTACTATGTGTTGTATGGAATTGATACATTCTTTGTTGTGAGGTATGTATCTTGCATGCAGGAAGTATACATCTCTCGAGCTGGTTTATTTGGTTGATAATACTAGGGTCAATTGGATGACTAAGTATTATGAGCCTAATAAGCGTCGAGAATCTCTAAATGGACCCTTTTGCCTTCTTTTGCTTTTATGTATTTATGCTTGGCCCAAGGCCACCTTATAATCAACTTTGTTAATATTATGTTTCAATAAAGGTGTGTTGGATGTCACCACCATTGTGTTTGTCTTTGTGAAAAGAGCTAGCCATGATCCTTTGGACTAGCTCAAGTTTCCTGAAGGACCTTGGGCGAGCTCGGTCCTCCATGATCTCACGTTGGGAAAAACATGTGGAGTTACAGGTGGACCCGGGCCTCCACGACCTCCTCACGGAGGGTCGTGGGAGGTCTTGAGTGCGCCCTCGGACCTCCTCATTTATTTCCACGTGGGGCTATAACTTGAGTCGTGGGTGCTCCTCGGTGCAAAGAACTCTCTCTCCGGTCGGGATTCTCACGGACTTCCGGGAGGTCTTGCAGAGACCTCTGGGTGACCTTAGTGGACTGTCAGAAGTCCTTATGGACCTCTGGGAGGTCTGGTGGACGTTCGAGAGGTCTGGAGGATCTCTCGGGAACCCTAGGATTGGAGTCGTCCGAGTTATCCAAGCTGAAAAATTGTTTTGATAAAATGAATTTTATCTATTAAAAGACTTGCTTGAAACTTAGTAATGGTATTTGAAAGAAAATTGGCTTTGTGCAAGATCACCCTATTATGCCATCCTTTGATTATCCATTTATGCATGTCATATTGTTAACCCAGGTGTAACTTGCGAAACGGTGGTGGTGCTCACTCTTGCTCATTAAAATCTTTGCGGGAGAAGATATTGGCGTTGATGAAGATCCATGACTAGGTTGTGCCCTCGATCATTTTGCTGTGGCGTGTTGATGGACCCTTTTGAGTTCTTTTGCTTTATGTAGTTATGTTTGGCCCAAGGCCACCTTGTAAACAACTTTGTAAATGTTTTGCTTATATAAAGGTGTGTTGGGATGTCACCACCATTGTGTATATGCTATGAAGAGCTAGCCATGATCCTTGGGACTAGCTCAAGTTTCCTGAAGGACCTTGGAGGCGGACTCGGTCCACCATGTCCTCATGAAGGGATAAACATGTGGGGTTACAGGTAGTCCCGGGCCTCCGACCTCCTCTGGAGGGTTGTGGGAGGTCTTGAGTGCATCCTCGGACCTCCTCATTGTTTCTCGTGGGGACATAGTAGGCCATGGGTGCTCCTCGGTTCAAGACTCTCTCTCGGGTCATGTCCTCCTGGACCTCCGGAGGTCTTGCTAGACTTCTGGGTGGTCATGGTGGACTGTCAGGGTCCCTTACGGACCTCTGGGAGGTCTGATGGTTTCGAGAGATCTGGAGGACCTCTCGGTGACCTAGGATTGGAGTCGTCACAAAAGTGGTATCAGGCAGCTCTGTTGTGGTAAGTCGTAACCTAGTAGAAATGGTTGTAGAATTTCAAAATTATTTTATGACAAAATAAGAATAAAATGTTCCTTCTTACCTAGGTCATCTTTCCATTCTTATCTCTTTACGGTTCTTTTTCTTATCTTAACCTCCTCTTATCTTGTTCTTTCTACACACCCATTTACAATGTTTAAATGGACCTCCTCGCCTTTGCAACTTCTATTAAGGGTTTCTTTTGAGTTAGGTCGGAGATTAGAACCTCCCTCAAAAGGTAAGACACGTGTAGTATGACCTTTAGGCAATTATAGGTTTTAAAAAGGGTTCTCATTCTTTGTTTTCTTTGCATTGGATTTACATTCTTTGAAATGTTTAGATGGGCTAGTTTTCCTTAGCCTCTTCTCTTTTCTTTTCGACCACGGTGCCTAGACACTATGGCCGTCTAGAAATGGCGGTGGCAACTCAAGCCATCACACGGTAGACACAAGTGAGGAAGAGGTGAGAACCTGCTATATGGACCAATGTGAGACCCAGGCGTTTATTAGGCTCATAATACTTAGTCATCCGATTGACCTAGTATTGTCAACCAAATAAACCCGGTCTCGAGATGTATACTTCCCAAAATGCAGTATACATACCTCACAACAAAAGAGTATATCAATTCCATACAACACATAGAACATAAGCAACAAACCGGAAGTTAATATTAATATGGAAAATATATTACAAAGAGGCCCTTAGGCCAAAAGCGATAAATACAAAAGATAACAGCGGAAGCAAAAGTTGCCATAAAGATGGCTATAACAAAAGCCAATCGGTTATGCCTTAACCCTAGGCATCTGACAGGACCGTAAGCTAATCGTCAACGCAACACGTAGCACAAAGAGAGCTCTTGGAGCTCTCCTTCTTCCTCTGCACAAAAACCACAAAAAAAAATTGCCACAACCACGCGGAGATGAGTACATAAAAGTACTCCATAAGACTTCGTGTGAGATAACGAACTATAAATAGCTACATGCAAGCTTTATTTAAGTGGATGAGGCTTTGGACTCATTTTAGCATAAAGCAACATTTATTTGCAATAACATGATAGATTGAAGGCAATTTGACAAAGCATTTTTAAATGGTTAAAATAACAACGCGATAATAACATAATAACAACAACAAGAACAATCACGGAAGTGACTAACCCAAGTCACCACAACAATAGCATGAACTCCCGTTCATACCAACCATGTCAAGTTTTAATTAAAGGTTGTAGTCTAGTCTTGAAAACGACCTTACCAAGCATGTCCATAACCTGGGGCGAGGCTATTGAATAGTTTTATCCTGCGGGGTGTACCACTTTATACCCACCGTCGAGACCGCCTTTCCTTTACGCACACTTCCAAGGTGTGCGAGACGCAGCTAAGTCTCTGAGACCTTTCCAAGGATGAATGCTAATTACGAGCTGCACAACCCGCGGGAGAAGGAGACATCACAACCTTCCGGAAGCTAATGCTCCCCTCCACACTATACATATACATTTGTTTTAAAAACACACCAACCGAGCTCGCTCATAATTAACACCTCCTAGAGTACTTAGTCAAGGGGTTCCATATGCCTCGCGTGGTTAGTGCTGTGAAATCGCAACTTAGTGACCCAAGTACTTTCGGTCCTTAGGGACCGGGCATACCACCACATCCAAAAACCGCACCATCCATCAATATGCCCAAGTCTAAATCAATCTTTTATTTTCAGTTTTGATTTTACAAATTAATCAAAGCACAAGTGCTGGACATATAGGAGTAATAATCATTTTTGAGTGATCAAGACCATCGACTAAGTCGATGATCGCCCATTCTACCGAAAACTAAGCAAGTCTAAGCAATTTAATTGAAACTACTAAGTGATAGGAGCTCATCCACGAGCTCCCACCACAACAAATAACCTAGGCTCATGGTAGTAGAGGATAAACAATTCCTCTGAGATCATGCATCTATAGGCTCGCTAGCGACATTTAACACAAAGTAGCATGCATACATAGAAGTAAAACAAAGTATTAAGCTTTAAAGTAATGGGACAATGATGGAAATGGTCAAACTGCTTGCCTTGTTGCTGGTGGTCAAATTGTGGCAGAGAGTGGCTCTCGGGATCACCACAAATGTCGAAACCTAACGAGCGAGAAAGAACCGATAAAACGACGAAAAACAACAAAGACAGCACAACAAATGAACTCCAAAAGCTATGAAAATTTTACAGCAGCAAGACAATGATTTATCATGACTTTAGCAACAAGAACCAATTGATTTGGATCCTCAATGCAAAAGATATGATGAAATCAATTCTGCTCAGCCTACTAAAATACCAAACTGCACTATTCACTAATTTAATTATGAGGCAACATTTTCTATAACAGCAGCGAAGCTGAAAATTTTACTGTAAAACCAGCACCTCATGAGATGAATAACACAATTGAGTTCATCTCATTTGGAGCTATATTGCACTTTCTATAAATTTTCAAACACAAGAACTTGAACAAAATTATAATGCACAAGTTCTCAATTTCCTAACAACAACATGCTCAAAACTAATTTCACAGTGAGTTCACTAAGAGAAACCAACAAAGTTGGTCTCACCTAAATAGCCTATAGAGTATTAGTTATACATTTTACAAGTTAAGTATTGTTTTTGAGTGTATAATCAAAGTGAGTTTTAAAACCTAACGGCAAAGTGTGCTCTGGAGCTGAACTCAACTTACAATCATTTTTGGATTAAAGTCAAGTTCAAGACAGAGCTAACACAATTTGAATGACCTCAAATGGATTTAAAATGAGAAAGATATGAAATTCTAAAGTCTATACCTTATTTCAGTTTAACTAAGACCTCCTTTGGAATTTCTAAAACCCATAAGGGCAGGGAGGTCGTGAGCCACAGATCTTAAATCCAGCGGCTCAAGATCTCCCAGGAGAACATCACATCTGGCGCGTGAAGGTCGGAGGTCCTGGACCTCTTAGCAACTCACATGCGAGGTGAGGGAGGTCGTGGCGTAGATGGGAAATCAGCGGACCACAACACAAAAGGAGGTCAGGAGCGGACCCGGATCTAAATGGGAGGTCATGGCGGCTCGAGATCAACACAGGGAGGTCCTCAGCGGTTGAGATCTTCCAGGGAAGATCCAAACTACCAAGATCTCCAGGAAGATCTACATCGTTAGGACCTCACGGGGAGAGGTCTGGGCCAGTCCGAGATGTTCCAAGGGAGGTCATTGATGGTTCGGATCGTCAGGAGGACCTTGGCCAGTTAAGATCTGCAGGGAGGTCATGAGCAGGTGAGATGGCCTCGGGGAGGTCTAAGGGAGGTCCCTAACGTCCGGACCTCGAGGGAGAGTGCAGGCGGCCTGATTAGCAAGGGAGGTCTTGGGCGCTCCAGATCTCCGGAGGAGAATGCAGGCGTCCAGACCTTGCATACGAGTTTTGGACATGAGATAAATGTCTTATTTGGACATCAAGGAGGTCCTTGCTAGCGGTCTTAAATGCGCGCATTAAAGGGTGGATTTAAAGGCGGTTAAGACATCAATGATTGCGATGATTGGGCATTTAAAGCGGTGAATTTATGTCCTAAAAGCGACAATGACACGCTCGGGCGTCGGCAAAATCGGCGCAAAGATGTTGTCATCGCCCGGCGATGTAGACCTCTGCGTGAGATCAATGGTACCGCGGAGTGCACAATAACGTTGCGCGCCGTGGGCCTTCTCTCAACGGCGGCGGCGGCTTTGAGCAGCCGGCGAGCGAAGAGCAAGGTTGACCGGCCACGGCCAAAATTGCATAAAATGAAGCTCGGCGACATTCAGCGTATGCCAAAAGCTCATGACAACATTCAGCGGGTGCCGACAACTAAGGGACTACGGGGAGGTGTACACGGAGGTCCTAAGGTCTTTGAAGTCGTGGAGGTGATGGCGGTGTTGGGGAAAGGCGGTGAAGCTTCACTGCCCAAGACACCGACTCAAGCTCCTCTTTGTCCCCCTCTGCAAATGTCCAACAACTCAAGTCGGGACTTGGTCCAGAGGAAGGCACAAATGGAAGCAAGGAGAAAGGTGGAAACCCCGATGACCCTTGTCCACAGAGAACTTCAAGTCCAACAATGGCGGCCAAGGAGCTCTGCGGCTTAGAGTTCTAAGCACGAGATGGGTGAGCAAGAACAATGGCGTGCAAAGGAAGATAAAGGCACGCAGTGGGGTGGTTTTATCCTAGGGCAATTGATTGTAGAACCAGGCTAAACTCCTGTGAGCTTGGCCCATGTACACGATCTTGGCATTGGACAAGACTTAAAGTTGACTGACGATGGCGGGTTTGGTGACGGGAGGCGAAAAGGCGACTGCGATAAATCTTGGTCGACAAAAAGTTGTTGAAGTGTACCCCAAGGTGGAACCGCATTAATTGCTTGCTTGCTCGAGTTTGCCGTCGCGAAGAAAGAGAAGAGGACGAGTCCTCATGGCCGTTGGATAAGACACAGGGAGGTCCTAACCATCGGATCTCATTTTGAACCGTTATGTTTTAAGTGGTGGGAGGAGGTCCCGACCACGATCAGGATGGGGAGGTCGTGGCCCTCCGATTTCATGTCGAGAAAAGCGCCGCGTGGGGAAAGGGCAGGGAGGTCTAAAGCGTTGGATCTCCATCAGCGGTGCGGACCTCCGATGAGGACTTAACAGCGCGATCAAAAGACATGAGGGAGGTCATGGCCTTTGGATTTAAATCAAGGGCACACAATGACCCGGAGAGTGCGACATGATGCGCATAGCGGGCAAGGGAGGTCATGGCCTTTAGATTTAGATCTAAGGCTCACGATCTCACGTCTTGTTGAGGAAGTGCAGTGCGCATGAGACAAAAATTAAGTGGTGGCCTAGTAGATTTTAATCTAACGGTGCACAACAAAAGATGGGGGAGGTTGTGAGTGCTTGATAGCAGGGAGGTCGTGAAGTTTTGTTGGATTTGATCAATAGCTCGACCTGAGTTAAATGGAAGGTTTGTTTAGTTTAGGTTGAGAGGAGGAGGTCGAGGGCCATGGATCTTGGATCCAGGGGCTATGACCTCCGCCTTGATGGGATGACTTTGTTGAGTATGTGTTGAGGAGGAGGTGGTGGCGGTTGGATTTGATCCAGCGACTCGACCTCAACAAATGAGATGACCTCATTGCGATGGTTTAACACTCGAGGAGGTCTTTGAGGTTTAACACGGAGGGGAGGTCATGACCATGGATCAGCGATCCAGCGGCAATGACCTCATGAGGTGAGGAGGTCCTCGCGGTGTTGACCGCGGAGGAGGTCGTGGTGTTGGATGTAAATCCAGCGGTGCGCATTTTGATCAAATGGAGATGAGGATCTGCTGAGGTGCGAGACATGGTTGGAGCTGGACCAACTTTGAATATAGCTAGCCAGAGCGAGTGTAGGCTTTTAAATTTAGTTTTAACAATTGAAACTTAGCAGTGTTTGAGATAGCAAATGAACTCCAAATTTGATGAAATTTTAACTGGAGCTTGCTGACAATGAGACCAATCTTGCATAAAATTTCCAGAGGTTATCATGCAATGCATTTTCTCAGGAAATTCATGAAGGTTGTTTAAAGTTGTTTGCCTCCAAAATTATCAACAAGTGTTATAACTCATGATATTTTTCAGAAGGGGTCCCATATCAGTTTTTTGGGACCAAGGAAAATATATTCCAAATGTTTGGCACAAGATTTAAGATAATTGGAGAATGAGTTTGATTTTTGGTCAACAAGAGCTTTGTGTTTTGAATTACACAACTCTTGGACAAAGAGTTACAAAGATTTTAGGGTTTTTCAAGATGTGAGAAAAAGTTTTAATTTCTACATATAATTACACTTGATTAACCCTAATTATACATTTGGGATGTTACAAAATCTCTCCCCTTACAATCTCGTCCAGAGATTTGGCTCGCTCGATAAAAAAGATGGATAGTCCTGGCTGGGGCGATCTTCTCTTTCCCAAGTAGCCTCATCCTCGAATGGTTTGACCACTTTGAACTTTAAGGAACTTGATGGTCTTATTCCTTGTCGCCGTTCAGACTCGCCGAGTGCTGTGAGCGAGGTGCTCATGATAGGTCAAATCTTCACGGACATCGAGGTTTTCCAGCGGGCTTCCTCGGTTGGAACACGGAGGCACTTCTTAGGTAGGACACATGAAAAACATCATGTACCCCTCAAGTGCAAGTAGCAACTCCAACTTATGAGCAGCGGCTCCCTTCTTCTCGATACTTGGTGAGGGACCGACATATCGAGCCCACTGCCCTTGGCCAAAGGCGTTGATGGCCCTTCAAAGGAAGACTTTGAGATAAACAAAGTCATTAGGCTCAAAAGCGTAACTCACGTCGAAATGGCGATCCGCATAGCTCTTTTGCTGGATTGGTACATGCGTCATGCAGCTCCGAATAAAATGGACTTGGCGCTCGGCCTCATTGATTGAGTCAGGAGCCAAAGAATCTCTCACGGTCTCTGACCACGTTCAGCGAGGTCCTACACTTTCTCCGTACAAGGCCTCAAATGGTGCCATGCAGGAGGCCTTGGAAAATTTGTTATAAGAAAACTTCGGCGAATGGCAAAGCATTTCTCCCAATGCTTCCCATATGGAAGGACACAAGCAAGCATGTCCTCCAAAACTTAGTTGACCTCTCGGTTACGACCATCGATTTGAGATGATATGCGTGCTAAAAGGTAAACGAGTGCCCATAGCCTCTTGCAAGCTATGCCAAAAGCAGGAGCGTGAAAAGGGATCCACGATCCGACACGATGAATCTTGACACACCGTGCAAACTCACGATCTTGAGCGATATAGAGTTCGCCAAAAGACCTACAGAAGTTGGTCTTGGCCAGGAAGAAATGTACCTTAGTCAATCGATCGATGGCGACCCAAATAGCATCATTCTTCTTGAGGGCGTGGGTAGACCGTTGATGAAATCCATTCGATGAATCCCACTTCCACTCGGGGAATTAGCAAAGGCAGCGATCCGGCGGGGCGGCGATGCTCGACCTTGACTGACACGAGCGACACCACACGTCGCACTCGGCTTAGCGAACCCAGGCGATCTCCCTCTTCATTGGGTCCACAAAATCTCGGCGGAGATCTTGATACATCTTTGTGGCCGGGATGAATGGATAAAAAGCGAATCATGGGCTTAGCGGAGGATTAAATTCCGCAACTCCATGTCCTTTGGAACCACAAAAAGTGCCGCGAACCTCCTGACGCATTCATGCTCATCCTCATAGAAGCACTTGGTAGTTCGTTCTTGACATTTGCCTTAATGTGGCTCACTCCAACATCCCATTGCTGGCGCGGACTTGATCCGATCCACCAAGGTTGGTTGCACAACCATGGCGAAGAGATCCATGCTCAACTATCTCCAAGTTGAGGCTATTTGGAATGCCTCGAGAAGAGAGGGCGAATGCTCCTTGAGCACTAAGGCATTACAATGCGCTTTGCGACTAAGCGCATCGGC
Organism: Phyllostachys edulis; assembly: GCA_036346405.1. NCBI lineage: Eukaryota > Viridiplantae > Streptophyta > Magnoliopsida > Poales > Poaceae > Phyllostachys > Phyllostachys edulis. The sequence goes on from CM070553.1 coordinate 71,040,206, forward strand.
AGCGACATTAGCCTTGCGGGATGGTAGTGAATACCCATATCATAATTCTTGATCAACTCCAACCATCTCCTTTGCACGAGGTTTAGGTCGGGTTGGGTGAACAAGCACTTGAGGCTCTTGTGATCGAATACACTTCTAGCGATTCTGGAATTAGTTGGTAATGTCGCTAAATCTTAAGCGCATGAATCCGACTGACCAACTCCAAATCATGAGTAGGGTAGTTGAGCTCATGAGGTCTCAATTGCCTTGATGCATGGGCCTACCTTGCCTTCTTGCATAAGGACTGGCCGAGCCTCGGCGAAGCATCACAAAAGATATCGAAGGCTGCGATGGATATCGGGAAGAACAAGAATGGGCGGTGGTCAAGCGGCTTCTTGAGTATATAAAACTTGCCATGCAAGCATCGAGGACCACAAGAACTTCTTGTCCTTCTTGAGCAACTCGCGTCGCCGGCCAGCGATCTTGGAAGTTCTCGATAAAGCGGCGATAATATCCCGCTAAACCAAGAAAACTCCGCGCCGGTGACGAAGTGGGCGGACTCCATAACCGAACATCGGTGACCTTGCTAGGATCAACAGCTACCTCCGCTGAAAGAATATGGCCTAAAGCCGCTGGCAACCAGCGGAACGCACACTTTATGCTGAACTTCGCGTCACGGTGCTGCCGTAACACTTTCTAACACAAGCAGGATGCTCGGCATGATCCTCGCCGTTCTTGGAATAGATAAGAATATCATCGATGAAGACCACGACAAACTTATCCAAATACTCCATGAATAAAGATTCATGAGGTTCATGAACAAAAGCGAAAGCATTGGTTAAAATAGGAAGCGACATAGCGATGTACTCGTACAAAGCGTAGCGAGTAGAAGCGGCGTCTTTGGAATATCTCGGGCGAATCCAAACCGATGATATCCTCTCAAATCAATCTTGGAAAAAAACTGAGCTCCAGATCAATTGATCGAAGAGATAAATGCGATCTTGAGGGCAATGGATACTTGTTCTTCGAAATCACTTCATTAAGTGGGCGTGTCGTCGGCCTTATGCGTGAAATCTGATCATATTCTTTCTGAAGATTCTTTGGACAACCCCAAGGAGATGAGCTAGAAGCGGATAAGAGCCCTCTCTTGCAGCTCACTTAAGCTTCTTCAATTCTACCAACTCGTTCGGTGGCATCCGATAAAACCTCTTTGAGATAGAGGCGGTGCTGAGAGCCAACTCAATGACAAACTTCGAGGTCTCGAGCGGTGGCATCCCCGTCAGATCGGCGGGAAAGAACATCAGCAAAGTCACAAACTGTTGGGACTTAAGCTAATATCTAAGCGGGCTTCGCTCAAAGCGAAGAGATGCGGATCCTAGCGACCCGGTAGCGAACACGCTGCTCGCGAAGGACTAGATAGAGATGAGCTTCTGGCGCTGTCGGTTTGCCCATGTCTTTGGGACAACCAATCCATGCCAGAATCACATCAAGACTTCATTTGAATGGAGAGGATAAGGTTTGCTAAGAAACCTCGCCTTCCGATCTCGATGAGACATCCCTACACTCGATTAGGCTCTCAACTCCGAACCGGAGGCGAATGAGTAAGCGGGACCGACAATGGAGAAAAGAAGCTCTCCGATAAGCAACAAAAGACTCAGAAACAAATGAATGAGATGCTCTGAATCAAACAAAAGCGATGGCGGGATGAGAGTTAACGAGAAAGTGTACCTAACACGGCGTCGGTGCCTCTGAGCCTCCTCTGTGGATGATGGCGTTAGCCGACCACTACCCATGCCTTGGGTGGCGGGGCCGATCTTCTGAGTCTGCGATGCTCCACCTCTGGCGCGCCCTCCATTAGGGCGAGTAATTTTTATCTTCTTAGGGCATTGGTTACGCATAATGCCCCACGATTACGCCAGAAACATATGACCCATTGCCGGAGTTGCGGGGGCGCTCTGCTGACTTCGCGGTGCGCGTGGTGAACACGACTGCGAAGAGGCGAGAGCAGGCGAGGTAACCTCGGGGTGCGAAGAAGTGGGCGGGTACCCTGAGGCTGCCCGGCGAGACGGAAGGCGTACTGGATGACTTATGGGCCTCCACTTGCGCTGCGAGGAATCCATAAGCTCTCGGCACATGCTCGTGACGATGGCCTTGTCGACCAAGGTGCGAAAATCGGAGAAAGTCGACAATGGATAGCTTGTCCTTGACTCCTCGGACAAGCCCACTTTGAACTTGGCACCTTAGCCATATCGGTGGCCACATCCTCGGGGAGCATAACGAGCTAGATGGTTGAACTTCGTAGACATACTCCATGGTGAGCTCGCCCTTGCTTGCGCAAGAAACTCACCTTCTTGATCTCCATCAGCCGGCGAGGGATGTGAGCCCGTCGGAAGGCAGATACGGAACTCCTCCCAAGGAGGCGGTGTGATCCTCGGGCTGCATGGCGAAAAGCTCTCCCCATGACAAAATGCTACCCTCTAGTTGGTGCGATCTGCGACAGCGCCATCTCGTGCTCCACAGCAGCTGTGATCACGGCTTCGCTCCACAAAATGAAGCCAATCGTCCGCATCCAAAGGTCCTCCCGGATGGGAAAAGTGAAACCTGACACGAAGAAGCTCCAGAGTCCTCCGCAGCGGTGATCGGCGTTCACAGGCGGAATCCGAAGCTTGCGGTAAGTGCGGTGGTGTTGGCGATGGCGTCAGATAGAACTCTCCTGTCATCCAGCGGTTCGCTCGATCTGAAGAGAACCTCCGGCCATGAGTTAGGAGGAGGAAACTCCTCGTCGGACCAGGTGGTAACCTTAGCACGCTCTGAGTGCGTCGGCCATCCTATTACAAAAATTTTGGTTAGCAACTAGACCGAAATCAAAGCCTTAAGAAAGCAAAAGCGATCGACTAGGGAATGGAATATCACCCCAAGCGAAAGCCAAAACAGCGAGTATTTAAACTTTAAAAAGGCTTCTAAAAGACTCTAAAAACAACCAAGAAACACCAAGCATGAAGGCTCAACTTCTCATCTCACAACTAACCCATATTGAATGAGCGAGTAATGAAATTGAGAAGATCAAAAATCAGATTGTAAAGATGAGATCTAAAACTATTAGAGAGCAAGGTTAATGCAGCGAAATAAGTGTTAGATACTTCAGCTAACTAGTATCACATCTTACCCTTTTTATTCCCCAAGTTTTAGTTGATTAACCTCTCATTATCTATCCTAATTAGACACCTTTGAAACTGCTTAATAAAGATTTGATGCTTGCTGTCGGATTCGCATCAAGCTCCTTAATCGAATCACCGACTCCAAAACTTCAAAACCTTATAGTGGGCAGCTCACACTTCAATTTGCCAATCTCATTGGTTCTCCCAAAAACCAGTGTCAATCGATAACAACTATTTTGTAGAAGGGAAGAGAAAACAACTTTTAAAACTCAAATTAAGTGGGATGAAGAAGAAAGCTAAGATAGGTAAGGAATAAAATCCGAGAATTTACCTAAGCTTTCAAAACTCATTTGATGCTTTGAAAATAGGTTTCAAAATATCCTAAGAACGACCAAAAAAACGTTACTACTGTCGATATGGCTCTGATACCAACTTTTGTGAGAGACCGGCGTTTATTAGGCTCATAATACTTAGTCATCCGATTGACCCTAGTATTATCAACCAAATAAACCGGTCTCGAAGAATGTATACTTCCCGAATGCGATATACATACCTCACAACAAAAGAGTATATCAATTCCATACAACACATAGAACATAAGCAACAAACCCGAAGTTAATATTAATATGGAAAGATATATTACAAAGAGGCCCTTAGGCCAAAAAGCAGATAAATACAAAAGATAACGGCGGAAGCAAAAGATTGCCATAAAAGATATAAAAACATAACACAAAGCCAATCGGTGTGCCTTAACCCTAGGCATCGGGGACGCCAAGCTAGTTAGTCGAAGAAAGCGCAACACGTGCAGCACAAAAGAGGCTCTTGGAGCTCTCCTTCTTCCTCTGCACAAAAACCACAAAAAAAATTGCCACAACCACAGGCGGATGGTACATAAAGTACTCCATAAGACTTCGTGTGAGATAACAGAACTATAAATAGCTACATGCAAGCTTTATTTAAGTGGATGAGGCTTTGGACTCATTTTAGCATAAAGCAACATTTATTTGCAATAACATGATAGATTGAAGGCAATTTGACAAAGCATTTTAAAATGGTTGAAATAACAACGCGATAATAACATAATAACAACAACAAGAACAATCACTGGAAGTAACTAGCTTAGTCACCACAACAATAGCATGAACTCCCGTTCCTTACCAACCATGTCAAGTTTTAATTAAAGGTTGTAGTCTAGTCTTGAAACGACCTTACCAAGCATGTCCATAACCTGGGGCGAGGGCTATTCGAATAGTTTTATCCTGCAGGGGTGTACCACTTACCCACACGTCAGGACCGCCTTTCCTTTATGCACACTTCCGAAGGTGTGCAGACACGACTAAGTCCTCTGAGACCTTTCCAAAGGATGAATGCTAATTACGAGCTGCACAACCCACGGGAGAAGGAGACATCACAACCTTCGGAAGCTAATGCTCCCTCCACACTATACATATACATTTGTTTTAAAAACACCAGCAGGCTCGCTCATAATTAACACCTCCTAAAGTACTTAGTCAGAGGGTTCCATATGCCCCA